>OZ030393.1:28487784-28517784 GCA_964023965.1 Melinopterus prodromus | reverse complement strand
GTTAATTTTATATTTTGTATGATAAAGTCATGTGCCTGGCCACATCAGATTTTTGTACTTTATCATACGCAGTATGATAAAGTATTGTAATCATGCCGAAAAAGAAATTGAGATTTTAGCGGAAATAGGTTCTTTTTGGATCCCCTGAACATTTTTGACCAAGGTACAAAAAAATTTCTCTGTGTGTGTGTGTGTGTAAACGATTTTTGTGACGACGATTCCGGAGAAACTACTAAAGGTATCGGGACGAAAGTTCATATTTAGAAGTTTCATGACCTAACTTAGAGCTGAAAAGCTTTTGGTTCAAAAAAATAGTAAATTAAAGTAGAGGAAATTTTGAATAATTTATGCCTATGAATTTTTTTTTTTGTAAAATTAATAGTTTAGCTGCAAGAGCAAATTCTATTTGATCGAGATCGGTCGCATCTGCATTGATATGAAACTACATAGTAGCCAGGATTTGGACAAATATTTTGTTGTGCTGTAACCACAGAAATGTCTATGGCTGTCACACTCGAAAAGAGCTGATTTCATCAGAAGTTGGAGAACCGCTATGGAACGTTGTCGCTCTAGTGCAGCAAAGTACAAAATACAAAATTCAAATAAAATAAGATCACCAATTTGATTGTTTGTTGATAAGAAATATCAACCCGTTGTTATATCTAATTGTAAAAACGATAAATTGAGAAAATTGTAAATAAAGTATAGCGATGAGTGTAGTTATATTTTAGTATGTTGGTACGGATGTGACATCTACAGTGACATGAACGAATATAAATCTGTCAGAATTTGAAATAGCTTTTCAAACTTGACGTTTCGTAGAAGTGGTATCAACCTAACATTTCCTATACAGAATTATAACCATTTTTGATTTTTTTAAAATACATATTTCTCAAAAAGCAACACAAAAAACGTTGATGTCACTCCTGCCGAAAGCGCCGCATCACCGCTCGTCGCGCTATTCCGTACTTTCGGCACTTGTGAGATAAATAACTATTATTCTGATGACAGTAGGTAGTGTCAAATGCTGATGCTTTGACAATACCTACTATTGACACTATTGACTATCAAAATATCTGTCAAATCCCGGCTAACTAGTTTATATTTAATGCAGACACGATTTATCTCAATCAAATAGATTCTCATGCAGCTAAACTATTAATTTTATATTTTGTATGATAAAGTCATGTGCCTTGCCACATCAGATTTTTGTACCTTGGTCAAAAATGTTCAGGGGACACAAAAGGACCTATTTCCGCTACAACCTCAATTTTTTTTTCGGCATGATTACAATACTTTAGCATACTGCGTATGATAAAGTAATAAAAAAATAAAAGTATAGAGACCAACCACTCCAAGGGCCCTCAAGACCAATGAGAAAACATTCAGCAGACCCGAAAGACACAAGCCAAAACCGACTGACATAAGAACGTATGCCCATATAACGTCGAAAAAATAATACTCAAACGATCGAACCTCAAGAACACAAATTACAGGGAGATATTTCCAAATAAAGATAAAAATGTATAGTACGCTCAAAATAATGGCGTAGAATACCAACAGATTACTGCTTAATCAGGAACTGCAGACTATTCTTAATACAGAAAACGTGGACGTTTGTTTATTATTGAAACTCACTTCACTAGACAATCGTCCATTAGATTTAAACGATTTATTATAACATCATACTTTCCACCATGAAAAGGCATCTAATAGAGTAGGTGTAGTAATAATTAAAGAAAATTTAAAAGATGTGGACGTAAATACGAATCTGAAAAAATACAAGTAACAGTAGTAAATATACTAACAAAGAAATACCCGTTTAAAGTGGCAGGACCATATTATACGCCATATTATTCAATGAAGAATACCTAGATTTCCTTGGATAATTAGGAAACAGAGTTATTTCTGGAGGAGAGCGATCTATTGGTCGCTAGTTGTATCATAAACGTGTTATACATGCAGTTGTAAAGCAATCTCGATATTCTATCTAAATCTGTAAATATCAAATGGAACCTCACATAGCTGACCATTATTCGTTGTAAACAAGCATTAACAATTACTGAAGGGGCCCATAATAGCCACCTCCACTACAGTCTGAAGCCCCTGTACAGTATCACAGTTCATGAACGCTAGGTTTTCTGCCCCATAGAAAAATGTCATGGGTGATCTGGTCGGGTGATCTGGCGGGCTTCGTAAGGGGACCCTCAATGTATCTTGTGATAACTTCATACACGTCCTATACATGGTTGTTATTTTGGTACTCTCTATGTTCTACGGATAGGAAGGATTGCAAGTACACACCAGGATGATACTTCGTAAATGTCTATTGTTGTGCTCTTCGATATACACACGTGTCGGCCATAGCTTCTACATAAGTACATGTCTAACGGTCGGTATTTCAGTGTTCGTTAATATTGTATGCCATATGGGTTGCCCACATAGAACATAGTGTAACAGTTGTAAAGCTCTTTCAATATTAAGCAAGTACGTAGGCTTTCTCGGTCAGAATCATTTACAAAATAAATCGCTTACGGGTTATGCCGTGTGTCAAGATTCGTAAATGCTGACGTTGCGCGAAACAAATTACTGAATACTTAATATTCAGATAGCTCTGAAGAACCGAGCAAAATTGCTCGCGAAACGGCAACATTTACGAATCTTGACACACGGCATAACCCGGAAGCAAGTTATAGCGGCCGTAAGAGCAAAAAAAGTTGAATATCGCCCAGCCAAAGCTGATGGACAAAAACATTTTTTGATACAAAAAATAGCTTCAGAGTATGCACTTATGAAAAAAATACAAAATGGTTATTCACACAACCTGTTGTCATTCATGCAAGAGACATGTGCCCTCTTGGTTTTAATTTGTTTATATTGTGTTGCATCGTTCTAAATGTTTATAAATGTGTCAAGCAGATGAGTGCCTTGATGTGTTGCTTGTGATAATGTCGATTTCTCCTGGCAAGCTTTTGTCCTAATCTATGTCTTGTTCCTGAAGAAGTTTTTATTAAAGACGAAAATTTGAACGTAGACTAAAGGAGTTTCTTGTACTTCGCCCAATGGACCATATTTCCCACGCAATCACATACGTTATGATATCCAAATTAAGTCGGTACTTAAAAGTACTTCTCATCCTTCTCCGGTCGGAGTAGTCACCCCACATGAAGGTTACATAAAACATGGTGATACTTGTAGCGGTTAAAATAACACCAACTTTTAAAAAAAGTGGACATTGGGAGTAGAGCAGCCATCTAGGGAACTAGGCTGGGTCATATCCCAATAATTCATTTATTTATGGCCAATTAATACGACACTTTACTTACTTTGGCTAGTTTAACTCTAAAGTAAGTTTTATTGAAATAATAACAACCTACAAACTTTTGACAGAATAAGTACTGTACTGCATTCTACAACCTACATATTTAGAAAACTATTTACAATTAAAAAAAAATAATTCCAATTCAAAATACATTGGCCCCATTTCTAAGCTATTACTTATTTTGTTCATTTTACAAATTGTCTTGGTTGTTGTTCAAATTAATACTTTTTTCTAATTGTTGGGCTCATTGAATCAGCAATTGAACATGTTTTATAAAGGAGGGTGTACAAAACAAATTTCAAAGTTTAATTATTTGACACTTGTGTTTAGTTCAGTCCATATGTCCATAGGTAGGTCTGACAGAGGTAATAGTTGGCAATTGTGTGCATTTTGCGGCAATGAAAAACCTAAATTTGCACCCCTGACGAATTTTGGGAAACTCCATTCTACGGCAAAATATCTGACTAACTAACCAGCCAACTAATTTAAATATCTTGTTCGCACTACATTTTGAGCAAAAATACAAAAACGTCATCGTGTTAGTATGGTCATACCTTTCTTATCTCATGGCCGATCAAAATGCCGTTTTGATATATTTCCTCGAACAAAGGAACAAAGTGGAAACAACAATTTTTCTCAGTGGTGACATACGATATGATTACCAAGAATTATTGCAAATATAAATAGGAACTAATTTAATCGTCTTATTATATTTAAGATATGGCGGCATATCAAACTAAAGAGAAGCTGCTTTAAGATATGTAACTACTGATAAATATGGCATTGTCACATGCGCCCAACTGTTATATACTTTATATACGATTAAGTATGGTGGGCTGCATGAGTTACAGGGTTATTAATTACTGTTATTTGCAGATATATTGTTTACACCGTGGTTTACACTTGAAACGATTGTTTACACGCAGAAAAGTATGCCCGGAGACGGTTTTAGATACGTAATACATAGTTGATATGTGTTTGAATTTAACGTCTTTGGAATATTAAATGTGTGTCTTAAAGTGGTTGGTTTATCGTGCGGTTAACATATCAGATGTGGGAGAAAACCCTTATTTTCAAGGTGACGTCAGATTTGCGTGCGAATATTGTAATTCTGTGGATTTTTAAAACAGTATTCAAACAAATTACGGCGTACAAAATGCCGAAAGCAAAAAAGCGTAGACAACCGAGCACGAGTCCAAGCTCCAGTAGCAGCAGCAGCAGTTACAGTAGCAGTTCAAGTGAGAATTCCCGACTTCCCCGTACCAGTAAACGAAGAAAACGAAGTTTAAAGCAAAAGGCAAAGGAATTGGAGATAAAACTAAAATATAAACCCTGTCAGTATCAAGGGAGAATTGATAGTGTCCCGGCGTTTAGCGGCCGGCTTGAAGAAATAAGCGTAGAACAGTAACTACATACCATCGATGCAACCGTTGAACCGGTGACGTTTTTAACGAGAGGGCTAAAATTTTCTGCATGACCAATAAGTTTAGTAATGCTAAGTTGTGGTATGATAACCAAGATGATCTGCGATGTTGCTGCCTGGAAGCGGAGCTAATGGACGCGGGGGTGCTCGATCGGAAGGTACACAGAGACCAGGACTAGGTTCTGGGGTCTGCCATCCTCAGATCAATGTAGCCTTATGATGGTTATGTCTCTATCCGTGTAGTCTGGGCAGGTGAGCGTTGATCTGCCTCGGAACATAGATCGCTGTTCTGGGTCTGATGTGTTCGTGGCAACTGAAAATAGAGCCGGTAAGTCCACTTAGACCCAGATCCCTGGACCTTGCGGTCCAAGACTCCTGGATCAGACCTATGGTGTTCTTCAACATGTCGAGGTGCCTGCGTAAAGTATCCGACGCTGCACGACTATGAACACTTACCTATAATATATTGATATACATTGAATTTCAAGTCATTTTGCCATCTTTCTATCATTTATTAATGTGGGATTAATATTTTTAATTACCTAATAATTATTTGTAATTATATTTTGTTTCTGAATCATTGAACGCTTATTCTAGAATTTAAGATTTAGTATGACTTTCAACCTATATTGGAGCGTGACCAGGAATATCTCCATATTTATCACAGTGGGTAAACGTATAATAAAAGATTTCAATTCTGATGTGAAGTTTCAATTGTGTTCTTGCGTACCGGTTTCAGGAATACTTTCGTCTTCAGCGCAATCTACATAAAAATATGAATAACAATTAACAAAGATACACATTAAAAAATCTTAACCTACAAACCGTCTAGATTCACGAAAAACAAGGTTGTTCGTTACTTTTGCTTTTTTGAGTCCAGTCCTGTGGTGTTCTAGTTATACAGTGAGCGCGTAAAGTATGGAAACATAACAAAATCTCAAGAGCGGATTGCTATTTTTTAAAATCCTCGAACACGTCGATTTATAATTATCAAAATACACCTTGGTATGAAATTAATTTTTTACATTCAATTGTTTTTAACAGATGACGTCATCGACATTTTTTTAAAATGACAACCCTATATATTTTTTAATGAATTTGACAGATCTTTTAATTGCCTTAATGCCATAATATTTTTATGGTCTTACATAAGAACATTTTCGAGAAAATGACAATTGAAGTTTATGAAATAAAAGGGACAAAATCTCCGGAACGGCTCGGCCAAATTTAACGAAATTTTCGAATTAAGTATTTTGTAACCATGTAAAGTCACTTGCGTTATTATCGTTGATGCGACGTTTACAGATTCTGAGATATAACCTCAAACTTGAATTTTAAATGGAACAGCCTGTATATTTTGACATTTTCTGTTACAGTCTTCCATTGGCTATTCAATGTTACTACGCTTATTATAGTATTATATCAAAAACATCTTGAAATTAACAAAAACCTTTATTACTTAGGTCTAAAAATTAAAGAAAAACTCGATAGTAAAAAATAACAACAATAAAAAAATAAACCGACCAAATTAAAAACAAAACTAGTTGATCTGTTCGAATTGACGCCCATTCCTCTGAAAACAGAATTCAACTCTGTGTGAAAATTCGTCCAATACTTTTCTTATTGTGTTTTGAGAAATAAGTCGAATTTCTTCTATTATCTTATGTTTCAAATCTAGTAAATTTTCTGGCCTAGTTATATATAGTAAACCTTACTCTTTAAATATCCCCACAGGAAATAGTCTAGCGGGGTCAAGTCCGGTGACCTAGGTGGCCATTCGATAGTACCTCTTGGAAAATCCAATGATTTGGGAATGTTTCGTCTAGATAGTTTCGGACACCACGGAAAAAATGCGGCGGGGCTCCATCTTGCTGAAACCAAAGCAACCTATTCACCAGCTGATGGTTTTCTTCGTCTGGATAGAGTCTGACTAGCTCTGGTATTAGCTCCAATTTAAGGAATGTTAAGTACCATTCTCCAGTCAGTGCACCATTGAAAAAATAAGGTCCAATAATTTTATTATTAATTATTCCTGCCCACACATTTAGCTTTTGTGGATACTGGGTATGGGATTCAATCATCCAAAGTGGATTTTGATCCGACCAGTATCTACAATTCTGCTTATTAACTACTCCATTAAATAAAAAGTAGCTTCATCCGAAAACAAAATTTGTGTGAAAAAATTGGGGTTGTCATTTGATCGGTTCATCATCGTTTCACAAAACTGCATCCTACGATCTGGGTCGTCCGCATTTAGTTCTTGCACTAAAGTTATCTTATGGGGATGCCATTTTTCCTTTTTTAGGTACTTCCGAACAGACGTTTGGCATATCTCATTTTCTACTGCAACTACTCTAGTTGGTTTATGAGGATTCTCCACCATTGACAAGAACACATTTTGTTTAGTATTTTCGTCCACAGAAGGGCGACCAGTTTGTGTACGGTTTCTTACATTGCCAGTTTCTTCAAATTTTTTAATAATTTTGGAGACAGTTCCACGTGAAATAGAGATTCTACCTACATATTTATTGTTGAATGCTTCACACACTTCTTCATGTGTACGTTGCCTTCAATAATAAATTAATAAAAAATAATATAAAAACAAAACAAAAATATTTCAATCATACCTATCACCCTTCATTATCAAAACTTCAATTCTTTGATGTTCTGTTAAATTAACCATAACTGACCAATAATTTAATATGTATTTAAGGTTAATTCACCAGTAATTTTGGTCAACTGACAACCAAAAAGCATTATCTGTCATTTTTTGTTTCGTGGCACTCTAGGTTTTAAAAGCATGGCTTAGTTCAATCTACTTAGGTATATATTTTTTAAATACCTAAAGAAATATGTTGCCATTGCGTAAGCATTACATCAGTGTAGTAGAAAATGTCAAAATACACAGGATGATCCACGCATATTAATAAAATTGTAAAAAATAATACAATCAATCAATAAAAAATAAATGATTAGCGGCGTGGCGGTTTAATAATGCCAAGAAAATATTCTAAATTATTCTTAGCGGTCCACGGGCAATAGTTTCTAATATTTCAAGTTTATGAGGATTAGAAATCAAATATAAACAAATAAATATATCTTTTAAAACCTATATTAAATGGACAGGAATGGGCAACAGCATATACGGGACTGTCAGAACCTTGGATTTGCCCGCCTATGGACCTAATGCTTATGCAACCCTCTAGACAGCTCAACTTAACAGAATCGTACAGTGCATACACCACTGCGTTTGCAGCGTTGCAAAATATTTAATTACAAAATTTCGTTAAATTCGGTCGAGCCGTTCCGGACATTTTGTCACTTTTATTTCATAACCTTCAATTGCCTTTTTCTCGAAAATTTTCCTATATAAGGCCATAAAAATGTTATGCTACCATTAAGAAAATTAAAATATCTGTAAAATTCATTAAAAAAATCATATGGTTGCCATTTAAAAAAATTTCGATGACGTCATCTGTTAAAAACAATTGAAGGTAAAAAAACTAATTTGGTACCATAAGGTGTATTCTGATAATTATAAATCGACGTGTTCGAGGATTTTTTAAAATAGCAATCCGCTCTTGATATTTTGTCATGTTTCCATACTTTACGCGCTGACTGTATGTGGCAATTAGTGGTACTGGTATGTAACTATATTGTAACCTTTTTATTACTTTTTAATATGCTAGGAGAATTATTTCTTAATTTCCTACAAGAATTTTTAGGTCGTGGCATCAAGCATCTCATCCAATATCCTTATAACAAATTTATAAACAATAAAAAGGCAACAGTATTATTTTTAAATTTGATGAGAATTAATTGCGAGAATTAATGACTAAATGTAGAGAAAGGTGGATTAATTTGATACTCTCAATTAAGGATAATCGACGACCAAATTATTGTTATTACTATTATACTTGAACACTTGTAAGGCGACAGTGTTAGGTCTACTACTAACTTTTGAACGAACTCATGTACGGAATTGTATTGTTTCAACGATGGAGAGTCAGAAAATGGTACCAATTTTACAAACAACATAGGGAAAATATTATCATGTATCATAGGATTTTTCTTATTATTTAACGTTTTCTTATTTTGATTCCAATTTTACCCAATAATGGGCTATCTTTAATTCTTTTTAAATTATTAGATTATTAGACTTGTGGAAAAGGTGCGATATGTTAATATTATTTCAAACCTAACTGCGATTCTTAAAAATGCGAACCCATCTCCATGGTGGTGCTGAGATATCCAAATGTTTCCACCAGACAAGTTAAACAATGAGTGATATTAATAAAGGCCTATAACCTCTAAGCACATACTTTTGAATAATGAGAAAAATGCTATACTCTATGTATTTTGAATAATGAGATAAATGCAAATACTTTTTATTTATAGCCCTAATGTAAGTTTATTGGTAGCCGGATATCGAATAATAATCTTGTTTAATAATCTAATTTAGTTTTTCAATATTTAAACCAGTAGGTATTATAACGAACCAAATTGTATTTATTTTCAACTATATCACTTATTTTAATATAGGTAGTGGTAGTATTTTAAAAACCGTCTACTGGCTGGATTCAACTCCCTCGCGAACCGGATCTAGCCCTGTGCTATACATACAAAAGAACTTCTTGCAGTCGCCAAAGTTCGCAAACAACCTAGCTACATATCTAGAGACGAAATTGTCTATTGCTCTATTCAATAGCAAATGCCACCATCTCAATCTAGCGTCTCTTCGATCTTTCGGTAAACAAATGGTAAACCCAATTCGGTTGTGAATAGCAGCGCGTACATCGTCATACAAGCAGTTTTAACATGGGAGGTGTTATTTAGGTAGGTTTTGTGTCACCTGACCTTTACCATTGAGGTGATGAGGTAATAGGTCAACTCATCTGCCTTTCCCTGGCACCTATCGACCCGTACAGATGGAGGAGGGACCCAGATGCTATTATAAGACACTCGTGATGACCCAACAGCTACTAGTATTAAATGAGAATTGCTTTTTTTGTGGCGATATTCAGTGCTATAAAAATACCGGACGTGAATGTATAAATTAGTTGGTAATTTAAAATTATTTTTTTTTTAGAAAACTGTCCGATTTGAGTAAAAATTTGCTCTTAGTTAAGTCAATATTTATTCTCAATTAAACGTTGTTTGGACATAAATATGTATAATATATAATAACAATTTAACAATTTAAATAGCTTTGCGTAAGGTCCCTGGAATTATGTTCCGGTATTGCGACTATGCTATATCTCAACTGACTTATTAAAAAATATAATATTTACATATCATATTACCACTAAAGATACAATCGTGTTAACAATTACCTTGTAAATATTTCGCTACAGGGTTCTGTAGCTGTTAAAAATAAATAATTTTTAACACTTGTCAGTACTGTTCACTGGATTATCAAATCTACAACACGTCAAATAAAACATTAAAAATAAATTATCATTAAAAAACATAACTAAAAAGGCGCTTTTAATTAAAAATTTGCACCAAATGGAAACAGTTTTGACGTAAATATCTGTTGTGATTATGGTTGCCTTTCAAAACTGATACAACCGGCCTTTTGGGTTGGGTTGCTTCCAATGCAAACACACCTAATTTTACCGACCGGGACAATGTTATTTAACAAACCAATACCACTAAACAACTTTTTAGTGGTTGGCAATTTTAAACAAGTCTGCTTATTTCAGATTTAGTAAAACAGACGTAAAACACAAATTAACATGTTTAACATAAAGTATAAATCGTATCTTGAAGTATCCTTCATCTAAAAAAATTCTGGTAGCAGAAAACATGTTTCAGTGCCTCAATCCATGGTACTTGCAAATGAACAACTAAAAATACTGATTGCCCGTGCAGAGATTAGGCAACTCGCGCCGCCACTTTTGCATAAGAAAAATCATTGCTATATATTATATTTCTTCACAGTTTTTTTGCAACAAAATATTTTTTGTTTGTCTTGTTGGTTTTCGCTGACACTGGCAACTCAGTGACGCCATCAAAGAAACTAAAAAAAAAATAAAAATGACCAGCTGTCATTTTTTGGACATAGAATTAAGCTGTTATCACCAAATTTTACCATCCACCGGCTATTCCCGGCTGTTAGCAGCCGTCGATAATGGTCCAGAATCGTAGTACAAACTTTAAGTAGCTGGTCGTGGAAGCAGCTGCTTATTTCATTGGCTGCTGAGGAACTGCTAAACGGCAGTAACTAGCGGCCGATAAAACATGGTAGTGTGATGGCAGCTTTATCTTTGGAATAACGCCGCGCGCGCCGATTACCGACCGAGCTTGAATAAACTGCTAACCAATGAACGCGCTCCTAGCGTACGAATTTGCTACGCGCCGAAAGTGTCCTAATACACAAAAAAATATTTTGGATATTCTTGATATTAGTACGACTTCCGGTTTTTCCGGAAATGACGTTATTATTGAAATTTTAAATAGCTCCCCATGTGCGTATCCTGGGGGGCAAGGGGGACAGCTCCCCCCCTTACGTATTTTGGAATTATGTTTGTTACATAGCACTCTTTCCCTTATGGACAGTAGGGTGGTTACTTTTATGTAGAAAGCAACGATGCTCCCCACATCGTCTCCAAGCCCAAAAAAGTAGACTAGTTGTTTTTACGAAATATCGATTTTTAATGGTGCCTATCGACGCCTTAAATTACCATGAGAAAAATACTTTTTTGGTATTTTTCGAATAATTGTTCGGGGTTTGGGAAAAAGTATGTTAAAGTTAATAGGACTAGTAGAGGACTTTCCAAGGAAGAATTTAACCTATGACATATATGGAGTTGACGCCCCCAACCCACCCTCAGAGTGCCCTGAAAACTACCCAAATGAAAAAATGTACTTTCTTCAGAGAATTTACCGTTCTAATCATTTATTTCTCATTTTTCTCATAGAAATATAGTTATAGTAGAAAAGTCGTTCTTTTTGTGAAATTAACATATAAATTTCGTGTTTGAGATATCTGGCCTATATTATCTAATAAACCCACAGTTGTTTAAACAAATGCAATTTCTTGAAAATCTTTTTTGCAATTGCCATAAAATTATGTTTTTAGATCAGCCTGCCGTCTGTGATTCTCAAGTGACATCATTTATATTTTGGGATGATTTAAAGCCCGTCCATTAAAATATTTGCTCCTCTCAAAACCGCAATTTCTTGAATTTCCTAGGGCGAAATTTTGTTCGGCAACTCCTTCACACGTTTAACATAATTTAGAGTAACAACTCCCAATGAAGCTACAATCACTTGAACAATGTGTACTTTCATTCCCCACATACGCTAAATTTCTATAGGGAGATCCTTATATTTAACGTGCTTTTCAAGCTCCTTCCTTACAACATTCGCATCAGCTGGTACCGAAATCTCTATGAAAGTGCACACCTTCCTCTGGAAGCCTGTACCATGATACCTGCCTTATTAGCATCAAGAATTCTAATAGCGGCGATAGGCAAGTTCCATAATATGGTAATATTATTATAAAGTTTGATTAAGTGATATTTCCTGGGCGCTCGATCAAGTAGAATTAATTCTAACGGGTAAAGGGACTATCCATGTCTTGGAAGAAAAAAGCTGTTGTGTTTCCTTTTAATATGGCATTTAATGTTTTCGGTAAGTACTTTCGCCCCAAGTTCTGGGCATCATCAGACCTACAAAATGTTTAGAGACAAAGGTTACATATAAACGAAAAATTGTGGGAGCAAATCGAAAAAAACCTCCCCAAACATACCTCCGACACAGCTGCCATTCTCAGACAAAAACAATTAAGTGCGGTCGTGCGACGTACATCTTCGAACAAAGGTTATGGTAGGGTGGCGGTAACGTAATAAGACGTACGGAATTGTCTGCTAAATTAGTAAAGTTTCGCACACGAGGCCAACACGTCCGGCCATTTCAAAAACTCTTGACAGACAACTCCAGTCTAGCCAACCCACTACCAACCAAACAAAAAACTTTAACATAAATTCACAAATTACAGACTCACAATTGGGACTATCCTTTACCCGTTAGAATTAATTCTATTATTATAAAGGGTCATTATAACTGATTGTAGTCGAAGAAGGCCATGCCCATGTTACTTTATTTCTGCCGCTATACTCAAACATACGTATCAAACTTACATTAGGTTGCGCATAGAACAATACTATCATAGTAGTATTCAGTTCAAATGAAGCAGCAAACAATTTTTTTAAAGATGTCCATAAAAAGCTGCAATTATTGTGTTCAAAGACAAGTAGTGTTAGACGTGTGTAACTAAAATATTGGACACACTTTTCTACGACGAATCCAATACCTTACCTGGTTGGAGGTAAATATAAAAATAACAGAGCTAACTTTTGTTTTTCTAGTTGGCGCAATATTAAAAACGTATTTTAAGATTTTATAATGTCAAACATGAAAAATTCCAGCTAAACACATTTTGTTTTGTTTGTTTTTTTTTATCTGAAACTTGAAAACAATGAATTTCGTATTTCAAAAGTGTCGTCTGACTTCCACTACAGCGAGATTTTGTGTTGCTATTTAAACTAAATTAAAACACTGCAGCATGTAATAACAATAAAATTAGTTTTATTTGGTTTCTCATCCAATAACAGATGACAGAACAACTTTCAAATTTGGCACTATTCGGAATCCATCTTTGTCCGCTTCGTAAACGACAACGCGGCGAGCCCCATCTGGCTGTACGTACGCGTACCTCCCTTGAACAACCAAACCTTCTCCCTGATTAGGACTTTCGAATCCCTTCTCTTGCCTTTCGATACCATTGCTGGTCTTAAACCTAGAATTTAAAAGATACAATTATGAGATATTAAGACTATTTTCACATAACAAAGTACATACTAGATAAGCGAAGTTTACGATTTGTTGTACTCTGCAATGTGAGAGTTTTAAATACAAATAATGACCTAGAAATAGACGCCTCAAATATAAATACCTAAAATTGTAGGTTTGCGATCCGTCATCATTGAAATGTGGTGGTACATTTTCTTCTTCCAAAGTGTACGCAACAGAATCATCAGCGCCGATAGTACAAATAGCGCCAACAAGAACTAAGATTAAAACGGTAAATTTTTGTAGCATTGTGCTGCAAGGTTTAGCCCACTGAAACGACTAACGAAAAATCTGCTAAATCAGCGCATATTAGTCAAGTTATTTGGAGGTTATATGTGATAGGCTAGCATACCACAAAAAATAAATTGTTATGTGTGGCATGTCTTAATTTTGTTGAATAACCTTATAAAGGTGAAGAGGATTTTGCAATGGTTTGTTTGGTAATATTGGTAAATATTTATGAATTTAAAAACTTACCGATGATTGGGTACTCTAAACTGGCACAGCATTGGAAGTTAATTTGGTTAAATTAAGAAAACAATCTTAAGTTTCTAAATTGAAAGGTGAATCGCTCAAATTCTTAGTGATATTTAGGTTGCACGGTTAGTATTGTATATGGATTAACAAACATTATAAACGAAGCGCCCATGACAAAATTTTCCGTGTTGTACCTATATATATATACGATTTCGCACTTTTTCTTCCACAAATTCCAGATCGTAAATGTAACACTGAATAAATAGGTTCATGTTACGGACTTATGTGTTTCCTTGATTCCTTACAGCCATTTGAAGTAATCACAAAACTGTACTTTAAACGGCCCTAACTTCTTGAGGAATTGAAAAACCCAATAAGTCGTCATGAAACTGTATCCTCCGAATGATATTCACTTGCAAAGAAACTAATGTCTTTCTTCATTTGTTTATCTAACTAGATATAGTAAAAACTTTTTTATTATTTTGAATGTTTTACTTTAATTGTATTGTGTAACTTTTGAAGACTTTGAGACAATAATTAGGTCCATATGAAAAGTTTTACTCAGAATTATATTCATTTTCTGAAAATAATATTTGCGGATAAAAAAATGGTACACCCTGTATATATCATTAGGGACTAACTATATACAGTCAGACTACAATAAGTCAAACTTCAATAATTCGAATTTGTTATAACTCGATTCAAATTGGTTGGCGTTAGCGTCAACAGTGATAATTATAAGTAATATTTACTTAATAACTCCAATAACTATATTGATAACCCAAACTGAATATTTGGCGACACCATAAGTAGAATTTTCTGGGGGAATCACCTCACACTACGTGTTTTAAACGCTCCTTTTATAGCATAACGATGTTTCTGTTTCTGTGTTCCTTCTGGTGTATGGTTTATTAGTGGAAAACATATAATTAAGTGGAAAACTATATATTTTTTGTGTATTTGTTTTATATATTTTTATTACTGCTGAAATGTTAGTAAAATGTACTTTAGGTGGCGTTTAAATCGGTGGAGTTATAATTTTCAATCGGCAGTGACGTACGCATGTTCAAGTGTGTGCATTAAAAATATACGTTGGAGTGAACTTTGTACCTTTGCTAATAATTAAATTATAACTGGCTCAATTCTGTCAACTGTAGATGACGAATTCTGCGAAAATCTATATTTTTAGTTGATCGCAAGAAGGCCACCAATAATCTGATAATCCGTCACCTAGTCTCGACAGAATTGAGCCGGATATTATTTGTATTATCGACAAAGGTTCGAAGTTCACTTTAACTCATAATTTGAATGGAAATACCTAATCATTTCGATGTAACTCTTATTAATCTCAATTCTTGCCCACCCTTAAAAGCTTTATCCACTGATAAAAAATTTAGCATTATAAAAGAAGTAGCAGTGGTTCACGAAATAATGGTATTCCGGCAAGTACGGTGTCTCCTATATAAAAAACAAAAAACTGATGATGATATTGTTAAGCTTTGCAGATATAAATCCGAATATCCACAGCTCGACAATAAACAAAGACAGCAAAATTGATGTAATAAAGGATGATTTTCAGCAACCACCTTCTAACAAGTTGGTTACAAATTCATTGAAATTTGTTGAAATCGGTAGTAAACCTAAGCTATGGTGTTTTTCTTGGGTAAAGGTCTACGTACGAGTACATTTTAAAGTACCTATGTAACATATGTGCATGTAATGCATTTTTACTCTAATAAATCACACATACCTAACTTTATATGTACATATTATGTCTTTTATTTAATAACTCGAAGTCTTGATAAATCGGACTTTTTTTGTGTCATGGTTCGAGTGTTCGAAGTTCGACTGTATATGTGAAAATAAATTGCTTTCGGATTATGCCGTGTGTCAAAAATTGTAAATTCGAACGTTTCTCGAACCATGTTGCCGGCTTCTTCAGAGCTAACTGAATACTGAAGACAGAAGAAATCTCTCTTATATACCTAACATACCTAACTTACGTCAACATCTTCACATCGAAATCCTTTGTATGTCCTGACTCATAGTAGTGTTCAGCCCTGCGGAATCTTGTCTAACCGGGCGTCTCTACTGTGCTCCTTGACTCGACATTGATGCTTCGTCCTGTCTGTCCTACATAGCATGTACGACACTCACATGTTATCTTGTATACCCCTTCGTTCTTCAGGAGTGGATTCGCCAAAAGATCCTTTACCTTAGTTGGTGTACCTTACCGTAATACCAGATCTCTTCCAAAACTACCGATTGTTTCTAATACGCCACTTACGTATGGTAAACAAGCGAACACCTTTGACTCTTGCGGTTCCTGTGGGACTTGCGGTTTTCTTTGTGTACCACCCCGTATGTCGGACTTGGTGTATCCATTCTGACGTAGGGCCCACTCCTAGTGTTTCCGCTCGTCCTCCAAGGTGCTGGAGTCGCATGTCTTCTCGGCTCTGTTGAACAAAGTCTTAATACAATCGTAATATTATATTAATATTAATTGTACATTTGTACGAATGTTGATCGTGCGAATGTACATCGTACGATTTTGTTGAGTTAGTGAGAACAATGATCATTACATTAGTACCACATGCACCATTGTTTGAAATTAGGAAAGATTATCCCTGAGAATGTTTTCTTTAATATTGTTAATCTCAGTTACGTAAAAAGTGGGCATAAAACGTATTACATCACTTTTTTTTGTTGATCTTTCCCCAGTTGTATCAAAAGCCATGTGGTCTCTTCGGGCGCCCATGGGCTCTAGGTCAGAATGGATATACCAAGTCTGACATACTCGATGCCACACCAAGGAAACCGCAAATCCCACAGGAACCGCAAGAGTCAATGGGGTTCGCTTTTTTACCACACGTTTTTAATTTGTTGACTTTGCGTCGGTCTACTTCCGCAACTTAGGCTAAACATCGACGCTGGTGGCAGGCTACACACACTCATTAATTTTGTCAACTTTAGGAGATTCCAATCCCCAGTAAGAGTTCTTTAACGTGCACGTCCGATCATGACAGCAGATTAAAATACGACCTTAATATCTTGAAAGTTGTATGATACCAAAACTAGGCAAACCAGTGAATGAGGCCAAAGCATATCGCCCCATATCACTGTTGCCAATGATATCAAAGCTCTTTTAAAAGCTGCTTTTGAAGAAATGAAACCTATCATTGAGACACAGGAACTAGTTCCTAACCACCAATTTAGTTTTAGAGAACTGTAGATCAAGGAATTACGAATACCATAGAGAAAGCATTAGAAAAAATGTGTATTTGCTCTACAATCCTATATATCCGATAGACTATTCATATAATAACACAGATCGATGAATACTTGGAACTAAATAAGTTAAATCCGGGGTACCCCAGGGTACTGCGTTGGGACCAATTAACTGTCTATATTGTAGACAAGCATCCCCACAGCTGGCAGATGTAACAGACGCCAGTTTAGCAGATGACATGTCAGTGGGATCAACTGTTGGAGAATCTACTAGGAATCTTAAATAAGCTAGTATTAAATATATCAATGGACCAAAAAATGGAAGACTAAAGTCAACGAACTGAATTCTGTCTACATTAACTTTACAAACTAAGAAATCCAGACATTCCAAAAATAGGTACTAACGAGTATGTTATGGTTAACGCTCCTTTACACATACGGGACAGTGACCTGCACCGTCGTGATCACAGTGACTTACGTGTTAGAGATTCTTGTTTATGACTAAGTAAATATAGGACAGATAGTCTATTAAGTCGCATTTACACCTGGGCAACAGTGGCCAACATGTAGCATTCGACGTTTTTTTTTCTGATTTACCTCATCTGGGGTATTTTTGTTTGAATTGTCAACACCAGTAATATATCTGGTCCGATGTTGTTGCCTGTTCCTGTCGCCGTCTGTCGCTCTGGCCTAAACTAGGTTTGGGAGACAAGTTGGTACCGTGTTTTAAAGTTCAGATTTAAAATGATGGTTAATCATTTAGATTAGTTTCAATATGTTAAGCATCTTATGTTTAATAATAAAAATATATATTATATAATATACTACATATACTTTAATAACATTGGAGCGCTTGTAGGTTGAGAACCGCTATTGTCCGTTTTTTTGCTAAAATATGGCAAAAACGCGTTTTCTATATTTTTTTTTCAAAAATGGACTGGCTAACCCCGTAACTCCGGATCGTATTCAGGGCTTCAGGGTTAAATTTAAAATGCACATTCAGATCATAATCACAACATTTTTGCCCAGTGTTATTATGTTTCAATAGCTGTAGCAAAAATTTTACATTCAAATCACCGCTATTCAGAAGCAATTTCATTACAATCAAATGCCGATGGTTTTATATAATAACAATCTACAATAATCAAAATAATAATCCTTGCCATTTCCATTCATTACGTAACATGTTATTAATAATTATTTCGTACTTAAGAATGCACGAATCGTTTATTTCAGTGTTTGCTGCAAAAGTCAACATGTTTGTGTTTTTGATTACTAAATAAATGCGATTCATTCTTCGCGATTTATGTACTAGTATATGGGTTCCATATAGTATTGACGCGCATACATGCGAAGAAGACTTGATGACACCTTTGACATTTCAGTTGTTTAACGTAGTGTATTCGTTATACAGGACAGGAGTAATACATATTCATGATGTGTTTTTTGTTTGTAGATAAAAAAGAGCTCCGCGTGTGTTGAGAGAGTGGTGGTTTTAGGTTTTTTCATATTTATAAAACAAGTATGAGTGTAATTTACGACAAAAGTAAAAGTTACCACATTAAACCGAACGTTTCTAAAAATATATAAATAACCGCTTAATTATACATTTGGAACCAAAATAGATATCAATCATGTAGTATTATTCATTCAATTTTGTCCATACTTCAAGAAGCTGGACTTTTGTTTATTAACAGCACCTGGCAGATACTTGAATATAAGACCTAAGCCTGATGACAATATCGAACTTAAATCACTAAAATACGGCGGTATTTTGTGATTATATAATGTTACTTTGCCCAGGTCTTTGTAGGTTTGACTCGAGTTAATTTAGATGAATAGAAGAAGTTAAAAAAAACACATGGGACTGGTAGTTCCAGATGTGAGAATTGAGGTTTAGACTGATATATAAGGTGGAGTTCTGTGGTAGGTTTTCATTATGCAGTTGGCTCCGAAGCAGTGCGAGCAACGTGCTTCGCAAAACGTTAGCAATTACGCTGGCTGGCTGGCTGGCTGGCGTGAAAGAAATTTATTTTGTTGAGTTGGCTGTCAATAAGTTGGCTCTGTACATTGATGTTGATAACGATCTATAATAAAACAAGTCAACACCACAAATACGTCTGCAAAGTAGCATTTCATAGTCACAAAACGCAAGGATATCTCTTATAGGACAGCCTGGATTCGCCTATGAGGCTTTATTTTAGAGGCTTTTATTTGGGTTTTTGATGTTATAAAACAAAACAGCTTTATTTTTACGTACTGTTACATACCACTTTGTTACTACAGTAAAGAACGCTACATGCGTTGCGAATAACACAAAATGGCACACTCTTGTATACATATATAAAAGGTTAGCCAAAGTTACCGCAACACCTAAATAATTCAACAACCGTAAGAAATTTCAAAAAATTGTTTAAACAAAAGTTTTTTGGCTTGAAAGAAGCCATCGTTAAAATATATTTTTAATATACATACATTCATTTTATTTGATAACATTTCATTTTTTAAATAGAACACCCTATACCGGGTGATTCAAATTTGAGCCGACCATGGGAATCTCGCTTATTAGTGGAGATAGAGCCTATGTTTAAATTTGGCAAAGTATCGTATTTTTGTGCTAATCAATTATCTGAAAAGAAATTTAAGCTATCATTTTTCATTTTGAAGATATCCACAAAAAACTGAAATTTTAACATATCGTTTTTAATTTTTTATTCAAAACCAAATGCAGCTAGACATTTGAAACAAAAGCATCCTATAGGTACTTTTTAACAAGGAATGCAGTGTCATTTTTTAATTTGAAATAACATCAAAGATAGCGGCGTAACCATGGCCAACTTTTGTTTTTCTTATGGGCGCCATATTGAATTTTGGCATTTTCCGATGCTCGTGTTTTTTCTCATTTCCGCAATGTATAACATGTTACCATTATTTTTTAAAATAATGGTGTAATAATCAAAAAACCTTCAGGTACCCAACTGGAGTCGGAGTCGTTGCCAAGCAACACCAACAAAATGCACTTGGATCAAGCGGCGCCCTCAGCGTTAGGTTTGCCATTTAACCAAATTAACCTTAATTGTGGTTGATTGTGGATGTAAAATGCCGTTTACGAATAACGAAAAGCGTGATATAATTAAGAGTTTAGTTGAATTTTGACATTTTCCAATAGTCGTTGACATTATTTTTTAAAACAATGATTTAATAATAAAAAAAACGTTCTTCTTTTTCTTGTTTTTTGTCGTGCTTATCAAGTAGTGCTTTGGATTTAAAACATTCAGATTGTAAAAGAAGCAAGTTTATACAACATAAAGATTATTTTTTAAGTAAATGTTCAAATTGGCCGCCATTTTCTTGAAGGCTTAAAAGCGTGCCCGCTTTTCCACATGTTGTTATGCTCTTCTAACTATTCTTCCCGGAATAGCATTGACCGCATTTGGTATTCGATCCCTCAGATCGTCGATATTTCTGCGAGTATCGTGATAAATTTTGTCGTTCACAGTTCCCCAAAGAAATTAGTCCAGAGGACTTAAACCAGGAGATCCACCACTCCACCATTACCACTCCAGCGATTTGGAAATTGTTGATTTCGTTGAATGATTTCGTTGAATTTCGTACAATTGCAAAGTTTGACTTGTGTGGGGTTGGTATGGTTTCAATATCTTTGTCGTGGTCTGCAAACACGTGTTTGCGGTAATTACAAATTAAGGGCTAATTCCCGCTTACAAATCCAAGAATCGTCATTTATGTGAAAACCAGTAGTTGAAGCATTGCAAATCAATGTAATTTAACGTTTACCATTTCTAAAATACCCATGAGGATTATAAGAATTGCAGGGTTTACTAAACTATCCATGGTCCGCTAAATTTCCGTCAAATGTTAGGGATATTGTACGATGCGACATTTCTAAGAGAACAATAATAAACCCCTATTATACCACGCTTTTCGTTATTGGTAAACGGGTTTTTACATCCACAATCAACCACAATTAAGGTTTATTTGGTTAAATTGCAAACCTAACGCTGAGGGCGCCGCTTGATCCAAGTGCATTTTGCTGGCGTTGCTTGGCAACGCCTCCTGCTGTCTGTAACCAAGCTCCAATTGGGTACCTGAAGGTTTTTTGATTATTTCACCATTATTTAAAAAAGAATGGTAACATGTTATACATTGCGGAAATGAGAAAACAGACGAGCATCGGAAAATGCCAAAATTCAATATGGCGCCCATAAGAAAAACAAAAGTTGGCCATGGTTACGCCGCCATCTTTGCTGTTATTTCAAATTAAAAAATGACACTGCATTCCTTGCTAAAAAGTACCTGTAGAATGTTTTTGTTTCAAATGTCTAGCTACATTTGGTTTTGAATAAAAAATTAAAAACGATATCTTAAAATTTCAGTTTTTTGTAGATATCTTCAAAATGAAAAATGATAGCTTAAATTTCTTTTCAGATAATTCATTAGCACAAAAATATAAAACTTTGCCAAATTTAAACATAGGCTCTATCTCCACTAATAAGCGAGATCCCCATGGTGAGGCTCGAATTTGAATCACCCGGTATATTATAAAAATTATTAATTCTAAGATTAATTCTAAGAAATTTCTATAGGAATAAATTTTTTGAAAAATAAATTATTTTTTCTAATAGAGGTTTTTTGGTTTTAAACGGCCTCTCAAATATATTTTTAATATACAGTCTGTTTATTTTGTTTAAAAATTTGCTATTTGCCTTTTTATAACAGAATACCCTGTATATTTTATAATTTTTTAATGCAAAGTTAAATTTTAAGAATTTTATGCGAAAATTATTTTTTATAAAATCCATTATTTTTAAATAATAAGCAATTTATAAAGACTCATGAACTTTTACTTGACCAAACAAGTAAAAATAAAAAACCAAGAGAAAATAACAATTAAATAGAATTAAATTATTTGGGATAAATAAAAGAGCTGGCCTTTTTCCTGATGTAGTTTTTATTTGCACTTATGGCCATAATAATATTGCCATAAGTGCAAATAAAAACTACATCAGGAAAAGGACCAGCTCTTATATTTATCCCAAATCACTGCGACTAATGTAAATGGAGGAATTCATCACTAGAATTAAATGAAATGTCCAAATTGAAACAAAAAATCTGTTGTGGCCAGGCACATGCCTTTATCATACCATATATTAATAGTTTAGCTGCAGGAGATTCTATTTGATCGAGATCGGCCACGTCTGCATTAAAATAAAACTACTAGAACTAGACAGATATTTTGATTATATTTACAGTATGTAATGACACTACCTACTATCATTACAATCACAAATATTTGACAAATCCTGGCTAACTAGTTTTAATACTAGTGTTTTAATGCAGTACGAGCGATCCCGATGAAATAGAATTTGCTCACGCGGCTAAAATATTTATTTTTATAAAAAATTTCATAGTCATGAATTATTCGGAATTTCCTCTACATTAATTTATTATTTAACTATTTCGACGAAATTCCGAAAATATTTCAAAAATGCTAAGACTAAACCTCCTTGTCATACTACATATGATAAAGTAAAAAGATTATTGGTTCTGATGATTAATATATTATATTGGCTTCTAGCATACTATATTTTCGGGTTTTACCCCGTCTTCAGTGCTAACTACAAAAGTTCATAAAGAATTATGCTCAATATTCCAAATAAGTTTTAATGTTACCATACCGTCTTACAATCTTTCTTGTATTTATTCGCGAAAACATAAGAACATGGCTATCCGCAATCGAAATACACATTGACACCAAGATGTTTTAATATTGTTGCACTGTACGTGCGCGCGTTCTCGCATTCTCCGTGCATTTGCGTGTTGAATTGACGTTTCGCAACCGCTGACGTTCTGAATACTGTCAAAAGATTCAAAATATCCTGGCTACCTGCTATTAATGCAGACACGATTTCGATCAAATAGAATTTGCTCCTGCAGCTAAACTATTAATTTTACCAAAAAATCTTATAAACATAAATTATACAAAATTTCCTCTACTTTAATTTATTATTTATCTATTTTGACAAAATTGCAGAAATGGCGGCTCAATTGCAAAATCGTTGAAAAATGCTAAGAGTAAATAGCCAGTTCCTTTGGACCCTTTTGAACCAAAAGCTTTTCAGCTCTAAGTTTAGTTATAAAACTTCTAAATATGAACTTTCGTCCCGATACCTTTAGTAGTTTCTCCGGAATCGTCTCCACAAAAACGGGTACACACACACACACACACACACACACACACACACACACACACACACACACACACACACACACACACACACACACACACACACACACACACACACACACACACAGACATTTTTTTGTACCTTGGTCAAAAATGTTCAGGGGACCCAAAAAGACCTATTTCCGCTAAAATCTCAATTTTTTTTTTTCGTCATGATTACAATACTTTATTATACTGCGTATGATAAAGTAAAAATAAATGTATGTGGGAAACTACTTTTAATTTGAAGGTCAGGAGTTTTGATTAATTGCTCATAGCTGATAAATAATGCATTTAAAAAAAATCTACAAAAAGTTCTTAGAATTAATTTTAGAATTGACAAAAAACAAAAATATGTTCTATTAGTAAATGGAAAGGTTCGCAAATTACCATAATAAAATGAACACACTATTTTTTGTTAATAGTTTATAATTAAAAAATAATTAATATTATAAAAAAGATTCCTATAAAAAATTCTTAGAATTAATCTTAGAATTAAAACACGTAGTAATAATTCTACTTAAAAAAGGGAAAGGTTACCAAATTTCTATAAGAAAATAAGCACCCAGTATATTGAAAATATATTTAAACTATAGCTTGCTTAAAGCCAAAAAACTTTTGTTTGAACAATTTCTTTAAGTCTGTCACCGTTGGAGAATTATTTAGGTGTTCCGGTAAGGCGTTTTCTCGCTGAAACATGCCTGTTGTCACTGATAGAATGCTTGATGCTAATAAGCCAGATATCGTGGTAAAGGATTTCCAGAGGAAGGTGTGCACGTTCATAGAAATCTCGGTACCTGCTGATGCGAATGTTGTAAGGAAGGAGCTTGAAAAACAACTTAAATATAAGGATCTCGCAATAGAAGTTGGACGTATGTGGGGAATGAAAGTGAACATTGTTCCGGTGATTGTAGGTGCATTGGGAGCAGTTAGTCTAAATTATAGTAAACATGTTAAAGAGTTGCCGTGCAAAATTTCGCCCTGGGAAATTCAAGAAATTGCGGTTTTGGGAAGCGCGAATATTTTGAGGAGAGTTTTATCATAAAGAACCCTAAATTTGCTGCTTAATATTTCATCTTTACCTTCTTTTAATGTATATTGTCTATTAATAAATGTGTGTCTGTGTGTGTGTGTGTATGTATGTGTGTGTGTGTGTTTAATGACCTTTGCACAAGGCTGTAAGGGTTTTCTGCAGTTTTCCTTTGCTTTGCAAAGAAAAATGAAATTTTTCTTTGCAAAGCATAAATGGCCTTGTGTTTTTCCAAATTGGGTAGAGCTGCAGTGATACCCGCAAAGGGAGTACCCTAGGCTTCAGCGAAGCTCGGTACTACCAATTTGCCCTGATCCTCTTTATTACTTTTCAAAATTATTAGTGTAATTTTAGTATTTATATGTTGTATCTAAATTATATTATCTAGGTTTCCAATATTTAATGAGATGTATCAGAGATTTTCAATAAATAATAATAATAATAATAATAATAATAATAATAATAATATCTGTATCCAGAATTTTCCAAACATGCAGGATGTTACCAACTTTTGGACAGGCATTTGGGGGCAATCTGGTAAGTATAATTCTGAAGCGGAATGGATTAGACGCGAGGAGAGGCGTAATAACCATTATCCAGCAATGGAAGATGTACTTCTCTCCAAAGATGGCATCTCAAATGCTTGCAAAAGTTTAGCACTTTGGAAAGCTCCTGGACCAGATAAAATTCCTAATTTTTGGCTTAAAAGGATAACCATTTTGCATGAACATTTGGTAAAATGTTTTAACAATATGGTTAATAATCCGGAACTGATACCGTCGTGGCTGACTGAAGGTGTTACTGTTTTGATTCCCAAAACGGAGAATACAATGAAAGTATCCCAATATAGACCTATTACTTGTTTAAATTGTAGTTATAAATTATTAACTAAAATTTTAGGTACCAAGATTTATGAACATCTGAAAGAAAATAATGTATTGCCCTCTGAGCAGAAAGGTATTTTAAAGGACAGTTATGGGTCAAAGGAACTGTTAATAATCAACAAGAAAATTGTTGAAAAGATCAAGAAGACTCGAGGAAACCTATCCATGGCCTGGATTGATTATAAGAAGGCGTACGATAGTATCCCGCATGAATGGATTATAAAAGCCTTGGAGATATATAGGGTAAACCGAAAAATTATTTTTTTGATAAACTCATGTATGTTTTTATGGTCTACTAAACTATGCTTGCGGGGAGAAGACTCGTGTGTTTTCTCAGAGCCGATTGATATTAATTGTGGCATATTTCAAGGTGATAGTTTATCTCCATTGCTGTTTTGCATAGGCCTGTTTGCATTGTCTAGGGAATTGAATGAGGATAAAGTTGGTGTGCAGTTATTACCTGGCGAAAAGTTAATTGGTCATTCATTTTATATGGATGGCTTGAAACTTTATGCCAAAAATGATGAGCAGTTGAAGAGGAGCCTCAGTATTGTTAAACAATTCTCTGATGATATTGGGATGAAATTTGGCTTAGAGAAGTGTGCCAAAATTAGTATTGTCAAAGGGAAAATTGAGAAAACCGCTGACATATGCCTGAATGATCATTCTAGTATTAATGACCTAACAGATAATACTAGATATAAGTATCTGGGAATGGATGAAGCCTTTGGTATTGATGATGAAGGCATGAAGGTGAAGGTTATAGGCGAATACATTAAGCGTGTGAGGAAAATTTTAAAGTCTGGTTTAAATGGAAAGTATAAAATGCAAGCGATAAATGCATATGCTATTCCTATATTTCGATACAGTGTTGGTGTTTTAAACTGGACGAAGAAGGAAATACGCGATTTGGACATTAAAACTAGAAAACAGTTAACATTAAATTTTATGTTTCACCCTAGGTCCGATGTCTGCAGGCTATACCTGCATCGTTTAGATGGAGGTCGTGGTTTGCAGCAATTGGAAAATATTTATGATTTGGAAATGTTAAATTTAGGAAATTTTATAAAGGCCAACAAGGAGGATAAAGTTATTAAACAATTAATTAGGGATACTTCTGGTAAGTCAATAATTAGTAAACATAAACTAATTTTAGAAAAATTTCAGGTCGAAGAACTAGAAAATTATGGAAATAAAACTTCGGTGGCGAGTTTAAAGCGGGAGATTAAGTTAAGAATGAATCGGAAAATGAGGGAGGATTATGTTAGTAAGCCAATGCATGGTCAATTTTTAAGAATTGTGGAGGCTGATGGCATTTCAAAGTCTGGGTCTTTATCTTGGCTTTGCCATGGGAACATTAAGGCTGAAACGGAATCCTCTATTGTTGCGGCGCAAGATCAGGCAATTCGTACCAGATATCATGAACAGAAGATTATGAAAGTTGCTCATGATGGGAGTTGTAGATTGTGCCATCAGGCTCCGGAACATGTCTACCACTTATTGGCGGCTTGTCCAGTCTTAGCTGAGTCGCATTACATTGCTAGGCATGATAGGGTGGGAACATATATACATTATAATTTATGTTCCCAACTAGGTTTAGCAATGGATGTGTCTCGGTGGTATGACCACATCCCATCTCCTGTTGTGAGTAATGATCATATTACCATATTATGGAACATGCCTGTTGTCACTGATAGAATGCTTGATGCTAATACGCCAGATATCGTGGTAAAGGATTTCCAGAGGAAGGTGTGCACGTTCATAGAAATCTCGGTACCTGCTGATGCGAATGTTGTAAGGAAGGAGCGTGAAAAACAACTTAAATATAAGGATCTCGCAATAGAAGTTGGACGTATGTGGGGAATGAAAGTGAACATTGTTCCGGTGATTGTAGGTGCATTGGGAGCAGTTAGTCTAAATTATAGTAAACATGTTAAAGAGTTGCCGTGCAAAATTTCGCCCTGGGAAATTCAAGAAATTGCGGTTTTGGGAAGCGCGAATATTTTGAGAAGAGTTTTATCATAAAGAACCCTAAATTTGCTGCTTAATATTTCATCTTTACCTTCTTTTAATGCATATTGTCTATTAATAAATGTGTGTCTGTGTGTGTGTGTGTGTGTGTGTGTGTGTGTGTGTGTGTGTGTGTGTGTGTGTGTGTGTGTGTGTGTGTGTGTGTGTGTGTGTGTGTGTGTGTGTGTGTGTGTGTGTGTGTGTGTGTGTGTGTGTGAGTGTGTGTGTGTGTTTTTAATGACCTTTGCACAAGGCTGCAAGGGTTTTCTGCAGTTTTCCTTTGCGTTGCAAAGAAAAATGAAATTTTTCTTTGCAAAGCATAAATGGCCTTGTGTTTTTCAAAATTGGGTAGAGCTGCAGTGATACCCACAAAGGGAGTACCCTAGGCTTCAGCGAAGCTCGGTACTACCAATTTGCCCTGATCCTCTTTATTACTTTTCAAAATTATTAGTGTAAGTTTAGTATTTATATGTTATATCTAAATTATATTATCTAGGTTTCAAATATTTAATGACATGTATCAGAGATTTTCAATAAATAATAATAATAATAATAATAATAATAATTCAGCGAAGCTCGGTACTACCAATTTGCCCTGATCCTCTTTATTACTTTTCAAAATTATTAGTGTAAGTTTAGTATTTATATGTTATATCTAAATTATATTATCTAGGTTTCAAATATTTAATGAGATGTATCGGAGATTTTCAATAAATAATAATAATAATATGACTTTATTCCCAAAAGATAAGAGTAATACATTTACTTACAAAATATGATGAGGCGAAGTTCAGTGTAATACACTGCTCATACTCAACCCCCTTAAATAATAATATAAAACAACAACAAAAAAAACAACCGCTCAAAGAAAAAAGATACATACTGTAAGACCAAAAGAGAAAAAAATCTGATGTGGCCAGGCATGACTTTATCATACAATATATAAAATTAATAGTTTAGCTGCATGAGAATCCATTCTATTAAGATAAATCGTAGGTATTGTCAAAGCATCAGCATTTGACACTACCTACACTACGTCATTAGAATAATAGTTATTTATGTCACAAATGCCGAAAGTACGGAATAGCGCGACGAGCGGTGATGCGGCGCGTCACCGAAGGCGGAGTGTCGCCGTCGCATGTGAGCGAGTCGCGCTATCTAGTTTTTGGCAGGAGCGACATCAACGTTTGTTGTGTTGCTTTTTAAGAAATACGTATTTAAAAAAAAATAAATAAATGATTTCTGTATAGTAAATGCTAGGCTGGTACCACTTTGACGAAACGTCAAATTTAAAGGTGCGTTCCGATTGGTAGGTAATGGTAGCTAATGGCGGTGGTAGAACACGAAATTATAGTATTTCTTACATATCGTGATAATGACACATATTAGGTTGCATGTACATAAACATGAGTCACTAGCAATTTTCTATTGGAAATACTATAACGACGTCTGCTACCACTGCCATTATCACTAATGAAAACGCACCTTAAAAAGGTAATTCAAATTCTGACAGATTTATATTTGTTCATGACACATCCCTACCAACATACTAAAATAAAACAACACTCATCGCTATACTTTATTTATAATTTTCGCAATTTATCGTTTTTAGAATTAGATATAAAGACAGGTTGATGTTTCGTATCAACAAACAATCAAATTGGTGATCTTATTTTATTTGAAATTTGTGAAATTGAGTGTGACAGCACAAAAAAAGTTGTCAAAATCCTGGCTACTATGTAGTTTCATATCAATGCAGATGCGACCGATCTCGATCAAATAGAATTTGCTCTTGCAGCTAAACTATTAATTTTACCAAAAAATGTCATAGGCATAAATTATTCAAAATTTACTTACTTTAATTTATTGTTTAACTATTTTGACGAAATTACAGAAATTCCGGCTCATTTGCAAAATCCTTGAAAATGGCTTTGAATAAACTACCAGTTCATTTGGACCCTTTTGAACCAAAAGCTTTTCAGCTCTAAGTTTGGTCATAAAACTTCTAAGTATGAACTTTCGTCCCGATACCTCTACTAGTTTCTCCGGAAGCATCGCCACAAAAGTATTTTGTACTTTGCCGTACTAGAGCGGCTACGTTCCATAGCGGTTCTCCACCCTCTGATCCCTCTGATGAAATCAGCTGTTTTCGAGTGTGACAGCCATAGGCATTTCTGTGGTGACAGCACAAAAAAATATTTGTCAAATCCAGGCTACTATGTAGTGTACTTTCATATCAATGCAGATCCGACCGATCTCGATCAAATAGAATTTGCTCTTGAAACTAAACTATTAATTTTACCAAAAAATGTCATAGGCATAAATTATTCCAAATATCGTATACTTTAATTTATTATTTATCTATTTTGACGAAATTACAGAAATGACGAAAATCGTTGAAAAATGCTAAGAGTAAATAGCCAGTTCCTTTGGACCATTTTGAACCAAAAGCTTTTCAGCTCTAAGTTTGGTCATAAAACTACTAAAATCGGGACGCAGTTTCGTCCCGATACCTTTAGTAGT
>OZ030393.1:27479639-27799639 GCA_964023965.1 Melinopterus prodromus | reverse complement strand
GATATCCCTTCGATATCGTTTCGATAACCCTTCGATATTGCGTCGATTTTGACTTTTTAGCATTCTTATAGTATATGAACAGCGGAATCGAATCGTGTTGGTTTTATTAAGATTGAACGTCTACCCAATACTCGTATTTTCTACTATAGTTGTAATATTTGATAATCCGAACAATTTGATAATCCGAATCACCTTCAGTCCCAATTAGTTCGGATTATCGACGCTCTATTTAATTCAACATTAGATATTATAATTACACAATTAAAGGATAGATTCAACAGCTTAGAAAATGTTACTAACTTATTCAAATCAATTTTTCCGGAAAATTTACTCTTGGCATCAGACGACGATTTATATCGGTTACCTAGCCCTGTGGTTAGGCCACCCGTTAATAGAGATGTATGCAGACGATTTATCTACAAATTTCCGTTCACAGTTACTAAAATTTTGTAATGTGTTTAAAAGCGAAATAAAAGATATCAATACTGTACATGACACAATACAATGCCCAATTGTTTTTAATTCAATATTCTGTCTTGTGCACTACTTTATCAGAAATATGCACAGCTATTATTTTATTTTTAACTATTCCCGTTTCCACCGCCACTGCTGAAAGGACATTCTTAAAACTGAAAATAGTTAAATCGAACTTACGCAATACCGCATGAAACAGACTCGTTGGTCCAGCTTAGCTTTGTTCGGAATAGAAAACAAAAGAGCTCATGAGCTGAATGAGGAAAAGTTGGTTAAAACATTTGCGTCTTTAAAAGCCAGTAGAATCGCAATTTGAATCAATAATAATCAACACTAATAACAAATATTTATCTTTTATTTCTCATTATAATACCACATATTTTCTATATATTTATTTATTTTATTTTGTTTGTAAATAATAATGTACTTTCCGAGATGTGTTATAAAATATGATGTCAAATGAGTTAACATTCGTATTATTGCTATAAGCATTATATTTATATTTTGTTTGTAAATAAAGCAAACATGTATTATTATGTGTTTACATATTTTTAGTAGGTACTTGTTTAGTTTATGTATTGTGGCTAAGCAGTTTTGAAAGTTATTTCCTCTTGTATTAGAATGAAAAGTTTATTTTGTTTGATGTTAATAAAATTGTATTATTACAAACATTTTTATAAATATAAATATATTGTATCGGGTTTCGAATTCAGGGCCCCATGCCCCGGGGCCCCTGAAACTGTTCAGTACTATTAATGTTAGCCCAAAACCGTATCCAGCGGTTTTGAGGGGCCCTCAGTTAACTTTTTTAGAACACTTATAACGAATACCAACATATCATCGGCTTAAAGGTAAAAGTCACTAACTAATATTTTGTTCCATTTTATTGAAACAGAAATTAATGATAATCAAATGCTTATAAATGCGAATCTTATACGAGGACAATCAATAAGTGTTCTAACTTGTTTAAAATCCATAAAATAGCATTGTATTTTTGGTACTCCTTCTTAAAGTCAGGTTTTCGTAATTATTCGGTTTTAGTTAGTGACTTTTATCTTTAAGCCAACGATCTTATTTTTTCGCGAGACTTCCTAAACACCCGACCGGCTCCAATGGGCCCCCCTGGCTCGTGGGCCCGTGTGCGCCGCACACCTCGCACACCTGCTATTTACGCCACTGTATAAAAATCATCCTGAGAAAGTATTCAAAAGAAAAATCAATAACAACGAAAAAAATAAACAAACGTTACTGTAGCCGTCATATTAAATATCTTAAATTGATGTTTCTCATGAAGTACTATGATAGTAACTTTCTATATACTGAAAAACTTAAGTCAGAGATTTTTTGGAAGTATGGTTTCACATACGCAGATTCTTTTGAAAGCGCCCACGTACTTACAGTTTCTTCTAATGAATTGAAAATATGAGTAGTAGGTTGACACAAGAAGAATAGTTTCTTTTTAATCGCATCATTTGGAAACCTTGCCTCTATTTTAAATAATTAAAGGTAATAATTATTTTTGAATAATGATAATACCTTCTGCTGCCACCAGCCATCTAATTTTTTTAATACTCCCAGTTTATGGGTAAATACAACGATTAATTACCTACAATTTGACATATGAAGCAAAGATATACATACAACAATTTGGTCAAAGTTATAACATTTTTTCCATAGCCGTAGTCTCTTAATATATTTCAAACTTACACAAATAGTCGATGCAAGTTATTACGATTTAGGAGTTGTTCACTATAGAACGTGAAAGATTGACTAACTAATCGAGATAATCTATATTTTACCGTATGGAATAACGGTTTTAAAAAGTATAATATCAATTATCAGCATCTACTCACTATGCGTATCTTTGACAGTCTAAACACAATATTGCTACTTCTTGTGAGTACTGATCTGATTACTAACATAAAAGTTTGTTCAGAATTTGAACCGGGACATAGTACCAAACCAGCCGGGACGCCGGGACCGATGTCTCAAACCGGGACTGTCCCGGTCAAACCGGGACGTATGGTAAGCCTAACTATAACTGTATATGGTAGCAGGTATAGAGTATCTGCAATACGGAAAACAGAAAAGAACAAAGAAACATTAAATGCTTGTTAACAATCATCATTATGTTCGATAAAATGTAGCGCAATATGCTATCAAACATGATAACTATTCAAATGGCATGCAGAAAATTAATGACTCCTTCAATGCTGACATTTGAGGAATTGGACAGAGTGGTTGGCGATCGTTCCCAAGAGGATAAGTCAATGGAGTGGACGAGGAGCAACACAGAAAGTGGGAGAGGCGGGAGATGAGATATCAGAGGTTTATCGGAGGAGGTGATGACAATGAATATAAGAATACAACAAAGAGCACGAAGGAGCAAAAGGAAAGAAAACAAAAGTGGGAGGGAGACCTTTTATCATGGAAAATCACAATCAACATAAACTTTAAAATTACCTTCCACTCGGTTCCATGGAAACAAGTCGAAGGACAGATGGGAAATAGAGCTACGCATAGTGGGACGAAATCCCGAAAAGCTGGCCAAAACCTCAAATAAACTTTGATTTAGACAAAAAAAATTCTACAGTGGTTTATGAAGTCGCTGATTACAAATCCAAAGGCAAAATTATTGTGAACAAAATGACGAACCCAATATAGCAAATATGACAGAATTATGTCAGATTTCAAAGATAATAAGTATAGGGGGTTTTGGAGCACGTTAATTACAAATTTATGTAATGTATAATACACGCTGTCCCATTTTTTTCCCAGCAATTTTTTCCCAGATAAAAAATGACATACTAAGTAAATATCTAAATTGTAGACTTCCGCGGTCTGAGTCAATGATATATTGATTTCCGGGTGGAAACCGCGTTGAGGACTTTGAAGCAGAGTTGGGCGTTAATCGATTAAATCACTTATTAGTTTTACTCTAGATTAATGAAATTAATCGTCACTCATCACTCGTCAATCATAAAAGTTTATATTTCACTCATCACTCGTCAATCACCAAAATGAGTGTTACTCGTCAATCGTTACTCGTCAATCGTCAATCATTTTTGAGCGAGTAACCATATGTCCGTGTTGAATATTCCGTCGACGGCCGATGGGACAATACAAAGATGTTTTATAGGTACTTCAATAAACCGACCACATGTCTGTAAACGCGGTCCGACTCAGTTCTCATCAGCATTCAGCGCAAAGCGTATTTTAGGTCTGTTGACTGTTCCAACACGCACAAGACCGTTCACGTCAAATGAGAAGTGACATAACCTTTAAAAATAATAGAAACCTTCAAGGGCTTCGTCATAGTCGTTTATTTAACTTTCACTCATCACTCGTTCCGTATTACTCATGATTGACGATCGGCGAGTAATTCAATCATGTGTGTATGTGGCGAGTGACGAGTGACGAGTGAATTAATCATTACTCTTAATGAACGAGTGAAGAGTGTTACTCTTCACTCGTTCACGAAGAGTGACGATTAATTCACTCGTCACTCATCACTCGGTCACTCGATTAACAAAATGCCCAACTCTGCTTTGAAGTAGTCGACGTTTCGCGCTCTGTTGCAAGAGGCATCTTCAGGACTAAGTTATCAAACCAAGCGCTAAGAAGATGATTTCCATCTTCTTAGCGCTTGGTTTGATAACTTAGTCCTGAAGATGCCTCTTGCAACAGAGCGCGAAACGTCGACTACTTCAAAGTCCTCAACGCGGTTTCCACCCGGAAATCAATATATCATACTAAGTAAATATTTCATATAGATTTCTTTTGTCCTCTTCATTCCGCAAAAAGTATCATACATTTTAAAAAACTGTATTTTAAACAGCTATATCTTCTTTAGGAACAGAAAAACTCAATAACTCCGCATGAAACTTTTTACTCTGAATGACATTTTTATCCGCGAGCCCCTATCAGTCCGCGAGGTGTGAATCCAGACACCATACCATGGGGAGTCATACGGTATAGGAGTACCGGAATTGAAGTCAACCCTCTTCGCTAGGGACGGTAGCTACTGTGACCACTGTGACAAAGGCACAGGGAATTAAAACTGATTTTTATAGAAAACCTTAAAATATACAACGTCTACGAAAATAAATACAGTAACATCTAAATAATTTCATAAACTAGTTTTTGATAGCGGTATTGTTGAATTTATTTGTTTTCTAATATTTAGTTATTTTTTAATTAATTTCGCAGTTGTTGTCTGAAGAAGATTGTCAAAAAAAAATCAAAACGGAACAATGAATCAAAAGTTTATCCTAACTTGTGTCATCAAATACGCTTGCAACTACTTCTGCGTGAGTTTACAGATTAAAACTTCTGCACGTAGTATTGATCCATATAATTTATAAATAATAGGACAATAATAATACATTATGGCGCTTCTCAGAAAATGTTGAACATAAATTAATAATAACATTTATTATTAACAATCTCAATCTAAAATAATCGAGTTAGTTTTTGTGAACACCTGTCTATGTTAAGACTGGTGTTGGTATTAGTTTCCTATTCTATTCTATAAAAGGCGAAATCAATTCCTAATTAATTTCGTTAGCTAATACAATTACCTAAAACTATAAGCTTCCCACTTTGTGGAATATGGTGGTTGGTATGTTACTTTTCATCTATTAGAAAAATTATGTCTCTAAAATTATAACGTTTTCGCGAAGATATCAAATATGACCGTATTTCAAGCCGAGAAACATTACTTTTTACGTAAATTAAAACAGAAATAATTTTTCATACTTTAAGCAGTCGAATCCATCTCATAAAAATTAAATATTACTATTTATTTCCGAGATATGCAATTTTGAAGTTCGCCGTTTTTAGTCTATGTTCTCGCCTAGGTCCAACACTTTCATGAAAGACCATCTTTGAGGTCAACTACCGAGCTTAGTATAAAGAGTTAGGCTTTCCCCTTCCAGGGCTGAATGCAGTAATCGTTTCTTTATGCAACTCAACCGTCAAAATTCCCCGAATCAAATTTTCATTGTTTGATGTTTTGGCCAACTTTTCGGGATTTCGTCCCACAGTGCGACGGGGTGTCCCACAAGGCTTGGCCCTGAAACCGTCACTGTGGATTATATTGCAACAACAGTGACGGCATAGTGCATGCGCAGATCACCTCGCTCATTATTGCGAGAGAAAATGGACATATACAAATCTTTGAGACCTGAACTCAGTTTGTCGTTTAAACTGGCACTGAAAAAGCCAACAACACTGGATGAGGTTGTAGCAGGAAGAAGAACCTTGGCTTCCTATTTGCGACACGGCGATAAATAATAATTAATATAATTATAATTTTGTAATATCTTGATAACGTGATAAATAAATCTAGTTAAATAGGTTGTAAATGGCTTCTTCTACAATCCTTTCAATAATTTACATCAAGCTACCCAACACACTAAGACACTAAACGCAAAATTAAATAATTTTATTTAATTTATTCTAACAAAGACTAGTAAACATAGACAAAGGACATACTAAGTATAAATTTAAAAAACTTCAGGGACATTTCTTTTAGCAAATAATATACAGTGTGTTAAAAATTTTCAGCAAAAACCATTTGAAAATGTTAAAACATTACTGCATGTTACGATCACCCTGTGTACCACATCTAATTTTTCATGACAACAATATCGAACTGTGGTTTTAGTTATTAAGTATGTGACTAAAGAATCAGGACAATATCTGCAAAAAAAAATATTATTTACGTAGTTTTTAAAAAGGCTTGTAAAAATTGCCTTTTTAAAAGGCATTGCCAGTTTTTACAGACAATTCAATATCTCAGAAACTATTTACTTTTTTGTACTTTTTGACTTATCGAGAGACAGCAACTAGTCAGGCGTCTAAAGGAGAACAGGAAGTGTAAAGGAGAACAGGCAAGAGACCGGGAAAGTGGAAGAAGGAAGATATATATTTAAAGGAAATGCTATGTACAGATAATGAAAATATTAAACTGTTCGCGGTTTTATATCCAACTTTTATTTGTTTTTCAACATTCTAATGGTGAATTATATCTTGAATACGCCAGTAAGGAATTGAAAACATTTTTATTTTTTGTAATTCAAATCATTTTTACACAATTTGCGTTTAATAAAATAATATGTAAAGAAGTGTATTGTGGTAAATAATATCATTATTGTATATTATAAATTGCGTAACCATATTTAATTGTTTTTGTATTGGTTAAAATTAACATTAATAAAACCAACTCTGACAACATTAATTGAAATTGATTTTTCCATCATTCTAATTTCTGATGAAATCACCACAAACCTATTAAACAATTAAATAAAAGTGGAAATCCAGTCTTGCCTATAAATTCACACGTCGCTTCACAAATTGTCGTGCTATTTTAAATTTTTACATAACCACATAGGTAATTAAGCTGCGCATAATTTTCGAATTCGTATTCACTCTATGACAGTAAAATATCGATAAAAAGCGTTGTCAACTAAGAATTACGTCAACCGCACGGCTGGTTTAGGGAAATACTAAAAAAAATCTTACTTTAAACTATTTTGTAATACATGCCAACAATATCATATTTAGGTGTAGAGGACGAAAGTTTAAGTTAACTAAGACGGTCCATAATGCATTCCAAACCTTTTGACAATATTTAGCTCTTACCTGGCTTATCTACAGGGTGCACGGACAGGTACAATCCTTTGTTAGAGTCAGCAAATGCCACCCATGTCGTTAATGACTCTGTAACATTTAATTCCAGCCAACCTGAGAAGCTTGCCGTGGTATTTACAGTTGCTATATATTCTAATTCACGTTCTCTAAAAACAAGTAACTAAATTATAGTAATTAAGTAGTAATTTTAGGGTAATAAAAAATGTTCACTTTACAGAATTTTCATTGATAAATAATATGACGTTGTCGAACTGGGAGTCAATTCTCACCTAGCGCGAGTTCTCACCGTTCGTGAATTAACGTATGCCCTTGGATGCAATCAGTTCGAACCGTATTCTATGGGCAGTGTCGACAATGCAGTGTCCTTTACTACCAATCGCAATAACATAAACATAACGGACGTACTCTACCGGTAGTAAAGGACACTGCATTGTCGACACTGTCCATAGAATACGGTTCGAACTGATTGCATCCAAGGTCATACGTTAATTCACGAACGGTGAGAACTCGCGCTAGGTGAGAATTGACTCCCTGGTCATTGGGTTTACGACATTTTGACACCCAATTTTGAACCCAAAACACTGATAAATCTGTAATAGTATTCCGCTATGTGTTTGGAAACTAGCGCACTATCAAGAATGTCAACAAACCAGTTCCATAAAAGCAATCTCTTTGTTGTAGTTCTGAATAATGCCAACAAAACTTCCCATTTTGTGGTTATTGTCATTTTCATCTGTCAATACAATTAGTGAACATCCTGTATTAAAATGTACAAATTCTATAAACTTACCCATCGAGTGATCTAGCAACTTGGTATGCTGTTACAGAGTAAACAACATCGGAGAACGTGTTGTTGCTGTTGTAGTTGACATTTTGGTAAATGCGTAGTTCCGCGCCTACTATAGTGTTTTCGACGGGAACTGTTGAGACGTTGAACCATAAACGTTTGCCCCTTTCATGTCGAACACCGCTCACATGATGATCTAGAAAAATATTTATGTTGACAACGAGAAATTCATAGGAACGTCTGTTCAAAAGGTTGATGTGTTATGGTAATGAGCAGTGTTTATGGGAATCCTTAAGGCGCATTTAATCTGGGCAATATGTTTTAGGTTTTATCAGCATATGCTTCTATGAACCTTTGACTACGTCTTCTCGTTTTGATAATGCATGCTTAAAAAAATCAGACACATGTAGGACTTTGGGACTTTCTTGGTTGATTCAGTAAGTTCGTACGCTTTCACAGCAAAAATCATTTCGAAAATAAATTGCTTCTGGATTATGGCGTGTGTCATGATACATAAATGCTGACGTTTCGCGAACCATGTTGCTCACTTCTTCAGAGCTAACTGAAGACCTACCAAATACATCTCCATTATATACCTAAATTAACACTACGCTGCGCACATCTGGTGTTATCGCTCCCTTGTGTTTTTCCACCTGACCGCGTTAGGATCGATTTCCAGACCCTACCAATGTCAGTGCCGTCTTCACGATTGATGTTGTTAGGTTGTGTGTAAATTTCGATGGCGTCTCTAATAAGCTTTCGATGATAATTACTCACCCTTGCCAATATATTCACGCCATCGAAATCCAAAGTGTGATCCCGAGTCGTGGCAGAGTAGAGCAACAGCGGACTGTTGAATCTTGCGTAGTCGGGTATCTCTACTGTGCTCCTTGACTCGCCATTCGATGCTTCGCCCTGTCTGTCCTACATATCATGCTCCACACTCAGATGTTATCTTGTATCTTGTGGTCATGTTATCTTGTATCTTGTGGAGCACCTTAGCTGGTGCTCTGTACCTTACCCTGATACCCCTTTTCTTCAGTAATCTACCGATTCCTTCTTATACCCTACTTATATATGGTAAGCCAGTGAAGCCCTTTGACTCTTGCAGTTCCTGTGAGACTTGCGTTTTTTGTGTGTGACACCCCGTATATCAGATTTGGTGTATCCATTCTAACGTAAGGTGCTGGAGTCACATACCTTCTCGGCTCTGTTGAACAGAGTGTTAATAACACTTCTCTTCTGCTGGGGATGGTGGTGTGATTTGGCGTGCAAGTACCGATCGGTATGTGTGTTCTTACGCTAGACTGTATGTTCAAGCTTGTCCGTTGGCGTTCTGTATACCAGCACATCCAAGAATGGCAGCTGATTATCCTCTTCGATTTCCATCGTGAATTTGATGGAAGGACTAACAGTGTTCAGGAGTTTAGGAATTCAATAAGTTTTCTCTACCGTGTGGCCAAACCACAAAGGTATCACCGACATATCTAACTCAATGCTAGAGTTTGTCGGGACTTGACCTAATGGCTTCTTCTTCAACAATTCCATGAAGAAATTGGCGATTTCCGGTGAAAGATGTGATCCCATGGCTGCGCCCGCTACCTGCTCATACATCGCTCCCGCCCATTGTGTGTCGGGACACACAATAGATTTCGATGACGTGAAGATGTCGACAAGGATGAGTAATTATTTTCATCGAAAGCTTATAGGGAAATGTAAATGACCATGTAAATTTACAAACAACATCAATCGTGAGGACGGCACCGACATTAGTAGAGTCTGGAAATCGATCATAACGCGGTCAGGTGGAAAAACACACAACATTTTTCTTTGATATAGTTTCACTATACTGTTCTGAACACAAAAACCCTAGTTATCAATTTTTATTCTTAATATAACAAAAACAAAAACTCTATTATTAACTAATTTACGTTTGGCTAAACTTAATTTAAAAGTAAATTAAGCTTGGTTAAAATAGTTTTAATTGCAAATATCTGTAACTGCACCAATTTTGACCGATATCTTTCTCAGGCAACTGACTTCCTTGATTCATGCTTTTTTGCTATACAGATGTCTGTTTTTCGCGAGATTGTATGGTGATTTGTTTACTTTATATATACGTAAACGGGAACATAATAAATATGTGATTTTTTTTTCATTTTAATTGTCAACAACAGCGATACATCTGGTCAATTGTTGTTGTCGGTTGCTGTCGCCGCATGTTGCCTGATATTTCCATTACAAAACATCACAAATATATAAAACAACTGTCTAATAATTTTAATATATTAATATCAATACATACATGTAATATTATTCACTCATATTTGTATATAATGACTGGTATAATAAACCATACCAAATTCTGATATTGTTAATTATGTTAAGATCTTCGATACGAACCAATCGCAATAACAATTAATCTGAATAGTTCTCGGAATTTCACCCGTCAATAACCTCATTTTTAAATTGATGCATGATAAAGGACAGTCCATATGTTGACTGCAATTAATAATGATTATTTTTATTATGTATGCGAACTGACACAACTTAAGCAATAATAACATTTGTGGTGTAAATGCAATAATGCTTAATAGTTCTATTTTGTTTCACAAAATTATACAGGTACCCATTTTTCCGTAAAATTGTGTTTATTTTAAGCAAAACATTAAGTTTTATATGGAGTAAAGTAAGTAAAAAGTTTCAAATAGTCATACTGTTTATCAATTCCTGAAGGTTACAGCCTGTTTAAATATAGACTTATGCAAGAACATTGACATTCACATTACCCATTAGACAATGTGAAAATGCAGGGAAAACAATACAAACAGTGCCTATTACAACTATAAAAAATAAATGTATAAACAAGGAGAAAACAAATGCGTGTTTCTTTTTTTGTAATAAGTAATTACTATGCGTCCCAATAAAAAAGCTGATACGATATGAGGGTGTTAAAGTTTAAGAACAAACCGGCCAACAGAATGTTGCCAACATTTTTTTCGTGTTGCTTTTCGTGTCTCCTATGTCTTAATGAATCGCGTTTGTGAAATCAGACGTTAGTACTTAAGGGTTTCTCACGGAACTGACCATTAGAAGTTTTTGATGTTATTTTTATCTATATCAAAGTTTGTAATCAAGATCTACCCAACCTAAACTTTAACACTAAAATACTTTCAAGTTAACATTTCGCTTCCGGAAGACAGTATCAAGACTGTCAATAATAACCAACTATTATATTAAATGGAATGTTGGTTTCCTCGTATCAAATTGTATCTACTTTCGCTAGGATTCCCTAGACATTTAGGTCGTCATTTCCAAAATATTTGCATTATACTACTTTTTTGTAGATTTTCCCAGCAACATTTAAAATTGAAAATCTCGGTTGTTGAAAATAACAGTTTCATGTTTGGTGCTATGAACACGATCTAACAATATACTGTTCCAATAAAAATAAAATCCATCAATACATATTGGGGGTTTCCTATTCAATCTTCAATAGTTTTTGAGATATTTATAAGTTTTAGTTAAATCCATAAAATGGCTCATTTTATTATGAGGCCTAGATAGTTTGATAACTATTGTGTTTTATTACAGATTATGTTTTACAACATCATTTTTGACGAATTGGTATTTTTAAATTAATAGTAGAGGATTTGATGACCACAGAATTTAAGTTATAAGTTACTGGCATGAACTTATTTATAATAGATATAATCAGAAAATTGTTGATATGTAGATATAATATATATTTTATTATTATAAGCCACAAAACTATCACCATAAGCCACCCTATAGAGTTTTATACTAGACCTATAATTCATTTATAAGGTATTTTTTTAAATTTTATATACTTAGTTTTAATATTCTATTGGGGTGATATAAAACTTTCATAAACTTTTTCAGCCATAGAGTTTTATACTAAACCTATATTTAATTAATAAGATATTTTTTTATTTCATAGAAGTTTAATATTTTATTGGGGTGATATAAAAATTTAATAAACTTTTTATTTTTAAAACCTTATAGAAAAAAATTTTTACGTCCTCGATGTTGGATTAAAATAAACTTTTGGCAGTCATATGCGGAGATGTCACATTTTAGAGAAGAAATCATACACTGTATAGGGCTATATTTTTTTTCAAGTGGTATGTTGATATACAGATGACTAATGAAATGCGTATTTGAGATTAAAACTCGGGGATCGAGTATATTGCATGATCATGTTCTTGCAATATTGATGCAATGTGAAAATGTTTGAATGGGATATGTGTTATTGAGCGAACATTACCTAACCTTGAATATTCTATAGTCGAGAACATCCTTTGCAAAGTTGCTGAGATGTTTTTGTTTAAATATTGTTGGAATATACCTACTTTGTTGTTAGATTGACACGTAATATTTTGTAAACATCAAATTGTACCATGCAGCAGTTTTTTTTAATATAAACAACAATATGACTTTGATCAAATATGTAATTCGATGACCATAACGATCCGCTTCAAAGACAATACTTACTGGTGCTTTCAAAGGTCATAATAACATCACTCTCGTCGATGGCCTTTTCCTCATCACCACTCAAATTCAAATCTGTACTCCTCTCCGCCCTATGATGATTTTCGTTCTCCTCATCCATCAACTTCTTATACACGTCCAAAAGAAACTTAGATGCTGACTTCTTCAGCGGAGCATTGGCACCTCTCCTCGGCCTATTCGGCAACCCCAGCAAATGCAGAATCTCCACCTCCATCTCCCTTTTCTCTTGCTTGCTCATCAACCTCTCGACGGTGGTCTGATCATATCCATTATCCACAAAAATTCCAGCTGGAATATAACACCATACACATCCAATGCAAACCACCAGAAAGCAGAACACAGCCGCTGTTGTCATCGCGGAGAAAACTCGGTATGAACGGCACCAATTAAATTCACTTAAACACTAAAAAGGTTGAGAACGCCAACGCGTGCGACTGCCGTGTTATTCCAATAACTTCTCTTGTTTCTTTAGAAGTTGTGGTGTGCCTAGGCACTGGATCCAAGGGACCTGTTCCGCTGACGGGTTTTAGAGCCTCGAGCGACCAATGAGATCTTGCGTCCGTGTGTACCTATATGCTACTGGAGTTCGTGGTATCCTTGTATTATGGCCTGGTAGATTGCGATGCGACGGATTGTAGAGATGGCGGATTTTCGATAATATTTACGCGTCGATTCGACCCACTTTGATTACATTAATATAATTGCAATGGGAAGAGCGATCCTAGTGCGCTTGGTAGTAATCGCCGGTATTGAGCTTTAAAAATAGACGTCCATTTGTTTTAAGAAGGAGTTGTGTTTACATTATGCGGAAGTTTGTTTGGTGTATGAGGCTGTTATGCTTATATTGGTTTCGAGTTATCGCCGGTTATATGGTTTTTTGATGAGCTTTCTTAGTGTACTGTTGCAAAATGCAGAGACGTTCTTCACGTCCGTATCTTTGGAATATGCTACAATTTGACGTTACTTGGATTGGTGTAGATTAGATTGTAGTTATATGTATATAATGGTATATGTACGCAACAATCATTTAATCTATGTATTTAAATGATTAGAATATCCTATAGAAGGACAGTGGATAAAACACCAAGAGAATGCTTGAGAAGATGTATGGAAAAGAAAGATATCTTTGTAGACTGAATTGTTTGGTGTGTAAACGTATATTTTCCTATGTAGCGGCGGGCAGAGCACTAGTATGTACTATCGTGGCCATATATTATGTCCCCTCTTTTGAAGTCCATTTTCTAGCAAACCCAGGGACGAAAAAATTTGAAAAAATTCTGATGCTAATATGAGTTGTAGCATATTAATCAAGGACAATCATCAGAATTTTTTCAAATTTTTTCGCCCCTAGTTCTGCGAGAAAATCGACGTCAAAAGAAGGGACATAATATATGGCCACGATAGTACAGGCGTACAGGTGTCCCACGCTAGAGGAAAACTACACTATTCGGGCTTATGCGATTGAAATAAACGCTATTAATATTATATTTAGTGGCCATCGTATAAAAACTCCAGAGTCGTTATGACTCTTCAGTCGGTTCAATCCCAATTCCAGTGCACTGATCACCTGATCTACAATAAAGAAAAAAAAACTAAAAAGCGTGGTTCTCCTAAAGAAAAAATTCTATTTAAAATTTTTCTTTTGAGTCTTTTATAGCTTCGTCTAGCAATTCATATGAAAAATTTCGTTGTTAGATCGAACAAGATGACGTGGTGGAGTCAATTCAATTTTTTTTGTACGTCTATTTTGTAAGCTAATTTTTCAGCTACGTTATCAAAGGATTCAACCGATCTTAATTCTTTGAAAAGAAGTTAACGACCTATTTAAGCTTGTCTATTCTTGTCTGCTGTACATATCAAAATTTAGTAAAGGAATGGCCAATTTTATTTTACTATTCCTTTATTTTCTAGATTCAGACAAACGGAATCTATTTTTTGATTTTTGTTGTTGTTGTAGTTTAATTGGTTTGCCGCCCCTAAATTTCGGCTGTCTACCTTTCCTAGGGCCGGTCCTGCTGTGAGACTCTTGAGGTTTCTAGGACATTGAGTAAGGCTGGTATGAAGTTGCAAACATTCTTATAAATGTTGATATTCTGACCTCACTATGCCCGAAATCCTTACGAGAAATTGTGTAGTCCGTATTTGTCTTCAGAGCAAATAATCCTATAAAAAACGCATTTTCATTCCATTCGATGTTGTTACAACAAAGTCCATGTTGCTCACAGTTATCAATATTTTGCAATTTTCAGTTGCGTTTTCTCAAAAGTTTTCTATGTACGGCAATAAAATGTTTCTACTATCAGTAAGACAAATAAAAGCTCTACCAAATTCACAAACACAAAGATGTGGTTGCAATTTAAAAAAAAATCCAATAACAGTCATATGTCAGAAACAATTGGACGGCGGGAACTGAATCTTATATAATATGCATGTATATTTTTATTGCGTTTTTGAAAAATAAACGTGCTCTGGTATTTTGTAAATTTAGATTATAAAAAAAGTTTTAAATCTTAAAAATATTTTGTCTTATGCACTCATCGAGATTACCTTCTCACATCACTAAAACCCTCCATCGCCAAATATTGAAAAATTCTTTTCTAATTTCAAGAATAGTAGAAGAATGAACGTTTTACCTGTCTTATCAGCAGGATGTACGAGCAGGTATACAGCCCGTTGTGGTAGTTTTACAACGCTATTAGGGAACAGGTACGTAAAGCACGACTAACACATTCTAGTCAACCAGACAAGGTAACAGTTACATCCACCCTTGCCAAATACAAACCTATTCACATTCCAAAAACAACAAATCAATTAGAAGACCACACAAACTCTAGGCCCCCCACAAAATCACGATGATTTATATCAAATATACCGGATTATTCATATTGTTACGTAGCTCGTGATTGGGAATGGTCCAGGTCCAGGTGGATGTAAATAAAACTCACACTGGCGTTTTACATGCGTGTATAATTGTTCCAGATACACTAAGAAAACAGCTGAGAAGGCAGGTCGCTGCCTTCTCGTACTACAGGCGTCGGATGTCTCGCTCGTAAATACAGACAAATAACAATTCTCCTTGATACTCCGCTATGCTGCTACTTATATGAATTGTCCCAATACGTCACTACCATTAATTAGGTTACCAAACGACGAGGTTGTTCACTGACCTTTTATGCAAACTCGGCGTTTGGTATCTATACAAGACACTGCAATCATTGAGGAATTCGGGTTGCTAACTTTTTGCTCGAACACAATAATAACCTTAATTTATTATTACTTCGTAACAATACTTAAGTTTGCAAAATATTGGCAAAAAATCGATCAACAAATAATCGATCAGATATTTACATCCCATTTACATTATCTGTATTCCTTTGAGTAAATAATGATTCACAATTTTTATTTGTCCGTTGAAAATGTCCTTGTAAAACCATTTTTTTTCTGTTACTCCATTTAATCATAGACAATTAAAAAGATCTACCTAAATCAGTAAGAAAATCAGGGGGTTGCTATTTCAAGAAAGGAATTTGATGACGTCATCAGTAAAAACAACTTAAGATATGCTTTAAAGTATTTCAATTTGACCTTTGTTAAAATTGAATGATCTACAATTATGATGGTGGCATAGACGAAAATTTGAAACAGAAACAAATATTTTGTTGTTTTGAGCTCCCATCTGACGACGGTCCAAGTATGTCGTTCGACAGAATCGTACAATACAATTGTACAATATTGCAGTATAGGTGAATTGAAATTTATATGAAAACTAGTAAGAAAATTATGTTCAGCCGCGCTGAAGGTAAAATACCCCCCAAAAGTACAATATTTAAAAAAGAAACCACTGAACTGATTTTGCCCATTCGCTAACTTGTCCTTACTTTTTAAGAGATAAGCTTGTATACCAAATTTCAGATCAATTACTTCAAAATTAAGGCAGACGGACAGACGGACAAACGGACAGACAAACAGACAGACGGACATAGCTAAATCGATTCAGTTTTCAATTCTGATCAAATCCATACATATATACAGTGTGTCTCACGGGACGTTGGATTGTATGGGTACTTTTGTTATTATTGGAGATAGAAAGTCGGTTAAATGAACAACGTAGTGCATATTTAAGTGCTCTTTCAGAATCTATTCAGGAAACAGTTGAATTCCAAATGGTTTCCAAGCCATTTTGAAAAAAAAACAAAAAATGTAGTTTTTCGCCAATGAATTCGTCAGAAACAGTCGAAACTTTTGTTTTTCTTATGGACGCCTTATTAGTTTTATACATGTTTGGATTCACATTTCTTTCTGAGTTATTTGGTATGCCACATGCCAAATTTTGATTACAATAAGATAATAGAAACTGAAAATTGAAGGCTGATAATTGTACACTTCGATAATTGCTGAAAATCGCATGGTGCCATGAAAGACGTTTTGTGAAACAATGTGATAACTACCCATCTGTACCCACCTGTACCCAAAAAATTGATGAAAACCTAGAATTTATAAAAAAATATAATGGCCCGATGAAACATATTTTTCTAACTGTGGTATTTTTAACTGAAACGCACTACTGGGTCCGCAAAAATCAGCACCTTTTTGTACCGCACCATAATTGGGTGCGGTTTGGTTTTAATGTATGGTGCGGTATAGTGGCCAACCGATTAACCGGACCAATTTTTATAACAAAAATTTAACTTCGGAGATGACAGAATGGACGTTATACTGTTGGCCTTACGATAACGTATGTGGTTCCAGCAAGACGAAGCAACTGCACATAATGCCCGAATTGTGATGAACTATTTAGATATAAGACATAAACGGAGAGTGATTGCTACCTATTTAGAAGTATCATGGCCACCTAGATTGTCGGATCTTACTCCTTGTGATTTTTATCTATGGAGTGACTTAAAAAATAAGGTGTATGGTGTTTATAATTTTGGAAACGTTAGGGAGGTACGTGACACCGTCGTTGCCGCTTTCAATTCGATTGACAGAAGAACCCTCGGTAAGGTCAACACTCACCACATTATGAAATGCTGTGAAAAATGCCTCCGTGAAAATGGCGAGATTTTTGAAATATTCTTTAGTTTGTTAAAATATTGTTACTTTTGATTATGGGCACATAAATACTGTATCACTCAAATGTGTTTTTCATGGCACCATGCGATTTTCAGATATTCAAGAAAAAATCCAATTTTGTCGGTTTATTGTGTTGTAAATACGGCAAGTGGCATACCAAATTACGCAGAAAAAATCTGAATCCAAACATGTATAAAACCAATATGGCGTCCATAAGAAACACAAAAGTTTCGTTTGTTTCTGACGAATTCATTAGCGAAATTTTTTTGAATTTAACATATTCAAATTGTAGACAAAAATGTGCTTTTATAATGTCAAAACGCTTTTTTGATGGGATCACAAATAAAGAAGTTATGACCATAATCAAAAAATTACATTCTTTGTTTTTTTCAAAATAGCTTGGAAATCATTTGCAATTTAACTGTTTTCTGAACAGATTATGAAAGAGCACATAAATATGCACTACTTTGCCCATTTAACCGACCTTCTATCTCTATTAATAACAAAAGTACCCATTCAATCCAACGTCCCGTGAGACACACTGTATATATCTGCCACGCCTCCTTAAGGGTGTTACAAATGTTGTATTAAACTCACCATATTAAATGTGGGGGGTATAATTATAGCCACTATTGGATTGCTAAAACTAAACCTGATAACGGTTATAGATTACAAATGTAGCTTCACTAATTTTTATTTTAAAAGTTTGGAACACGTCTATATGTTTTTAACAAATAACGCAAAATAATTAAAAAATAAATAACAATCTATTATACATATTAGTCCCATTTATTTAAAATCAATAATATACACCAGCGCGCGCACTTAAACACTAAACAAAAAAAACATACTAGAAAAGTCACAAACATCAAAATTAATCATATAAAAATAAAAATATTTTAATGGCAACCACAGCGTTTAACGACCATATTTTTATGAGTCTGCAACATAACTTCTTCAGAATCTGGATCGTCTGGTTCTGAATAGTAGAGCACGGAGATCGGACTCAATTTTGACGGGGCGCAACACGGATTTGGAATTTTAGCCGGATGGTGCACGTTTACCAATGTTTGCACTATGGCATGATTTGTAGCGTTCATATGGGCATTCAAAGGAAATCGACATTCGCCGACGCAATATGAAGCACTGTACTGTTCGGGAGCTATGATCCAATCCTTAATCCATTTCAGCTGTTTAAAACTGATTATGAGGGATTTTATTCTACAGCTGTGCTTGCTGTCATCCACTAGAACGTAATTTTCACAGGTAGAGATTACCACAGATACCGAGTGTCTGTAATTGATACTATCCGGCAATTATATTGGTATCTTCGACTTTATTAAATACAGGACTTTCACGAAAGGACAAAAAGGTGATAAAGTCATAAAGGAAACGTTATAGGAAAAACTGTCCTCCTTTAGAAGGACTGTTTAAACTATACAACTACACCTTCCCCACCCCAGATTTTTCAAAAATTTGCACTGGCGAAAAGATTGGTAAATAAATGATTCCGATTACTAGTGGCTATTGTCATCAATATCAATTATTTTAATAGATTATTTGTCCCTTTTTTTATAAATACTGTACCGGAATTGTTAAAGAAGTCGATAAACAACTGCCTATTCACCTCAAATGTGAATTACACGATCGAGATTTGGGGCAACACAAAGTAAACAGCGATAAATAAACTACAGAGACAACAAAACAAAATAACTATATCACTATATTGCATAGACAGACGAACCCCAACATGTGAACTATACAATAAAACAAATGAACTAAAAATACAACAATTAATATTACAAAATAAACTTGCTGACCTTTAAAATATATATGAAAGTTATAAAAACCAAGACAAAAACTGAAACAATTAGAAGATATATACAAATTTCAGACCTGAAATAACATCACTTTAGAACGGAAAGGTCAAGAACAGCGCGATATGGACCTTCCATTGTGTCAGAGGTACTAAAAGCTTACAACAAATTTAGAAAATAAACTGCTTCCGGGTTATGCCGTGTGTCAAGATTGATGTTGTTGGGATGTTTGTAAATTTCGATGGCTTCTCTAATAAGCCTTCGATGATAATTACCAACCCCTGCCAACATCTTCACGTCATCGAAAATCATTGTGTGTCCCGACTCGTGGCAGTGTTGAGCAACAGCGGACTGTTGAATCTTGCGTAGCCGGGTGTCTCTACTGTGCTGCTTAACTCGACATTCGATACTTCGTCCTGTCTGTCCTACATAGCATGTTCCACACTCACATGTTATCTTGTATACCCATTTGTTCTTCAGGAGGGGTGTGATATCCTTTGGGTTAGGCAAAAGATCCGTTCCCTTTGCTGGTGCCCTGTACCTTACCGTGATACCCGATTTCTTCAGTATTCTACCGATTCTTTCTGACACCCCACTTACGTATGGTAAGCAAGCGAACCCCTTTAACTCTTGTCGCTTCTCTGCGACTTGCGGTTTTCTTTGTGTGACACCCCGTATGTCAGACTTGGTGTATCCATTCTGACGTAGTGCCCACTCCAAGTGTTTCCGTTCGTCGTCCAAGGTGCTGGAGTCGCACACCTTCTCGGCTCTGTTGAACAGAGTGTTAATAACACTACTCTTCTGTTGGAGATGGTGGTGTGATTTGGATAACATTTGGATAACATGTGAGTGCGGAACATGCTATGTAGGACAGACTGGACGAAGTATCGAATGTGGAGTCAAGAAGCACAGTAGAGACACCCGGCTACGCAAGATTCAACAGTCCGCTGTTGCTCAACACTGCCACGAGTCGGGACACTCGATGACGTGAAGATGTTGGCAAGGGTTGCTAACTATCATCGAAGGCTTATTAGAGAAGCCATCGAAATTTACAAACATCCTAACAACATCAATCGCGAGGATGGTACTGACAGTAGTAGGGTCTGGTAATCGATACTAACGCGGTCAGGTGGTAAAGCACATGGGAGCGGTAGCTCCAAATGTGCGCACTGACTTGTAAGTACAGGTATAGAAGGGAGAGTTTCTTGGTAGGTCTTATATGGTTCGCGAAACGTCAGCATTAACAAATCTTGACACACGGCATAACCCGGAAGCAGTTTATTTTCTAAATGATTCTGGGCGTGAAAGTCTACGTATTTACTTACAACAAATTGCCTGAAGACACCAAAAGACCAAAGTACGAAACATTCAAATTAAAAATAAATCCCTTCTTAGAGGAAACAAATTAAAGTGCACGCCACTTATAGTAATCACGGTTGATGTTATCAATCGGTTATTGTTACCACTTTTGAAAAAAACGGGCCGGCCTTATATTACCACATAGGAAAAACACCGCTTATTAAAATCATCACATCGGATTATGTTATCATTTTTTCTTACTTCGGTTCTTGTGTTGAGCAACGAATAAACAAAATAATAAACGCGCGGCGAAGAACCGAGGCGGTGAAATCAAATAAGTTGTGTTTGTTTTTGTGAATCGAATGTCATTCGTTTTGGCATGTCAGCATATGCGCCGTAACTACCGCGGAGTGTCCTACAGAATATGAAATTTGGTAATTGTAAAAAATTGTAATGTTTTCAATCTCCCAAACCGAATGTGAACAACAGGCAGTGGACGAATATACCTACTATAGCCAGTTCCAACCAATAAAGAAAAGACGAATGCTTTAGAAATTTTGCGTCGTGGTGTCCAGCATCGATCGTCATATTTCCAGCCGCATTACACGTACAATTTCTATCTACTTAAACGCACCTCTTCGCAACCACCTCAGACAAGCAACTATTGAGAATTATTTCTAATTTTGTTTGTGTACAGACATACCTCAAGTAAAGCATCAATATTTATTTTATTTTATGAACAATATGTATGTAATATTAACTTTATACCCAGAGATTATTTTTCGAATTTTTGTTTTTCTTCCTCTATTATTATCAATCGGTTATTGTTATCAAAAACTCCGACTCCCGATGCGTTAAGGATCTGGTTAAGGATATGGATGTATAAGAATAAATATAAAACGTATTATTATAAATTTGGAGAACTGCTAATGGTCAAAAATGACATTTTTTTGGGATAATCTTGAGATAAGTATGACTTCCCGTTTTCGGGAAATTACGTCATCATTGAAGTTTTAAATGGCACCCTGTATTATTTGCAAGATGTTTTCAATCAGGTTGACGTTTAGAACACAAAAGCATATTGATCGTCAATTTGTATTAACAAGACACGAAAAACATCTTTTGGCCGATATTGTATTTCTAGCGTTCTCTTGTGTGATTTAATTGGATTTTAGCATGGAATTTTAGCCAATTATGTAGTCATTTTTGACAATTAGGTACGTACTCTTTTAAATGAGTACACCAATGCTGGTAACAGATAGTAACCAAGCATGCTAGGACACCAATATAATTGCTTGGCAATCAATTAGAGATATCAAGTATATATTGTTTGTATTATAAAATCAATACCATGCGCTTGTCGAGCAGAACGTTTCATGACATCCGCATAGTCCGGTTTCTTATCTCTTGTCCGAGTTTGCTTCTCTGGTTTCGTTGATCTGGTTACTCTACCCTTCGCGGTGTTGGGAGATTTCAAAAAAGCAACTATGAACGGCTGACTTTCCTCATCGGCCTTTGTCGTCACCAGTCCAACAGCATCAGGTCTTATTTCATGTGCTGGAAGAGAAAACTGTAAGCTGCTATAATCGTAAAATGGTGTGTTTTTGTTAAAATTGTTTTCCTCAGGACACGTAGGTTCGCGATATAAAACGTTTTCGAAAATTAAAATGCTTTGTTTTTTGATGCACACCCACTAGGTTTTAATTGAATGTACCGTATAGATATGGGTAAAACGCATAAAATGGTCCTCATTGAAAAAAACGCATTTTTCCTCAAAAACTACACAAACTTCAGAATATCTGCTTCAGAATCAGATTTCGGTCATTTGTGTCCAGGATAGACACAGATTATTGAATTTTTATCAAATTAAGTACTTGGAAATATGTTAATTGCTGTGATAACCAGACTGAAAAGTTACGAGCGACTGTTTTGGTACGAAGGTTGCCAACCAGCTGAGCTCTACAACCAGTTTCCAACCAGACTGAAACTTCTGTCCACACATGGACAAGACTGACCGTTATCTATTCGAGCAGTGCAGTCGATTTTTGGCTTTTGCAATGTTGAATTCAAATTCAGATGTGTACGACGTCATTGAGTATTACCAATCATCATTGATTATATTATCTATACCCCAGGCTATGGCGGCTACAGAGGGAACATTAGGTCCATCCATACATAAGGGGAACTGTAGACTGTTCGTAGCAGCAAAGGAACTGTCTCAGGCAGATAGGAAGTTTATAGTTTTTTACAGTACGTCTAAAGAATCTTATCAGGAGTTGGTAAGAATGGTAGGCCTTTCGTAGAGAAGATGAACACAAATATGAGGGAATGTATGCCTGCACGAGAAACCAATAAACTCTCCTTATATACCTGTATTTACACCTCAATGCGCACATCTGGAGGTACCGCTCCCATGTGTTTTTCCACCTGACCGCGTTAGGATCGATTTCCAGACCCTACTAATGTCAGTACCATCCTTGCGATTGATGTTGTTAGGATGTTAGTATATTTCGATGGCTCCTCTAATAAGCCTTCGATGATAATTACCAACCCTTGCCAACATCTTCACGTCATCGAAAATCATTGTGTGTCCCGACTCGTGGCAGTGTTGAGCAACAGCGGACTGTTGAATCTTACGTAGCCGGGTGTCTCTGCTGTGCTCCTTGACTGGACATTCGATACTTCGTCCTGTCTGTCCTACATAGCATGTTCCGCACTCACATGTTATCTTGTATACCCCTTCGTTCTTCAGGTGGGGTGTGATATCCTTTGGGGTAGGCAAAAGATCCTTTACCTTTGCTGGTGCTCTGTACCTTACCGTGAAACCCGATTTCTTCAGTATTCTACGGATTCTTTCTGATACCCCACTTACGTATGGTAGGCAAGCGAACCCCTTTGACTCTTGCCGCTCCTCTGACACTTGCGGTTTTCTTTGTGTGACACTTCGTATGTCAGACTTGGTGTATCCATTCTGACGTCGAGCCCACTCCAAGTGCTTCCGTTCGTCGGCCAAGGTGCTGGAGTCGCACACCTTCTCGGCTCTGTTGAAGAGAGTGTTAATAACACTTCTCTTCTGTTGGGGATGGTGGTGGGATTTGGCGTTCAAGTACCGATCGGTATGTGTTTTCTTACGGTAGACTGTATGTCTACCGTAGACTGTATGTCTACCGTAGACTGTATGTGTATGCGTACCCGTTCACGTTCTGTATACCAGCACCTCCAAAAATGGCAGCTGATTATGCTCTTTTATTTCCATCGTAAATTTGATAGAAGGATTAGCATTGTTCAGGTGGCTAAGGAACTCATTAAGTGTATCTCTACCGTGTGGCCAAACCACAAAGGTATCATCAACATATCTGACCCAATGCTTGGGTTTGTAAGGATTTGACCTTATAGCTTTTTCTTCAAACAATTCCATGAAGAAATTGGCGATTACCGGTGAAAGAGGTGATCCCATGGGAGCCCCCTCTACTTGCTCATACATCGCTCTTTGTTCCTGTTCTTTGTTCCTGTTCGGGAACCGATGGTGATTTAACCAATTCCTTCACTTGCCTTCCTATCTTATCTGCTGGGTCCTTCGCAATTTTACGGTATGTATTTGAGTCCAATAGATCGTTCATCTTCCGGTTGTACTCCTCCTTGTTCAATATCACCGTTCATTCCCTTTGTCCGCTGGTAGTACTGTGATATCCTTGTTGTCCTTGATGGTCTTCAGAGAGTGCTTCTCTTCTTTGGTAATATTGCTCTTCGGCGGAGTAGCTTTCCAAATTACCCTGGAAACCTCTTGACGAATGTCCTCTGCTTGTACACCTGGAATTTTGTACAATGCGGCTTCTACTTCCGTAATAATTTCCTCCTTAGGCATTCTTATCGGTATTCTTAAGTAACTAAATAATTTTTGAAATAGAAGATTAGAAAACATTGCTTTACATTTTTGCACACATATGCATATACAGTTGGGCGGCCTCCTGCCATAGCCTCCTGCCTCCTGCTTTCTCCGTGACTTCTTTTCTTGAATACCCAGGCAGTTTATAATTGTACAGTTCTTCGTAATTCTCCACCTCTCCGATGAATTTTAAGCTTAGTTCTTGGTCACATGTTGACAAAACAGAATATAGACGTGACGTGGTTCGGTGCAATTTAAAACTGCAACGCAATTGCAATCATGGGAAGAGATCACGTTACAACCGATTTGCAACTGATTTCAAACTATTTTCATTCCGATCGCCTCGTGCGCGGATACCCACCACTATACGCTCCCAAGGTCACAAGACAATTGCGAGCTCAGCTAGTTTGCAACTTTTGTCCCAAAACAGTTCCGAAGTTTTGTAAAATTTATGTCTGACACTTTATTTATGGTTACATCGTCGAGATCAGTCACAGCTGCATTAAAACTAGTTACCTAGTATTTGACAGATATTTTGATTCAGTTGAGAGTATTGTCAAAACTTCAGTGTTTGATACAGTTTCACACTGGTGTATGTATGGTTCTGTGTGGGATCTATAGTATAATACCACAGTATGATGTGTCTGGCCACATCAGATGTTTATATTTTGTGAATGAGCTAACTAACGTATAATCTGTTATGTCACTCATATCAATAAAAATTGCATAGAAAATAACACCTATTCCACTTTTCTAGGTCAATTTGGTAAGATGGACATTACAATGTGGGGGTAATTTTCTAAAATGTGGTATTCCTATAATTCCAAACCAGGATGACGTGAACAGTAAATTTGGCATTTTTCTTTGGCCACATAAAGACAACCATGATACAATATTTCATGAAATCCTAGGTGGTGGGGTAAAAAATATGCTAAAATTGTGTTGATATGGCTTCGAATTACCCGAAGAGTGTACAAGATAGAATGATGATTAATTTTACCTTGCTTGTCCAGAGCCTGTACGCTCAAGTACAGTCCGTTATTGGAATCTGGGAATGTTACCCAAATGTCTAAAGCTCGACTAACATTGAATTCCAGCCAACCAGTAAAACAAGCCGTGGTATTCAAACTCGCCAAATACACTAATTCACGTTCCCTAAAAGCAATAATATATCAATTAACATAAACTCTTTACACGACCTGCCGTGTTAAACATAGAGGTCGTATCTGAAAATTTGTGGAGGTTTTACTTTTTCAAAAACTCATGAGATAGAACGATTTTATGTTGATCTAGTAAAGCGAAGAAATACAAGAACGTGATAAACAAATGAAAAAAGGCGCATTAGAACGCTTATGTCTCCAGAGTAACAACACACCATATTCTTAAACTCAACAATTAACAACTTTTTACAAAGGTAGATTAGGTAGGACCTCTACAGTAAACGGGGCGAAATGGTGCATTAAAAAAATTCACTAACCGCTAAAAGAACTGGACCACCAAAAATTTTGCCAAACTTTGATATTGCATATTGAGATTGCTTCCTGTGGAGCAGTGATGTCAAACCTGCGGCCCGCGAGCCGCATGCGGCCCTCAACACCCTACGGTTGTTTTTAACATTCTTTAATTATTATTTGCAATGAGCTTTAGTGTAGGGACATTAGTTATTACTTATTAGGTAGCAGAGCAGTAACAATTTGTATTTGGGTATTCCTACATTACATCGTGTGCTTACTATAAATAGAAAGTAAATAATTTAAAGGTGGAATGTTCGTAAATATATCATTCAAGTGAAATTTGCAAAACATATATTTCATGAACATCACAAGGAGTTTTCGGAACATTCAATGCGCTAAATATGAACCTTGTGTTTAAAGTTCCCAATTATGTCATCCACCGAAAAGTTCAGCCCAGGCGTCCACTTGTGTTGTTCATCATAGCGCAATTTTACTCTCAAATATAAAACTATGTAAATACATTTTACGACTTGTTATACTACACCCATGAAGAGTATAGGACCATTTCAATACTTTACTGAAAAAATTACTAGTAATACCCTAGAAACATATGAACAGATTGCTCGAAAATTTTTTAAAACAAAATCGTTATTAAAAATCGAAATTTTCTTGAAATGCTTTCGTAAATATCATGTAAATGGGATTTTAGGATTAAAACTTTGGAAACTTTCAATGTTCATGAAACTTTGTATTTATAGATTGGGGATAATTCCGAACTAAACTAGTCAAAAGAATTTGTGTAGGTATACAGGATGTACGAATGATGTTTATAAACATTATCTTTGTTTTTAAAGAACATACAATATGAACAATAATAATAAAATGGTACGATTTCAAAGTTGATTTTCTCTAGAATCGATTAACTGATTTTGATGATTTTTTATTCACATGTGGGTTAGTTCCTATGGGGAGAAAGAATTAATAGGAACAGATTTTTTGATAACAAAATATTAAAAATTAATTTTTTTAAATTATCTTTGTTAATATCATTTGAATGGGGTTTGAGATTAAAAGCGTGCTGTATTAATTGTTTTTAAACATGATAGGTGCAGGTGTAGTCAAATTTATATGCTATTTTGTACATTTTACATCTTAGATACCGGGGCAAAACCTGCTTCTTAACGCTCGCGAGGGCGTTAAGGATTCTTAACGCCTGCGCGGGCATTAAAGGTTGCCATGGTTATATGTCAAAAATATCAAATATTTGTCATTCAATTTGTAAATTTTAAGTCATCAATGTCAATTATTAGCAATTAAGGTTATAAGTTTGACAGTTAATTGTCTGTACTGTCACTCGGCAATGTCAATTATTGGCGATTAAGGTTATAAGTTTGACAATTAATTGTCTGTATTGTCACTCAACTCCGAATTGTTTGTGTTGTTATTCAACTCCGTAGATACGCATGTCACTTGATAACGTCAAAATATTTATTAATATTATTCAAACTGAGGAACAAAACCATTGTAGGACATAAAATTTTGTATGCACGTCGGGCATTACTTGATGTTTATACCCTCGAGCTTTTTAAACGGTCACCCTCGGGGCATAAACATCCGTGTAATGCCCTTGGTACATAAATAACTAATTCTTAACGCCCGCGCTGGCATGAAATGTTGCCATATGTCAAATATATCAAATATTTGTCATGGCATTTGTAAATTTCAAATCGTCAATATCCATTATTAGCGATTAAGGTTTTTCTGTTTGACAATTAATTGTCCGTATTGTTACTCAACTCCGAATTCTATGTCAATTATTGGCGATTAAGGTTATTCCGTTTGACAATTAATTCTCTGTATTGTCACTCAAGTTCGACTTGTTTGTAATGTTTATGCAACTCCGTAGATACGCATGTCACTTGATTACGTCAAAATATTTATTTATATTCAAATTGGAGGAACAACCCCATTGTATTAGCACATAAAATTTTGTATGTACCACGGGCATTACTTGATGTTTATACCCTCGGGCGATTCTTGTAATTGTGCATATTTTACAACATTCAGATATTGGGATGAATAAAAAATCAAAATGTTGGTAATTGATGTGGTTTTATAGCAGGGTACTTGAAAACCTGTCCAAGTTGCTTATAGTCCAAGAGTCAGCAACAGATTTTGTTACACCATAGAGACTAGGGCTAGAACTTATAATTTACTCTCGTAGCGTAACAACAAGTGTAATCGAAAGTATAGCGTTCGGGTGTCTCCCCCACCTTCCTATATGTTCAAAGAGCGAAGCAATAAATAAGTAGATACATTATTATAATCAGTCTGTCGCCTTGGGATATCAAGGTTGATAACGTTTCAAGTGAAGAAGAAACTCGCCAGACAGGTGGGTGGTTGGAAAGGGGGCACAAGAGGGGGTCAAAGTGTCGGAAAAACTTACTTTTTTTGTTCAATTACTGCAAAATAATCTGTTTGGGTTTGTTTTATTTCTCTTGTTACGCTACAAGGGACTGATTATGATAGTTCTAAACCCATTTTCTATGGCGCGTAACAAAATCCGTTGCACTCAGGAGGGAGGTTTTGTGGGTCTGGTTTCCACCGGAATTTCAGTCATGCATCGGAAATATTGTGGAGATGTATTTCAGAATAATCAATCAAACCCAAACTGATTATTTTGCATCAAAATTTAGCAAAATATTATGGGGCTCCGTTTTTTGCCAGTGAGTATTATTTCTTAAACATTTTGCAGTCATACATTTAAATAACAATGTTCCTCATAAATAAAATTGAAACCAACATACCGCTGGCCGATAGCCGATGTCATCTGATACACCGTTACCGTGTGTAAACCATTTGAGGACGCTGTGTGACGATTGCCGCTGAAGTTTTTGAAAATACGAAGTTCCGCGCCAACAATGGTCTTATCTAGTGGAAAAGTGGAAACATTGAACCCTAGATGTTTGCCTTTTTCATGTCGTAAATCCTTGCAGCAATGATCTAAAATAATGTTAAATGTCGTCAGGTTAAAGGTAATAGTCACGAACTAACATCTCAAATAATTACGAACATCTGAATTTACAAAGGAATACCAATAAATATAATTATATTTTTCAGAGAATTTATGTATTTATCTTGGTCAAGGGTTGCCATGAATGGTAAACGGTTGTCTTAGCTTAAATTATCGTTTTGAAATAATTCTGTCATTGTCAAGCTACACTGACATCATCAATGACTTACAAATTTAATGTACTTCAGCATGACTTGACAGATTTTGACACTCAAAAAATGATTGACATAAATGTACGATGACAACAGATGTCATAGGCCTCAAGAGCTCAGTTGGTAGAGTATTGTGCTAGCGACCCAAAGGTCCCTGGTTCAAATCCAGGTTGTGGCTGTAATTTTTAATTTGTTTAAAATTTACATCCCGCCTGTATATCACCATTTACTATATATAAAACTATAAAGACCGAAATATTTTGTGGTGATTGCCGCTGAAGTTTTTGAAAATACGAAGTTCCGCGCCAACAATGGTCTTATCTAGTGGAAAAGTGGAAACATTGAACCCTAAATGTTTGCCTTTTTCATGTCGTAAATCCTTGCAGCAATGATCTAAAATAATGTTAAATGTCGTCAGGTTAAAGGTAATAGTCACGAACTAACATCTCAAATAATTACGAACATCTGAATTTACAAAGGAATACCAATAAATATAATTATATTTTTCAGAGAATTTATGTATTTATCTTGGTCAAGGGTTGCCATGAATGGTAAACGGTTGTCTTACCTTAAATTATCGTTTTGAATTAATTCTGTCATTGTCAAGCTACACTGACATCATCAATGACTTACAAATGTACTTCAGCATAATGACTTGACAGATTTTAACACTCAAAAAATGATTGACGTAAATGTACGACGACAACAGATGTCATAGGCCTCAAGAGCTCAGTTGGTAGAGTATTGTGCTAGCGACACAAAGGTCCCTGGTTCAAATCCAGGTTGTGGCTGTAATTTTTAATTTGTTTAAAATTTACATCCCGCCTGTATATCTCCATTTACTATATATAAAACTATAAAGACCGAAATATTTTGTGCATCTGACTTAATTACCATAATTTTGATTTACACAGTGGGCCAAAAACAACGGTACAAATTTTTAATCACTCGTATTTCCAATAATATTTAGTCAATTCAAATATTTCTTTTAAAAACGAATTGCTTGTAGTGTGAAGATTGAAACCATACCATATTCGCAATAACACATTTCAATCCAAATTTATGTTGCTTTATGTTTGGCTATGCAACATTTCTGATAACATCGGGTCAATTTAATGTGAAATGAAAGGTGTAATAAAATTAGTAGCTAATGACATTTGTTATCTTTTGGTCAAAAGGGACAGTAGAGATTTTATAACATCGTATACAGGGTATTTTTTTGTATACAGGGTGTAATTTTAAAACATCGTTTTCTGCTGTTTTTGTTCAAATAAGAAGAATTAAGAATATGGTATGTTTTCAATCCTCACAACATAAGCAATTAGTTTTTCAAAGAAACGCTTGCTTGAATTTAATTAAAATTTGGAAATGTGAGTAATTGAACATTTGTACCAGTTTTTTTGGCCCACAGTGTATATATGGTGGACGGTCCACCATATAGTATTTGAAAACATGATTGAGCATCATACAGTTTGTTCGTCTGAAGGATATTGAGGTTAGTTTAATTTGTTAGAAATTGAAAACATTCAGCTTTTGACTAATTGATTTTTGTTGTTATAAAGGTCCTAAATAGAGTTTGGTTTAATCTGGAATTAAAAGTGGGGCACACTAAATTAAATTTTCGAAAAAAAATGCAGACCTCTTTCGAGAAACAAGCGTACAGATTTTACTTGCTCCAGGGCGCTGAATATATAGCTACACCACTGCACTGAATATTGAATTAATCAGAGGAAGTAGTTTTGGTAGTCAAGTGCTTGTGGTCTGATGATTTAGCCTTTGCTGCTTTTGAAAATAAAATAAAACTTGCAGATTATTATGTCGGGAAACGAAAATGATGCTATGGTGGTGCAATTTTGAGACATTTTTTACTACCATTGTAATTATTCTTCTATAGAGTGATTTCAAAACTTGACTTTATGCGTAAGCTAGTGTTTATCGTTCTAACGCAATCTATTCCACACGCTGCGTTGGTAATAATAATTAATTATTCACTTATTATTAGAATATCAAACTGTCAATATCCATTAAATTTTAAATTGATATGCTATATCCAACGATTTGTCAACTGCGATGTTGCGCCTCATATTTAGTTTGAAAACAGTAATATGTATGTAGACACAATATTAAAACACAATTAAAAGAAGTATGTATAGTCAAATTGCCTACAATATTAAATAAAATTGAACTCAAATATCTAGGGATATTGTCAACGTTTGGTTGTAAAATAAATACCTACCGCTACTCTCAAATGTCATTATAACATCACTTTCCACAATAGCCGTATTCTCATCACCATTCAAACCCCACTCTTGAGTGTTTCTCTTCTGCCTATCGTGGTCTTCATTCTCATCATTCATCAACTTTGTATATACGTCCAATAAAAACTTGGAGGCCGATTTCTTCAGCGTACGATTCGAACCTCTTCTTACTCGATTAGGCAATCCCAGCAAATGCAGAATTTCTTCTTCAATCGTTTGTTGCTCATCCTCGCTCATAGTTTTCTCCAAGATGGTCTTATCGTAACCATTATCCACAAAAATTCCAGGCAGTGTGGTACACAAAACGTAGCCTACGCAAATCATCACACTACAAAGCACTGTCGTTGTTGCCATCTTAAGAACTGAGCTGAAATACTGATAAGTGATAATAGATGTATGTTTCTTATATGGATATGCGCAGTCGCGTTCGATTATTTTGTCAGGTGAATTTACACATGGCCAAAATACAACAGCAGAGAAACAAATTTTTACTGGGGCTTCCAGCCCAGAATTACGGGATCCCGGGATCCCGACAATGAGTTTTTTCGGGATCCCTGGATTATAAATCTAAATCCCGGGATACTAAAAAGTTAACTATAATTATTTTCTTATTTTTTGTTAATTAACGAAATGTAGGCAATGACCTACAATAAATCAATTGAGCTGCTATTTTTTAAGTGTGAATATCAGTCTATAACAGCACCCTTTCTGATTAAATTAAGTATCAAGCATAAAAAGTTCGTTTACACCAACATGTTGCTATAATAGGAAGAACAGATTTGGCAAGTACTAGATAGAATTCGATATCGAGACAAACATGAACCTTTTCAACTTGCTTAAGCCTTTTTAGTTACTTTACCCTCAAGAACAGGAAAAAACATAAACGTAAAAATAAAGAAATTTGTGGCGAATTTCTTGACCTTGATTCAGTGATGTACTACAGAATACAAAATTAGTAATAATGTAATACTAATAAAATACAGCCTAAAAAAATGTAATATTTTGGTACGAAGCATCTTGAGTTTGTGATCAGCTGTGACAGAGTTAATAAGGTCACTTTTGACATTTTTTTCATCGCACAATTACCGCTTCTTTTAGTGGAAAGGGTCAGAAAGGGCACTTAGATAAGAAAAAATCTATAATGTATGGTTGGGCTATTTGAACTGTATTTGAGAAAACCGAAAAACCTACAAGTATCTAATATTAATTTTTTTAATGACAAGAAATTGAATATTTAATATTCTAAGAAGTTGCACTGAATATTTCATGAACTTTGAACAATAAATAACGTCTTCACATGAATCAACATCCATGACATATGAATTCTGAAGTTATCCAATTTTACCTTAAAGAAGAAAACAAAAATACGTCAAATAGTTTTATTGGCATCAATAAATAAATATTGAACATTTGGCACGTTCAAACAATTTCTTTTGCCGTGACTATTCTTGAAATATTTTACAAAAATGCAAAATTTTTGAACACATTTAAGATGTAAGAGCAAGTTATTATCTAATAGAGTATATATTTTGTTTATTATTGATGTCACTTTGACACTTTTTGCCTTTTAAACCATCAATTTTGGTTTTCTACTTGTAAAATTTGAAAACGTTCATCAAGATCTCGATCAAATAGAATTTGCTTATCCAGCTAAATTATTCATTTTACCTGGCTAATTAGTTTTATATTAATGCAACGACGACCGATCTCGGTCAAATAGAATTTGCTTATCCAGCTAAATTATTCATTTTACCAAAAAATGTTATGGGCATAAATTATTCAGAATTTCCTAAAAGTCCGGGCCGCGGGTATATTTCAAATTCGCTCCCCAGACCCCCACCATCTTGTCGAAGTTGCACATTTCTGGTGTTAACTATCCACTCCTATAATGCACACAATTAAAAATTTTGCAGTTGTTGAATTTTGTCGTTTAAAAAATAAAACGCGTAGGTATAGTTTTTGCAAAGTTAATCTACGTGGAAATTTGTGCTAAAACGTGAGTCATAGATTATTACGAGTATTTACGTTTTCTCATTAGCATCGAGTCCTTATCCTTTTCATTTCTATCTACCAGGCGAGTTCTGTGGAAGGCGTGGCCTACTACCACGGCTACGCGGTTCCACTCCATCCGAAGATTGACCTTCCAGCGCTCTCTTCCATCTGCATTCCTTGGCTCGTGGCATTAGTAAACAAACAGTCAAGAAGAATCAACTCAAGCGCGCCTCTTTAATTTTCTGGGCGGTTCTAATTTGCTAATATAGTTTTCTGTTTATTAGAATATTTATACTAAAGAATTGTTTACGAGTTGCTTGATTATTGCACCTGTGCTGGTATGTACAATTTATGTAATTACGGATATTTTTTTTAGTTATAGTGATGCATTAGTATTAACACTATTATTATTTTGGAATTGACATCGTATAGGCATATTTTTGCAAATAAGCGCATTGTTAATTTGCATTAAATTAAAATAGATTAAAGTTCAACATTCCTGAAGTAATGGTCAACTTACCATGCATGTACTTAACTAATTGAGACTGATTCATAAAAATTATAGTTTAATGCACTCTCAGAACATGAGTAAAATAGTTTTAAACATTTGGACTTATAAAAAGCACAAAAATCTAAATATGTATATAGAAATGTTTTATTTTTTATCAAAGTTTCTATAAGGGCTCAAGTTGTAAAACCGTTTATAAAGTATTTATCTTTAATTTGATGCATTGCTTGTAACTTTGCATAAATAAATAACAGCCAAACACTAGTTGAAACTTGGGTCTAAACATAAGGATACTGATTTCCCGCAAAACGTTAGGCTTTCGAAGAAAAATAAATTACGGCAAATGCGCAGTTATGAGCACCAAAATATAAGTGGGATTTGTAGATAAAGAGTGGAATCATAAATATACATATGCCTAACGAAACTTAAGGTTTATTTATTTTTCTGTATCTTCTATAAATTATAGTGATTTAAAATTCGTTTTCTGTCATATTTGCGAAATATGAAATTCATACCTTAAGGAGGATAGTCCAACATATCGCTTTTCTTTATTTATTGCTTAAATAAACAAACAATATGCTCAATATTCGATTTTTGCTAAGCGCGTTTAAAATAATGCATGAATTCCACGCGTGTGAATTATGAATTATGAATTAACAAGTTTACTTTCATCTAAAAAACAGAATTTAACTGAATTCAAAACTTTAATATTTGTCATTTGGCCAACAATGCGGTACTTATAATAATGACAACAAAGTTTCTTTTTCTACTCCTATTGAGGAATGCATTCACTTTCATGGCAATTTATGATAAGTAATCCTAACCATTCCCCCCACACATAGCAAATATTTCATTCCTGGCTCCTCATACCCCGCGAGTAGTGAGAAATATTTCAATCCTCGCTGCTTTAGAACCAATAACAGCACTGGATTTTTCATTTCCGTATTGTTTTGATACACTGCTTAGCGACATTGTCAAGGCATTGACAACGTCGCTAAGTGACAAGCGCACCAAACAATTTTAATCTGTCAAAATCCTGTAAACCGTCATAGTGACATACAGCCGTCCCTATATGCACAAAAATTAATTTATAAACTTTCGTTGCATGGTCGTAGAAAAAGTATAGTATTCCATTCGCAAGTAATGGCAATTTCTCACTCGAACGCTTTGCAGCACTCGCCTACGGCTCGTGCTGCAAACTTCGTTCTCGTGGGGAATTGCTTACATTACTTGCTCATAGAATAATATACTATTATCTACGACTCACATATAATAAGTTCATTGCATACGTATCTATGACTATATAATCCCCGGAATTATACGCGCCAATGATTATAATGACACTAGCGTTCTATAATAATGACAGTTAATGAAGATTTTGCAGTACGAAAGTAATACACTGTGGGCCAAAAAAAAAACGGTACAAATGTTCAATTACTCATATTTCCAAAGATTTTAAGTAAATTCAAGCAAGTATTTCTTTGAAAAACTAATTGCTTATGTTGTGAGGATTGAAAACATACCATATTCGCAATTCCACTTCCTTTTTGAGGAAAAACAGCAAAAATGACGGTTCAAAATTTCACCCGGTATACGTGAAAAATCACCCTGTATACTATGCTATAAGATGCTCTTCTGTCCCTTTTGACCAAAAGAAAACAAATGTCATTACCTATTAATTTTATTACACCTTTCATTTCACATTAAATTGGTCCGATGTTATCAGAAATATTGCATAGCCAAACATAAAGCAACATAACTTTGGATTGAAAGGTTCTGTTATTGCGAATATGGTATGGTTTCAATCTTCACACTACAAGCAATATGTTTTTAAAGGAAATATTTGAATGGACTAAATAGTATTGGAAATACGAGTGATTAAAAATGTGTACCGTTTTTTTTGCCCACTGTATATATTGTCGGAACCGTTAAAATCCCTTCCTGTCTAAAAACCACGACATGATGCGCGGTAGGGTATACCACGGTAGACCTACACACGGTATGTTGAAGCGCAGATTACTGGCCCCCACCACTTGAACTCAAGTGACGTTTTTACTTTTTATACACTAACGCCTCCATTTGAATGCGAACTCACGTGACGTTATGCGCTAGGAGAACGCGTTTAAGGATCTTGTCCAGCATACCGTGTTGTAGGTTTACCGTGGGGTATACCAAGTCGAGTCCTTCGTTGTACCGTGAGTAGACATGACAGTCGTCGCTTTGACTGCCAGACGGCGAGCGCATCTCATGCAATGGCAGCGGTTTTAACTACCGCAGACGCCACAAACTTCCATCGTCAATAACTTTTGATAGATGTATCGTACGAAAAAAATTTCAGACAAAAGATTGTTCTAAGTTATCGCAAAATCATAATTTGATAAAAAAAAGTTGAGTATTCTGCAATGAAAATGATATCGCCAACTCATTTCCCCCCTTGCGTCCTACAAGTTTATTTAAGACATTTTTGTCGTACCATACATATTTCTCTAGATATTTAGGAGCCTCAAGTTAAAACGAACGTTAAAACGTTTAAGTTACAACGTTTTTTTCAACTAAATGTTTATTGCTTAGTCAGTCGAATGCTAAACTCCGTAATCTAGCAAGGCCGTGTCGATATTTGTCCCCTTCAGAAACCCATGCTGGTTAGGACTTTATGTTTTTGCAGAATAGCCAATAACTCGCGATGATATTAGTTTACCAAGTATTTTCGAGAATACTGAAATTACACTAACAGGTCTGTAATTGTCTACTTCATCTGGGTCACCATAGACCATACTGCCATAGTGGAGTGAATTGTGGTTTAAACTGAACTGCACAATCCATTTTTTAGAACTCAGCTGTTTCTATTTTAAGGTTGGCCAATTCACTGAGTGATTTTGCTTGATTAAAAGCTTTAATTATAATAAAAATTTGATGTGGCCAGGCTCATGACATTGTCATACTATATATATAAAATTAATAGTTTAGCTGCAAGAGATTCTATTTATTTGAGATCCGTCGTGTCTGCCTTAAAATAAACCTAGTTAGCCAGGACTCAGATATTTTCATTCTTGATAGTAGGTATTGTCAAAACAATTATTAGAATGAAAATATCTGTTGACACACCAACAATCGCGATCAAATAGAATTTGCTCACGTAGCTAAACTATTAATTTTACCAAACAATGTCATAGACATAAATTTTACAAAATTTCCTCTACTTGAATTTATTGTTTTGACAAAACTATTTTAACGAAATTACAGAAATGGCGGCTCATTTGCAAAATGCTTAGAGTAAACAACAAAGTGTTAGAGATTAATTAATATTAATTAATAAGAAAATTATTAAACTTTCTAGTGTTTTTACCATATGGTATTATACAGCACAAGGTTGCGTGATAAAATCCACAATTTTCTTTTTCCTGCAAATTATCGAGTTCTTTCAATATTATCATAAATTGTGCCATTTATGCATTTCGAATGACTGGTCTACAGAAGAAGCATCCTTCTAACAATATGTAAACATTGCGTACCCTATGAAATTCTTTTATGTCTCTAATAATGATGTAATAGTTTCAGATAACAACCAATCATGGCGATTGAAAATAGCAAAGATCCGTCGAAAAAGCCACTTCTTTTCAATGATAAGCAGAACAGTATTGTTAAAATAAACCTGTTAGATGGTTCAGTTCTGGACTTATATATCAATGTAAGTATTTTATTTTAGAGCTAGTTTATAGGTACTTCACATGTTTAAAAAATATAATGATTACAAATTGTGTGTTACAAAAAATGTAAATAAATTCTACATACGTGCCGATTATATTTTAGAGGAAATCGAATTGTGAAGAACTGCTGAAGAAAGTGTGCGAATCATTGCACGTCATAGAAAGAGGATATTTCGGTTTGACGTATATCAGCAAGAAAGGATTGAAGAAATGGTTAAAACTACACAAGCTAATCGAGAAATCCATTACAGGTACAAAGTTATATATTTAAAAAAATTAGTTTCACATATCTTTAGCTTCCCTAAAAAATAATTGGACTTGATAGAATTCCGTTAATTTGTGCATGCCAGACTTTTTAATAGGACACGGGGCAATTTTGGCCGCTCGTTTAACAGTAATGAAATAACAGTTTATATAGTCAGTGATTACACTCCATTTTACATTGAAGTTCCAAGATTCAAGATTACATTTCAGCCTACCTAAAGAATGCAGTGCCAAAAAACGATATTGTTGGTATTTTGGTACCATTTTTGAGATCTTTTGTTAAAATCTAAAAAAAGATAGTATCATAATGATGTGTTTTTTTCTTTGCGAGAAACAAACAATGCTCGAACAATGCCGAGTGTCAAAACCTCACCGCAATATACCAAACGATTTATTTTCTAATGTGACAAACAGCTGGCTTTTATATGTTTAGGGGAATTCACATGATGTCAATGAAAATAATTCTCAAAACTTGCGAAAATAGGATAAAATAGTATATATAACCCATTTTTGGGAACTGGTAGCTTTTCATGCATTTGTAGACAACCGGAATATTCAAGAATATTCAATATTTCAAGAATATTCATGTATGTACAAAATTAATAACGAAAAATATAGTTTTTTTGTTGATATCTGAAAACTGTTTGCCCGAATGTAACTCTTGTATCTCTTCAAATAAACAAAACAAAGTGAGTATCCTGTTTTTAAGATTTACGTAATTTTTTTAAATCTATGTTATTATTAATATGGCACAAATGCTAACGCTAAAGAGAAAAAAATAAAGAAAACTGTAAGATAAACTGCAGAACCCAAAACACTTTTAAGTGAGTTAAAACTGAAAATGACTGAAAATAATTTTGTAGCTTTTAGAAGTGTCAAACATTTTAGTTGACCTACAGTCACTTATAAAGCCACTGTTTATTGTTTTAATAAAATAATTTTAGTAAGTTATTGTCCACATATTTATAGAAATAACAATACATTTTCTGACAAATATTTAAATGTCGATGAACAAAAAATATAAATAGAACAGTTTTATTTATTTCCTTCCACTATCGCTCCAAGCAGTAAATGAATTCACTGAATTCACAATTCAGCCCCCGATAGCCATTGAACGACACTCTGAAGTTTTATTTATTATTAAAAATCACAGAGAATAGGAAATGCTTCAGAGAGGTTAAATTTTATTTTAGATAACACTTAATCCACCTCTCCTAATGTAGAAATAATTTTAAGATTATTTCTAACGCGATCAGTCAGCAATGCCGAGGGTTCATTTTCTATTTTAAGCTGGTAAAAATGTATTTTCGCGGTACACTTTCGAAGTAGAACCTCAACGCGTTTGCAAAACCTGAAAATGATTTTCCAAAAACCCTCTACAATGATGATATCAAAACATTTATTGAAGCCAAAATCAGAAAACGAACATTTTAGGTTTGTAAAATAACATATTGACAATAAAAATTCTTAATAAAAATAAACAACTTAAATAAATGCGATTTTTACTTCTTTTAAGTCCAGACCACACTAATGTCAACAGCGTAATGTTCAAATTAATGCGTTAAAACTTAAAACCGATTATTATTATTGGTGTTATATCATATACGATATGTAGGTTGAGGGGCCCGGAATTTCAGGGGTGCCTAGGGCCCGTAAAACCCTAGACTCGGCCCTGCCTAGACAAAATTATATAATTATAATTAAATATCTTTAGGGAAACGAAACACGTTCAATTTCGAAGTCAAATTCTACCATCCGAACCCGGATCAAATTGAAGATGATACCACAAGACACCAATTTCTTCTGCAAATTCGTCAAGATGTACTAAGCGGGAAAATGCATTGCTCAGTGGCTACGCAAGCACTTCTTGCGTCATACTTTGCTCAATGTGAATTGGGCGATTATAATTCCAACAGAATGGGAGCAAATTACTTGTCAAAACTGAAGCTTTTTACTGACCAAAGTGAACAAACTGAAGAAAAGGTGGCAACGTTACACAAAAGTCATAAGTATACATATTATCTGATGCTAACATGATTTGTGACTAACAGTGTACCTAATTGTAGAGGTTTAACGAAACGAGAGGCTGAATTATTTTATCTACAGAATGCTAAAAAGCTAGAACTCTACGGAATCGAACTACATCCAGCGAAAGATTCCGAAGGCGTCGATATTATGTTAGGTAAAATCAAAAATGGCCCGGCTATACATTTTGAATAATGCAGAACAAGTGTCGTAAGTCCTAAGTGTTTTACTTTCAGGTGCTCGAGCCTCCGGTATATTCGTGTACAAAAACAGCTTGAAAATAAACAAATTTGCTTGGCCAAAACTGCGAAAAATCGGCTTTAGAACACGTAAATTTTACGTGACAATTCGACCGAGTCAATTCGACGAGGTTGAATCTACGGTTTCGTTCCAATTTGCCAATTATAAAGTTGCACGGGAATTTTGGAAGACTTGCAAGGGTTGCCATATGTTTTTCAGGTATGTTTATTGATTGCAAGTGAAACAACATTGGGTTTTATTGATCATTGTTCTTAGAAAACCTTCGCTAACGGAACCAAAGCCGGAGATGTCGCTAGTGCCGCGTTTATGGTCAAAGTTTAGGTATAGTGTGAGAGGGACTTACGAAAAACAAATTTCGACTGATAGTTCGCCATCTACCGACGAGGAAAAACTTTAAAAATAACGTCCACTCTAATTGTTGTTTGTAGGCATTTTTGTTAAGACGGTTTCTAATTTTTTAATAAAGTATTTTATTGTTTTAACTTGACTTGTTGTTTTTCTTTTGTCATTGCTTATTAGTGGAGATAAAGGGTATGATTATGTTTGGCATACTGATCACTGCCATTTGATTGGAAGAAAATTATACTGTACAGAGGAAGAAGGACTAGGGCGAATAAAAACTGTTCGGAAAGCCAAATTTTGAAGTTCATAAAATGTTGTATCTATGGACTCACGTATACAACAAAAGTCGCTCAATTTCAAAAATATACCTGGAATCTCTCGCGAGAAACCTAGAGATATAATTTTTACGAGACATAGTGTAAGTTATAGAGCTCCCGCGAAACAAACAATATGGCCGCAACATTTCTGCAATATATTTCTGTAATTTTGTAATATTGTCTTTATGTATTGTTACTACCCAGGATACTGGGTAGGCGTGGTTAGCCGAGCGGTTAGCTAATTTTTTTGACGTTAAACAAACAGGTGACTTAAAATGGAGCAAAAAGGGGATCAAAGTTTCATCTCATGCGAATTTTGATGTTAATATTCGAGATAATAGACTGCACTTACTGTATATTCTTATCTAACACACGTATATAGAACTAATTATTATTCACAGGCTAAATAGGTAACCAATCATGAACTAATAAAATAAAAAAACTAAGGCTAGGTTCAACTTAAATTAAATATATTAAAAAGAATTATAAATTGCGACAAAGATTAAAATTAAATCAAATATATCAAAGAGAAATATAAATTGCAACCAAGATTCAAATTAAATCAAATATAATAAAAAGATTCAATTTAAAGTAAATAGAATAAAAAGAATTACAAATTCCAACAAAGATTCACATTAACAATTATAACATTACAATTATATTATAATATATGTATTATAAAATTTAAAAGTGCCAGAAAGTTTCAAATCAATAGAGAGAGTTCAGAGAGTCTGCAATATCAAAACTAGTATGCAAAAAAGGAACACTATGACCCTAAAACTTAAAAGTAATATCTTATAATATTAAAAAACTAGTTCAAATCAACAACCAGAACAATAAAATGCACCAAGTTAGTTATTTAAACATGAACTCGATAAACTATTCAACTTTTCTTACTACAAACCAAACGGTACATATTAAGTCCTCCACAACACTGTAATGCAGCATTTCAATTAATTTGCCAGATGAAATTAAAGCACTCACAAGAACAAAAATTATGGCAATGTGACAAAATAAATGTTAATTTATAAATCCCATCTATCGAACGGGAAACGGCACTTTACTCTCAATCAAAATAAACATACATTCTATCATACAACATATACGTACAGTTGGACAATTTTTAGTACACACCAAAATTCAGGACAATGTCAACTATAAACACCCTACCAGATATTTCTGCGATCGGGACAGGTAAACCAAAATTTTGGGCACAGCTATAGCAACACCAGAATTTCACGAACGAACGATACAATTTTACACTCAAAATAGCACAACCAAACTGGGACCAGACCAAACTGCAACCACCCCGTCAGTGGCCTCGCGATCCCTACTGCCCCCAATGCACTATTTGAACTTGTCTCCCAAGAATTTTAAACTGAACGTTGACTAAAACTGAGTTAAACAGTGGCGCTAATGTTTCTCGAATCTGAAACAAAACGTGACTTTTCCTCTCCCCTGTGAAGACCTCTGGAATCCCAGAGGCTTTTCCCACTCCCGAGATCTTTGCCAGGCAGGGCCAAAACAGTTATCAACACTCAGTAATAAACCCATAACTGCTCTCATGCCCTCCGGCTATATTTGTTTAAGAGTCGGCCATCACGCTTTTCTCTGTTAACTCTCGAGGGCGTTTTCTTCTCACCGTTTCCGCTACGATCGCACTTTGCGCGTTTTTAGGCTGCTGACCAAAAACCCACGCGGCGTTCGCGCCTACTTACAAGTGTAAATAAACAAAATTTGAAGTACACGGCTCTTCACTCTTCCCGAACACGTTCCACGTTAAAACCATTAAGATAATTTCAGTCATAAATTACGCTTTCCGCCCGCTAAATAATAAAATCTTAGCAACAATTATCAATTATCGACTACTCAGCGTCCAATTTCCCATACTTTAACAAAAATCTGTAACTCGGGTGGGTACACTGCCACCAGGGCCGTGTTAAGGGGGGGGCGAAGGGGGCGCCCGCCCCGGGCGCCAAGTTTCAGGGGCGCCAAAATCCTACCCAGAAGGGAGGAAGGATATTTATAAAACGTGTTTTAAAAAATACATAATGAAGGAATTATTAAAACGAATTTATAAATTCTAAATAAAATAAAATATAAGTAGCTATTTTTATTTGTTGCACATATGTGGAATTATTTATTACTGAACCTACATAAATAGTGCTAAACATGGGTACAGTATTAAAGTAGGGATACTGATTTAAACGAATCAGAAAAATTTCGTTTAATATATTTATCGAGCCTATTGACACTATAATGGAGCAACTTACATGGAGATTTGAAAAACTTTCAGATTTCACAAGATTTTGCTTTCCTTAGCGGTTCGAACATTATTTCACATGATGACGAAACTATTAAAAAACATACTGTGAACGTTACAAGGAAATATGGAAGTGATTCAAACGGGCAACATTTTGTGTATGAAATTTTAAGTGCAAAAAAATATTTCGGTCTCTAAATGATAAGATGATAACACATGAAATCCTCCAATTAATTCATCAATTTGAGTTAGCTGCCAATTATAAGAACATGGTAACTGCATATCGAATATTTCTTAGTACGCCGGTAACTGCTGCATCAGCTGAAAAGTCTTTCAGTAAACTTAAATTGGTAAAAAATTATTTAAGTTTGCTTTCAATCGAATGTAGTGTTGCTCGATTATTAGATATGGAAAAAATAATTCATGATTTTGCTGCTTTGAAGGCTAAGAAAATAAAGTTGCATTAGCTACTCATGGAGACATATTTATCCTTATTTTATATTAATACGGGTACATTCTGCTTTTGCATTTTCAAAAAAGATTTTTACTGCGTATTTTATTACGCAATATTTAAAGAATACACTGTAAAAATTTCAGGAAGAAATTCGACAAATTAATCGACATATATATGACGATTATTGGCACCTTTTTTAACCACCCCCAATACGGTTTTCAATATTTTTCAGAAATTGTTTTCTGTAGTATAAACATTTCCCCCCAAAATAACGTATCAGTTATTGTAATAAGCTTAATATTTTTGGTGATATCGATAAAAATAATGAGTGGACAAGATTAAAAGTTCGGGAACGTCGGTACACGTCTACAATTTAAGGGCAGGTTTCTCGCAACCTTGTTTCGTTGGTCGGTTAACACGATTTCGCAAAAACTTACGGGATGATTCCTGAATTCCTGCATTCGTGGATTGACTCGCTATCGAGCAAACTAGAATACACCAGATGAAATATTTAACGACATATTTTGTCAAATTAATATTATAGGTTAATAATATGACCAAATTATTAACCTAAAATACACCGGTTTCATCAATAATTAAATGTTTTTTCCAACTTATTTGGAAAAAATAATTTTTTTCGCATTTTTTTATCTTTTTTTCTATAAGGCCCGCTACTTCAACAATTATTAATATTTTTTAATAATCGTGGTTTGAGCTATGGCAAGTCAATCTGCGAATACAATGCCGCAATAATTTTTTTATTGGCCCCTAAGTTTTTGTGAAATTGTTTCAACCGCCCAACAAAACAAGATTTCGTGAAAACTGTGCTTAATTGTAGGCGTGTAGTGACTGTAGTGACATTCCCAAACATTTAATCTTGTCCACTCATATTTGTATCGATATCTCCAAAACTATTAAGCTTATCACAATAGATGATACGTCATTTTAACGAGGAGAAATGTGGATACTGGGTACTACGGGAAAGAATTTCTGAAAAATATTAAAAGATGTACGTATTAGACGTGGTTAAAAAAGGTTCCGATAATCGAAATATAATCGGTCTCGGCGAGCCGCTGGACTGTTGGCGATAGAATTGTTAATTTTTCAAATTAAATTCTGAAATTTTTACAATGTATGCTTTAAATGTTGTGCAAACAGGATATGCAATAAGACCATTCATTTTTGAAACTGTTATACTAGAATGTACCCAATACACATAGATTATTGTTCTTTTCATTAAGTAACATGTTCTTTTTATTCATTATCTCATTATGTGTAGAAAGATGTTTTATTTTTTTCGGTAGGATGCGTATGTAAGCGTATGTACTAATTTCAATATATTATTTATTCTTTATTCGGACTTTTATTTTTTATTGTATTACATTTACAGCAATTTTGTAATTAGCAATTTAAATAATTTTGGCAAAAATGGGGGGTGCGGGGGGCGCGTTTGCTTTGTTTTCGCCCCGGGCGCAGTTTTGTGTTAACACGGCCCTGACTGCCACCTCCTTAAAACAAGAAAGGTACTTGCTCTAAGTACCCTTCCTTGTACAACAACACACTAACCCACTACCATAAAAAAAACCATAGCGTAAATTTGACGCCGGTAAACCACACGCTATACAATAATCATCTTAATTCTAATTACAAACAGTTACAAAATACAAGTATAGTCAACCACAAAGAGTAAACAAAATATACTTCACGCACTGCTACATCACCTGCGCCTCCACCATATAGGCTCACGTAGTGGCTGTCCAAGGGGAATAGAAACTAAGAAGGGTGCAAACAATTGCATACGATCTGTAAAAATATAATTTAAAATTTTTAGAAAGGAGGGCTAGTGAGAATCTCGCCCTTCGAATTTGTTTTAATATTATCTCGAAAACGGCGGGAATGCAATCGACACTAAAAAGGGTGCAAGCAATTGCAGATGAATTGTAAACGATGTGTAGAAATAGAATTTCAAATTTCGAAAAGGAGGGGCTACTGTGAATCTGTCCCCTCCGAATTTGTTTTAATTTTATCTCGAAAACGGTGGTTTATAGGCATCTGCGGGGGTCGCTATGATACATTGGCATTATAGGCATCAACGCAACGTCTGTAAAATACGGCTCTACCAACCTTGACCATAACCAACATCCCAATAATTCAATGTGGCGGAAAATTCAACCTTCCTTCGTTATTTTAGATCACTGTCGGCAGTTCTTTAAATATAAGAGAAAATGTTAATAATGCATAGTTCTAATATGATTCTAAAGAGTTTATTTAGGAATGGCTTTTTGGGGGTGTTTTTAACACATTTTGATTAAAGATCAGGAACAAACTAGAAAGATTAGTACAATGAAAAGTAAGTTTTTACTGCGTATGATAAAGTATTGTACTCGTGCCAAAAAAAATGAGATTTTAGGGATATAGGCTATATTTTATACTAGGGTAAAACTCAAAACTATAAACAATCCATATTTATTCATTACTCCTTAGAATTACAATTTATATTTGTATATTAAACTTAAATACGAACAGCAAATATTGATTTGCAAAACATTGAGGTTGGAAATTCTGAAACAATTGCAAATTACAAAATTTCCACTTATTACATAATTTAATTATAGAATTTTCACCCACAAAATATACATACTACATCATTTGACATATTTCTCCATAAATTTTCGATGGAAGTCCGACCTCAACGAATCATTAATAAACACGTTTCCTTTCTTCTCCGGTTCCGATCTTGCACAATTCTTGAATACAACATCGTCATCCCAGCGTCTCTTCACTTTATGTTCAGATTTTGCGGATCCCGCCGAATAATGCGTCAACAACGGATTTCCGCTTAAAATATTCTCCATGCGGATTCGTTCCTCTTCTTGTCTCCTCTCAATTTCCTTTTTTGCCTGTTCCAGGGCTCGTTCCTTCTTTATTTTATTTAATTCTGCCAAAAGTGCTTCGGTATCTTCTTCTTCATTGTCCGATGAGTCCGTTTCCTCTTCCAGGGGATCGTCCGCATCTAAACTTGCAGCGGGGACCTGATCTAATTTCAACCGTTTGCTAGTTAATTCAGACGGTCGACCGGTTCTCGTAGTTCTAGCTTCACGTTCACGTTCTTCGAGTTCTTTACGGAAATCTCGGGCCCTGTTCTCCTCAACAGTTCCTTGCCCGTGTTCTCTATAAATAAAAAGACGGAAATGTTTTTAAATATTCTGCACGTAATAAGGCGCACATATTGTACAATTTAGGACGAAATCTAAACTAACCTATATTTTAGTTTTGTGTGACCTGGTAGATCTCTGCTGGAGTATTGCCTGGATATAGCGCTTAAATCCTTTTCATTTTTGCCTTGCCCACCACGAGCAGGTTCAAATGTTGGTCTGGCAGCGGTCGTCATTCTTAAAATATAAGTTTGTTTGGAAAAATCAAGTTTTTGGTCTTTTTAATCAAATTGACACAATGGACACAACTCTCACAAACGTCGTATACGTGCGGCGCTAACTTCATTTATATTTATATCGTTGTACGATGCAGTGTTGCCAACCGGCGACAACAAATTGTTGCTAGAACTATTCGTCAAAATCGGTAGATTTCGGGAGATTTTTTATCGCATAATCGTATGATTCGGTTCTCGACTTATATGGACGGCGAAGTTGAAGACGGGGGACTTATGTAGATGTATGTATGTAAAATATGTACTATCTATCAAAAATAGTTTGTTATAATATACGATGGGTTGGCGTTTTGTTGGGTTTATGACGGAAAAGTATAAAACTATTGGTCAAAATCGATTATTCAAAATAATAATAGAGTTAATAAGTTAACTCGAATATTTCAAAAATTGATTATGTAATCCGAATGCACCCATCACTAGTAAAATTATCAATGCTATCAACGCTATTTATTACTCGGTAAAATTTCTTGTATTGATTACAGTAGACGTAAAGTTGCGTTCGCATTAGTGCTAATGGCAGTGGTAGCAGACGCCATTATAGTATTTCTAATAGAAAGTGGCTAGTGACTCATGTTTATGTACATGCAAACTAATATGTGTCACTATCACGAGATGTGAGAAATACTATAATTTCGTATGCTACCACCGCCATTACCACCAATCGGAACACACCTTTAAACTACAATACCTCCTACATTTCAATATTGTGCTGCAGATTAGTATCTTTAACAAAAATCGGTGTTATAAGTACATAAATTGGTAGATCGGTAGAGTCGTCCGGAAATAGTAGCCTGTGGTAAGATCTACTCAGATTGACTCAGATCTACTGAATAATCGGTATGGTTGGCAAGACTGGTACCATAGTAGTTGGTACGCCTGATGACTGCCACCTAGCCACCTGGCGGCACAACTTGATACTACAAACAGAATCCACAGAAACTATTTTTCGAACTTGGGCGATTTGGAATAACAAAAAAATCGAATTATCGAAACACAGAATGTTAACCATTTATGAAAAACTTGCATTTACGCATTTATCTATCCACTATTTATTAAATGTCTCTTCTTCATAAATAATTGTTGATTAATTTGCGACTATTCAGTTTCCCGAATTTCAATTGCTTATGGGCATTTTTTTAAATATGCCGACAAAGAAGATCTGCGCGTTTTCCGCCGATCTAAACGTAGGCTTAGAAGTTTTTCTCATAATCAAGTTTATTTAATGTCATTATGTGTATTTCTCTAATTTGAATGGTTGATTAATTTGCCAAATTTTGGTAGCAGATTTTTTTCTAACGTCTAAAGTCATGCTCAAATTCGTCTGGTCCTACCTACGTCAGAAAATGTTGAGAAAAGTAGCTTTTTAAAGAAGTTGAGGTCAAAATGTAAAAATAGTGATTATGGTAATTTATGTGAATTCACAGCGGTTGAAACCTATATTCTAAACAAATTTTCAGGATGTGCGGTAAAGATGTGTGCACATCAATTTGCACGACATTAAAGGTGCCAAGAGAAACAACATTGACAATAAATAGTTTTCATTTCTTTAATACTTACAGGTAATACAACAAATCGAGATAACAAACCTTTGTATACGTGTTATATTAAAAATAGTGTCGACATTCGAATACGCTTGTAAAACGTCTCAATCGGAAAAGTCGGAAAAAGGGAACTACAACCGGATGGGACCAAGCTACTAAACTCAAAACTTACACCAATCTTTGGCACACCTATAAACAGTACTATGTCATAAAAATTACATGCTAATCATAACCAACAAAAGCCAACAAAAACCGGTCTATCACATCAATATCTATCAGGTAACAATTAACAAAAAAAAATAAATAAGTTTACGAATCAGTTAACAAAAAAATAGAGCCTAGAAAGCCATTAAGATGAAAATGTCTGTCCGAGTTACATCATGTAAACATTGCAACCGCTGTCAAAGTAACGCAATCCAACCCAAAATTTAACTTTGACAGCGTTGAGCTATGTTCAGTACCCTCAGACATAAACCATCATTTTTACAGCTTGCTGGGAGCTTTCTATACAGAACGATTCAAACAAAATTTTCTTACACAAGGCGATAATAGGCACTCAACACAAGTAATCAAATCACAAAATTTACACTTTCACTTGGCCAAACGCGAACTTATTGTCTCTGAAGTTTATGATGATAACGCTTATATTATCCAGTGACCCCTTATAAAATGCCTGCAGCGTAATACTTTTTGCACCGTAGTCGGGTTCGTTAAGCCGTTCTTTGATAAAAGCAACGGCATCCTCGTTCGAAAAGGTGTCCCAGAGTCCGTCGGACGCTAGGATGACAAACATCGGCTTGTGATACGCCAAATCAAAAGTCAAAATATCTGGATCGGCAATTACTAACTTCTTATCTTTTAAGGGATAATCTCCCAGCGCACGGGAAGTTGCTAAAATTCCAGCAACCCTCCAAACTCCGTTAAAACTCACAAACCCCCCTGCTTCCTTAATTCGTTTACGTTCTCGCATCTGCTGAGGTTTGTGATCAAACGATAAAGGGATTGCATTGCCTTTGGAATCACACATAACACCGCGGGAATCGCCTACATTTGCTACGATTAATTTAGAGTTTTCTAATACGGCAATAAGAGCTGTCGTTCCGGCTACATCCATGGATTTCTTCGCAATTTCTAATAAGGAGCGATCTGCTGCTAATACTTCATCGGTTATTAATTTGCCGTAATCGACCGTCCCATATCTATCAAAATAATCAGTTGTCTTAGTCTCTTTAAGAATTTCTTGTTTTGTCGGTTTAACCTCCCTAGTAATCGGCCGAATATTTTCTAATTTACTCAATAATTCAGGGTCCGTTAGTTCTTTAGATCCTTTTACGCACTCGTCCGTAGTCGAGCTGGTCTTCTTGAAACTTTTTCTTCGTTCTTGTGGTGTTAATGGAACCGTTGGTTTCTCTGGATCTTTTTTCTCTTCTTCACAGACTTCTTTTTTGGTTGGTTTACCTTCTATTGTATTTTTAATCTCAATGATTTTGTTGCACAAGCTATGTACAAGTTTTTCTTTTGCAAAATTGGCAGCAAACTCCCCACCATGGCCATCAAAAATTGCAAAAAGAGAGACACCTGTGTTGTTTATGTCATCATTGATGACAAAACGGTCTTCCATCTTTGGTCGTCTTCCTTGAACTGCATATGCGGCAAACGGTCCAACTTGGAGCTCCCAGCTGGATTTCTCGACATCAGTGATGCTGAAGAGGCTGAGCTTTTGGATGCGAGACCTTTCGGTCTTCCCCAAGGTGTACTGGAGTCGCCCTAATAAATTAACACTCCATAGGTGAACCGTTTGAACGTACATGATTATAACAAAGATTATTAAACCAAATACGAATATTTCCGGTTTTAAGATGTATATTCGGAATATTCTCCACAGATAGGTTAGTAGTGATAATGGGGATAAATTTACCGGAATACCCCATGCTATTTTCGACATGATTCTCATGTGGGACACGTACGTTTGGTAGATTATCTTGTCGTCTAATTCGTCTTCCATAATTTAGATTAACAATCGGGTTGCTGTTGGTGTCTATTTGGCTTAGCGTATTTGTGTGCGCTTTGACATAATTTGCGAGTTCTTTAAAATTTAAATTTAGAACGTGGCTAAAGGAACGCGTAGGATGTACGTCAAAATTAATACCAACAGCGATCACTTCGCTCGTTTGCAACAGACGGCTTCTTATTGGATAACCCGTTCTTTTGACGTAAACTTAACTGAATCCGAATGATCACAGACGCATGTTGTGTTATCTACAATCTACGATTTTACCTGCCGTCGCCTGCAGTGTAGGCAACCTAAATTACTAAATTACACGGGTTCAAAGTTCATCTTGAGAATTTCTACAACTTGTAAATCATACATTTTCTCCCGACTACATGAATGATAAATGAAAATTCAATTCTTGTTTCATTAATTGTCCAATAGATTAGGCTATCTGGAGTATCTGAATCATTTCTGCATGATTTTGGGAAAAGGTCGGATGTGTGGTATTGTATAATGAGGAATTCAAAACATCTAGGTAGATTAAACATGTATTACAAATTTAGGGACATCGATTTACCTGTTCGGGTCAAAAAAGCGTACACGAATCGTCTGATCGAGGTCATTTTGTTTTTGTTACGTCCACTGTAATTGAGTCATGATAAAAAAATGTAATGTTGTTTTTTATTTGCGTAATGTTAATCCTAACGCTACATTCCGTATCAGAACCTTGTATTTGTCGCGATAAAGAGCGTAATTGAATGCAAAACGTTTGAAGGTTCAGTCTAGTAACTTTCGTTTTCGAACGAGTTTCCGTACTGTTTGTGCGGCCCTTGTCAGTTGTGTGTTTATCTGTCCGATTTAAGGGATGATGGTTTTTAATGGGAAATGTTTAATTGGGATAGAGGCGGTCGATTGACACTGTGCGAGATGAGTGAGAGGAAATTCGCAAGGAATCTGGGAAAACCGGGTACGGCTGCCCAGCTCCGAGAAACTGTCTCGCAAGTGGTTAGAGAGAGTACAGTTCAAGTAAGTGTCGAGGGATCTTGATGCGTTAATGGGTGTAATTTAAAATTCCGCGGATGTTGTTACGTACATTTAAAGCTAATGCAGGCCATCTCGAATGGGCAACACTACCGGATAAATTGCTTATGTCCTTATATAAACGCTAAGTGACATTTTTATGTTACGCCCACTTTTTCTCGCCTGACATTTAACTGAGGAATTCGCGGGAATCTAACTACCGTACTTGAATGTGAATTTCGATTTATCTTTGTTTTCTCTTTTGTTTTTAGAGCAGGCCGCACCTAGTGGAGCCAATCGACTTTGAGAATTTTATCCTCAAAAACAAAACACTACTGCAGAACGACTCGCAACGCGAACTGCTGCTATATCCAGCGGATGATATCTCTGTAAGTTGACAATTCAACAAAAGGAGAGAACTCCCTGAGAGTTTAATTATGCTTCACGGCTTATAGTATTAAATATCACATAAAGAAAGAACTATGAATATATAGTGTATATGCTCAAACATGGCAATGTTTGAGGGATAGATTAGGTTTAAGGCATAAACAATAAAAAAAAAACTAATCGGTATTGTCATCTAAGTCCATCTAGGTCTTTGACATTTTATTAAACAAATTTTGCAGACGTTTCTAATCTTTCAGTCATTAAACACATAAAACACATAAATTTTCGCCTAGCGTTGGCATGTGCATTATCTAATCACGGACAAATGTTTCTGTTTCTACTATACGTATCATTTTGCCATTCTGAATACTACATTAGAAACTACAAAAATGTATAAATAATACCGAACAACTATGGCAGAATAGTAATTTTTACCAACAATTGATATTTGATATTTTGTTATTGATATTTATGTTAATAATATATTGGCTGGATATGGAAAGGGACCAGTTACTGTGAATTTAGTTATAAGTATAGTATAGCCTCGGTAACGTGTTCAGGTTTTTCAGGACTTTATGTTACTGGATAAGTAGCTAAGTAGTGAGAATTGTTTTTTTTTAAAGAGAGACGATTATAGGAATTACATTTGTTCAGGCAAAATACAAAATTTCTATGCTACAAAGAATCCATATAAGAAACTTTGTCAAAGAGCATGTTCCAAAAATGTGGTTAACTTTTCTCGTCACTTCTCTTGATGCTTGTGTAGACATTAGTCATAAAACATATTTCATATTTCCGGAATCGTGACCACAAAAAACGGGTACTCGCACATATAGACACACATAACACACTCACAGACATTTTTTTGTACCTTGGTCAAAAATGTACAGGGGACCCAAAAGTACCTATTTCCGCTAAAATCTATTTTTTTTTTCAGTACAATTACAATCCTTTATCATACTGCGTATGATAAAGTAAAAAATATAGAAATTCAAAAAATAGAAAATAGTAATTACAGTTTCAAAATATTTAAATTACTACATAAATGGTGAAAAAGATTCAATTATAGTCGAGCCAATATAAGTAGAAGGGTGACAGAGATAGAGATAGTGACATTTCGTATTTTGCAGCAATTTAAGTCTATAGGGTGCGTGCAACAAGTTATTGCTGGAAAACGCTAAGTTTCATAGAATTCAGCGGTTGAAAAGAGCCGCCGTGGTCACCTTCACATTCAAAATAAGCTATTAATTTAGCAGTCAGCTTTTTGCTCTGTTTGCTAAGGTCTGGCGGCAATTTAATATTATTTCTACTACCGCAATGTACAACGTTTCTGATCACACCTCGTTAAGGTCATACCAAAGATAAGAGAATAGAAAGATACGACGCTTCGGGTGGGCTCCGTTGATTTAGTGGGGTCCACATTCGTTGACCTTGAACGCATGTGGGCTTTAAATCGTTGACCAAACAATGCGGGAATTGGCGGGACTTTTAAACTAACGAATACAATGCACGATGGACGGCAACCTTACCGACCATTACCGACATTAGAGGTTATGTAATGCAAATGAAAACAAATCAATATTCACATATATAAATAAAATAAAACGTATCCGATAGTCGCCGAAATGAAATATTAACAAACTGACCACTCATTAAAATGCTTATTAAAACACTGCATACACAATCTTGCACAATCCAATAAACTTAAACACCAAAGTAAGGTTATGTCACCCAATGTCACCCGCTAGTATATAAACACAATCAGCTGTTGGTAGCCATCTTTTCGTTGACCAAATCTATCTCACTCTCGAACCGCGCTTTCTTGTCTAGTGACGTATCTTATAATTCTTTTATCTTTGGTCATACCTTGTGTCAAACTGCAAAATTCAACGTAACAAAACAAAGTTTTTATAAATATGCATTTAAGTCTATTGCAGGAATTATCTGGAAAAATAATGATAACATTAAATTCCAATTTAAGACACATACTTTGGGCGCATTACTGGTTGCTTTAATTGCATTTTGTTTTAATTTATCTGAAGTTGGTAATGAAAGCATGGTACATATAAATAGCTATATTCCGACCCGTCTAGTTAAGTTGGCTCGACTATACCAGAAAAAGCAAAAAAGAACTGTTTAAAGTAGTTAGTAAATTCTTAACAGGCTGATCGCTTAAAATACATTGAACAAGTACTTGTTTAAAATAGTTAAAACATTAACATCTTCTTGCAAATTAACAAATAAAAGGTCTCTTTGGAATTCATACTGCAACGCTGGGCCTATAGTTTTTGCAACCATTTGATTAGTGGGAACGTATGTACAATTTAAATATATGTACATTCAGTGAATTTTTAGGCTGTATGATAAAACATCTTAGGCCGTAAATCGATACCTAGTCATAATTCCAAAAGATTGTTATGCACTAAAATTTAGTAATAAATTATTATAATTTACTTATTCATAATGTACTCTAAATTCCAGCAAAATGTGTGGCCCCGAGTGCACCGTACCATCAGCCAGACCGTACCATCAAAGTTGGAAACGGTCGATTGTAACCTCTTTACAAAGCAGTGCATTGCTTCATACTCGTCAAACTGGAATCTCATCCATTACAAGTATAGCGCGTATTCAGGCAGTTACGCGGAACTACCGAAATTGCAGAGTACGGATGACCTCAAGGAGGAGAATTTCGAAATCGATCTTGAGGGCGACGGAACTGAAGATTTTAACCTACAGACGGATAGTATAACCAAGGACGGATATCTGATGAAGGGTCCGGAGATCGGATCGGATAAGATCTTGATTAATATTGGGTCCAAAAGTTTTAAACGGAGGTACTGTCATTTGAGACGCGAGGTTGACGGAACGTACATCCTCGAGATGTTTAAGGATGAACGGAAAGGCGAGGCAAAATTGACCGTTGTGATGGATTTTTGTACAGAGGTTGTAAAGGTAATTCACTAGCTCGAATAATGATTTCAAATGTTTTACAAATATAAAAATTTTTCTTACCTACAGAACGGCAAAAGAGGCAGATTCTGCTTTGAACTTCGTATGACGGATGGCCACAAATCGTACGTTTTGGCTGCAGAAAATGAAGTAGAATTCAAAGACTGGCTGGCCAAATTAACCTCAGTATTACAACAGAACAAGGTACAAGAAGATAAACGTGCTGCATCATTGGAAAGAGGTACGGTCTTTAATAACAGTATTATGAATTAAAATGTTGTGCACTGTGCGTCAAAATATTAACGCACCTACAACATTGACGTCAAAAGAGTTCAAAATTGATTGTCTCTCTAGCTGCTTCTCTGATTTTTATGATTCTTTTGTGCAGTTGTAGGTTGATACATCAGGTACGATACTGTGGTACAGTAACCCTTATATGTTGATCTAACCTGGGTGCCTTTCCTGAATAATAAAGGCACTATGACCTGAAGATTACCAGAGCCTGGTATGTTTATTACCGTGTGTTCAGTCCTGTCATTACTGTTGTTGTATGTCGGTTATGAAATAAGGTAATGAAGTGAATCAAAGAACTAAATATTTAGAAAGGATGCATTGACACAACAAAAAGCACGTAATCGAGTTACGAAGAGCTACGGTTTTGATTCGTAAGCCAATGGTTATTTTAGGAAAAGCCATTTGCTTGGTCAAATTAATATAGAGTCTGCATTTATATTTATAAACCTATTTACCTAGACAAATGTATTTGCCAAAACTTTTGTAAGGCATTTTGTTTTCAATTGCATTTGTCATCAAATTATGTGACATTATTGTCAATTCATGCATGCTTGTTTTAAATTGTGTCATAATTAAAACTAAGTTGTTGATTGCTTCTGGGTAATATGATTTTCTAATCATCATGGTTCTAATGGAGTTATGTATGATTTGATGTGACAACCGTCAATACTCATGAGTGCACAGTTACAATTTTATTTTTACATCATTGTGACCACTGAAGCAATATTGATGAACCATTGAAAAATGTTTCAACGCACCAAATGTTCACTATGTTGTACGTTGGTTCTGGCATGGTATCCATATTATGCAAAATAGAGTTAGCTGATATCATCTACATCGATACGTCAAAGCGCCCAGTAGAGAATAACCAGAAATTTACTGTTTTCTAGTCTAACACAACTTAGTTTGCTTGTAAAAACAAAACTATACTTTCTTAACCTAAACGTCTTTGTTGAGCAGAATTACTAGGGTGGATAGTATGATGAACATTGTAGCCATATTGTCTCTGGTAAAATGGGTTTTAGAGATCAGATATGTCTATTTTTTCCACGTTTAATATGGCTAATAGATTATGTTGATGCTGTAGACAAATTGGCATTCCAATACATTATTCTAAGATTATTAACCATTTTGATTTTTTGCAGTTGCCCCTTTAGCAGCATTTTCTAGTCCTTTTATAATAGAGTTATTGGTTTTCTGTTATTTGTCCAATTTTTTAAGAATAACCTGATGTTGTTGATTTACTGTTATGTTTTCTTGTGGTGCAGTGTTATTTTCAATTGAAGGCTTTCGTACAGTTGCTTCAACTTGATGTTTCCTTGGATAGACTTTATCGACATATGTTGCGCCATTACTTGCAGCCGTTTTCTTCCTAGTCGAAATAGTTTTTCATTTTTTCTACCATTTTGATTTCCATTTGCTTTATCTCTTAACCCTCCTGACGCGGGCAAGTTTTCAATTTTTCTGCAGAAAAACGCGGGATGTGGCAAATCGCGTTACCCGCGGCTAGAGGGTTAAGGCCTGGAGTTCTTTGGGTACAAAGGAACTTCTATAGTTTGCCGGATGTTGCCCATTCAAGTTGTAATATTTTGGGGGACCTTCTTTGATTTTCTTGCTATCTGTCGATTCATGTGATCCAGCACATTTCACACATCTTGGATCCTTTAGGCAGAATCCACAGGTGTAACCCCCAGCTTGACAGTTTTTACATTGCGGCAATAGCATCGATTTCTTTAGAGGAAAGATTTCAACTCTCGTGCCTCTAATGTCGGAAATACTGAATATCTTGTTGATATGTTCACTACTTTCGAAGGTCAGCATGAAGACAGAAAGAGGTAGTTTTGCTTTATATTTTAATATGGTGACTGCTTCCATTATCTTGAATTTCCGTTATTACCTGTATTGGTCTAGTTTGCTTATTTTTGTACAATGTCCATGATAGTTTGTTGTCATCAAGTAGTTGTGAGGCTGTTTTGTATAGTTCCTCTGTTTCTACATTTAGTTTGAGTTTACCGCTGTTCATAAGTGTTACCTTAAAACATTTATTCAGCTTTGTGTTAATAAGATTGTAAATCACTTCTTTCACCCCTTATCAGTGGTGGTTTAGGTACCTTGACAGATTTTTTTGGATGTTACATTCATCTTGTCTAGCAGACACTTTTGTACAATCCATTCCGTTCGAAGATTTAGGTAAATTCTTCTTCATCTGTAAAATAATCAGCCTGATTTTCCTTGTCCTGAGCAGATTGTATATTTCCCTTTTCCTCTTTTAACTCTAAAATTTCATTTTTCATTAACTGAACTTGTTCATTAAGTTGATTAATGTGGTCAGTAAATGTTTTATTTTGTTCTTGTGATCCAGTTACAGCAGCATATAATGGATTGGTACAGATTGGTACTTAACATACCTACAACTTTTTTTTTATAAAGAGTTAACGATTAATGGTTAATGTTAACTTTCGTGATATTTGTTCCAAATTAGTGGTCAACTTTCTGATTAACTTTGCCCAGCTTTGGTGGAGTGCTTGGCATGCGCATTTGACAGTGGCACAATATGGAATCAATCGCTTTTATCATACAAATATGTTCATGTACGCACAAGTTGGATCAAGGTTCCATCACCCATGATAATAATTCTTGCATCGAGCTAAAAATATTGCAAAGCAACAGAAAGACAACAAAGTTCAAGACACACGAGTTAATTTTTTGGTTATGTACCTGTCACCATCATCCAATTTGTCAAAATCGAAAGCCTGCGATTGGTGCACTCTATTGTTTTTTGACGTTAAGTGAATGTAAACGAACACACATAATTAAATGAAGTTCTTCTTCTTCTAAAAACAAACAATGGTGTTTGGGCAGTGGTAGCCCTTATCTCACCAATCACCAATCGCAATAGTAACGTAAAAAAAATCCTAATTAAATACTGACATCACTTTTCAAAAGAAAATAGAATAAAAGACTGTAAATTTTAGGATTCAATTTTAGGATGAAGTTCAACTTTTACTAATTTGTAAGTTTTTGTACGTTAAGTTAAGATAAGTGGATGTAAAGGAGGTGCTATTCGGTAACATCTATTAATAGATGTTGCGGATCCTTAAGGATCCGCAGCAGATTAAGCTGACCACACAGAAATCTTGCACAAACAAAATGTACAAGGCATCTGTTAGGGCAGAGCACCTGGGTGTGAACACTAGACAGGCTCGCCCGAATGGGCCCGACCCAAAAAACCCGGTGGGTTTTTTCAAGTTGGGTCCACTTTAAAAAAAACAGTAGAACAGTAGACCAAAGCTTTACTAGTGTCATTCACCCTGTGTAGAGCTATTTTAATTGTATCTGAAGAAACAAAAGACGTATAAGTATAATTAGTTTGTTATGAAAAAAATTATTTTTGAAATAACCTTACTCCTTATTCCTGTAAGAAGTTACACTGAAAGTTTCATCAATTTTGAACTATAAGTAACTTAATAATTTGAAATCACTTGTTTCTGAGGGGTAGAACTGGGTTTTGATTGGTAGGTTGGTAAACATGATGCTAGCTTAGTTGAACTATACTATACCCGTAAATGTAAAAAAATTATACCTTTTGTTTAATGTTTATTTTATATTTATATTTGTTTTATTTCTTTAATTTATTTTTAATCATGTTTTATTTATTATTTCTTGTTAATTTTGCCCAATTCTCTTTTTTTTGTCATTTATTGATTATTTTCTGTTTGTTCTGTTAATTTCTTCTTTATTATTCCTTATATGTATTTATTTACTTGCATATTTCTTATTATTGACTAAGTATATTAATTATAATTTTAGATCGAAATTCTCCGGTACCACCGACGCAATCTCAACCGTACGGAACTTTGAAGGGCTTAGAGCACAGCATGAACCCACAGTTAATCAAGTATGCCCGCGAAACTGATATAAGCATTGCAATGACGCGACGTGAGAATCGATCTAAACTTTTCATCCTATATCCGCAGTTGAGCATGCCATTGAGGTGTTCGATGAATCAACCTCAGGAACAGATCGAGCCGTACCGGGAATTGTTTGGTCACAGGGTGTTTGTGAAGTGCGAGAACATATCCTTCAAACTGCAAGTTCCGCTCGACGAGCACAATCCCTCGCAAATCGAACCTTACTACACGACTCTTTGTTTATTTGACGCAAAGAACGGCAGAAAATTGACGGAAAATTTCCACTTTGATGTTAATAATCCGTCGGTACGGCACATGATTCCAAATAATTCGGGATCGGGGGATAAGAGAGATCCGCCAAAAACCGATCTTCCACAGAACTTGCCAAAGGAATGGTTGATGTTCCCAAAGCAGGCATTATTGTCAATTACAAATGCGCATCCGGATATATTTTTGGTGGTGCGGATAGAGAAGGTACTGCAGGGTGGGATATGCCAAGCGACAGAGCCTTATATAAAGGGGAATAAGGACCCCAAGGCCGCTATGAAGGTGTATCGGAGTGTGATAGCCAGCTGCCAGAGGTTGGGGAGCTATAGGATGCCATTTGCATGGTCGGCCAAACCATTGTTTAGGTGAGTAATCTTTAAAATTGATGAAACTTTTTTTATATTCATAATTTGCAAAGATAACATTTTCATTGAGGAATATTAGGTATTATCTATTAATATTAGACATATTGTATTATTAAGGGGTTCTTCCGCTTTTGGGAAATCGCGACCGAAATTACAAGAACTTTGGTAAATACCGCAACGGCCGAGATGATCACGTGATAATCGGTTTAAAACTGTACGAATAGATGACAAAAGGTATAGACACCAGTGGTGGCGATCTATGACTTGGTCGAGTCTTGTGCAATACGTATATAAGTACTCATTTCGCACGGTCGGAGGGATTTTTTCCTCCCTTATCAAAACGCTGATTGATGCACACACAAATCACCGGCTTCCAGGCTGAAAATTTTAAAATTGATCCACCACGTCTACTGGCCTTATAAAGTTATTTAAAAATAGGCAAAAGGTGACACTTGTCAAACCTAAACTGGTCATTTTTTCCCAATTTATTTATTTCCACAAAAAGTCTACAGGTCCATAACAAAATGACACAGACCGCATGCAACTTATATGTATACATAAATATTCGCAGAGATCGAATGTCTACTATTGAACAGGTTTTCACAGCACTTCTAAACTAATATATTTTTTTTTTTCGTCGTTATTTATTAATCAGGGTTACAACAGTCTCAAGCAATGCATATTCCATTTTATTACTTTCTGAACAGAGACTATTCGTTTACTGCCTAGAGTAGCAATTCGGTTCATGCAACTAAAAATTGGTTACATTTATTTATCAGTTCATATCTCTTTCCTGACCATACTCAGCGTGCTGCTTTTAATTCAATTTTAGAGTACAACATTTTTTTGGTTGACATTGCTGCTCAGGGTTTATATTCTCCATGCAAAATGTTTTTTTATTTTTTAGGTTATATAGTAATGATCTGGACACAAATCCGGAGTTTCCGGCTATCTACAGACAGGAGGGCAACAAACTTACAGATGACGAACTACTCAAGCTACTCTCGGAGTACCGGAAGCCGGACAAATTTAGCAAACTGACTGTGATACCTGGATCCCTAAAGATAAGAATTGAACCGCTTTCCAAACTTCCTGAGAGTAAGTCTAACAAACTGATCAAAATAAAATTTGTTTTTTCACTCTTTAATTTTAGACTGCCTGACGACCTCTCTAGCACCATTAAAAGATTTCCCTATTCCTACCATTCAGGAGCCGACCATTGAAGTTACCGAATTTGAAAGTCTCTCAGAGAGGGACATTCACCCATACACTACTTTCACAAATCATCTCTACGTCTACCCACACTGCCTCAACTTTGACACACAGAAAATGTTTACGAGGGCGAGAAATATTGCTTGTACTGTTGAAGTGCGAGACTCTGATGATGGAACCTCTGTCGCTCTACCGGTAATTTTCTCCAAAATTCTTTATTGATATACAAAATAAATGGATTCATTAATACCACAATATGAGGAATAATCAATAATCATTTTTATTTTTGTTATATCCCACACTTAGATATCTTTTTTAAATATAATAATTGTTGCTATAGGCAAAACTGGGAGAGCTGAAGATTACTCATAGATTTCAGCTGTTATTTTAGACATACGTTACAGAATATTTCTAAATATTGACGCGTGTTAAAACGAAATAGCATACTTTTCATACGTCTGCTGTATAATTTAAATGGACAAGACAAAAAAGTACGTCTGTTCTTAGAACCATAAGAACGAATGACAGCGGTAGCAACCTAACCTCCAATTCGACCGCGAACGTGTGATGTGAACAAGATGTTTTCGTTGGTATGTTTTCACTTTGCTTCTGTTAAACATGCTAATGATGGATATATAAATTAGATAGGACAATTATCACAATTAAATGACAGTATTTTTAATAATGAAATATTAATCATGAACGAACTACCTAGTAGGCAACTTAATATACACAGCTAATAATCTATTCACGCGCTACGTTCATAACTTGGTTCATACGATTTTAAGCGATGAATCACCTTCAGCTCTCCCAGTTTTGCCTATAGCTGTATATTTTCTGAATATAAAGCTGAAAGTAATCTCGAGAAAAATCTAAAAATTAGGGTAGTAAGAAGCTTAACCTAAAAATAAAAGTAGCAAAGGAAGTCCAATTAAGTGGTAAATACACTGCCAAAGTCATCGGTTTGCCAGAATCAACACAACTCGACATTCTTAAATACGATGGCTTATATTGGTATTTTTATTGACGAATTACTCGAAACTAATGCGAGAAATTAAATAATATAAATGATATTATTGGTTAATAATATGGTGATATACAGGCGGGATGTAAATTTTAAATAAATCAAAAATTAAAGCCACAACCTGGATTTGAACCAGGGACCTTTGCGTTTCTAGCACAATTCTCTCTCATCTGAGCTAATGGGCCTCAGTAGCTCAGATGAGGAGATCAAATGTCGACATTTGTTAGATATAATTGTCATAAAGGATCGGTGCTTGGTCCTATTCTGTTTATATTATATATTAATGACATGCCCTATGCTATTCCAAGGGCAACAGTCTGTCTGTATGCGGATGATTCCACAATTTGCAACAGAGAAAACTCAACGTGTGAAACAGCAGTTGCCACAAATAGAGACTGTGTCGCAACAGTGGGTGATTGGTTTGCGGCAAACAGACTTTTGTTGAATACAAATAAAACAGTTCAACTGATATTCTCACTAACAAAAGAAAAAGAAGAAGTAACGAAATTCCTGGGAGTGTTTCTGGACACCAAGTTGAGGTGGCATCACCATGGAAACTACATAGCAGAAAAGCTGTCAAAAAATATCTACCTCCTAAGACAACTCAGTGGGAGCTTGAGTACAAAGAGCTTGTTGACTGCTTACTATGGTATCTTCTACCCTTACGTATCATATGCAATTCTGGTTTGGGGACACTCACCAATACTCCAACGATTATTTGCGTTGCAGCGACGGGCAGTACGAGTGTTGTACGGTTTACAATATAGAGAAGATTGCACCCCATATTTTAGAAAGAATGATATTATGACTTTGCCATCAATTTACGCATTGGAATGCATTATGTACGTCCATAGAAATAGAAGTAAATACAAAACCCATGAAGTGATCCACAGCTACAACACACGTAACATGCGAAACATTTGTATAGAACAACACAGGTTATCAAAATCAACAACAGGCATATTATATCATGGACCAACACTGTATAATAAATTAAGTGAAGACCTGAAGCAACAGAGTGCAAAGTCATTGAAAAGTGCGTTAAAGACTGTATTAATTGACAAAACATTTTATTCAGTGAAGGAGATTTTGGAGTATGATTTCTGAACTGTAAAGAACTTTAATATGATTTTATCCCCTATTATGTATTTTGACGAGTGTAAAACTGTTTGTTGCTGGCACAATAAAGCTTATTATTATTATTATTATAAATCAAGGAAAGGAAGTAGTTGTTACTAGCAAACACTAACCTATCTTGACGTACTCCTATCAAATGTCATCTACTTTGGAAGTAGGGTTCACACCAACGAACGGATTGTCATATCCACACTGTAATACAAATGAAAATGTTTAACGATATATTTTGTCAAATTAATATTATAGGTTAATAATATGGTGATATTACAGGCGGGATGTAAATTTTAAATAAATTTGGATATTCTAAAATACTTAATTTTTTTATTGATAAGAAAAAACAATTCCAGGCAAGTATGGCTGCTCCAAGGTCGTTACTGGATGTCTACTGCAGTGTTATAACCGCGAAAAACGTCGGCCGTGGTAAATATAGGCTTAGAATACAGTACAACCCCGTTAATCCGAACCTCGCCAATCCGAACCCCGTGTAATCCGTACAAATATTATATCCATTTTGGCTCCCAGTAATCCGAACATTTGTGACATTTTCCCGGTAATCCGAATCGCGCGAACAGCGCTGGGTGCTGCAAGACGAAAAGTCCTGTTGTGTCTGCTGTCAGTGTGCTCGGCGCCATCGGCAGTGCGGCAGTGTGATGTTAACAGAATAGAGGCGCTGCACGTATGTAGTTAGCCTGTGGTTTTTAACGTGAAAATGGATTCGAAACGGATCAGTTCTTTGTAATGTTCAAACAATAAATGTTTCTAATCTAGTTGTTTGGTTTAACATCCACAAAAAACATGTGATAAGCAAAAACAAAACATTTTTGATAATCCGAACAAATCGCTACTCCGAACAACACCCGGTCCCAATTAGTTCGGATTAGCGAGGTTGTACTGTATTATTATTGATGTCATATATAAATTTCAGCTTTGTTGCAATACCGTAAATTTATATTTTTTTGTGGACTTAAAAGTGTCTGCCATGATCTTGGAACTGCCGTAGCTGCCTGCAATTGTTTTTTTAATGACAATAATTCAGTATTTTAAAATATCCAAGTAGCAGCTTTGTCGCTATGACGTTGAATTCAGTCAAATTTTTATACCTTCCATGCCTCACCATAATAACCGCCGGCTGAACTAACGTGTCCCTGTCTTATGTTCCTCAGGTATAAGAGAGAAAGTATAAAATATAGGATTTAATAAAATACCGTAAACTCAAAGGCACTTATTATATTACACCCTGTATATTATTTTTTTCCAATAATTATACTGGTCAACAATAATAATTGTTGGATGAAGAAGTTGAATTAAATTGAAAGAAACTTTAATTAATACATTTTTTTGGACAACTGATAGTTAACTTTGTCAAAGAATTTCAAATCTGACAGGTAACTTGCTATTTAGTTTTTGACAAAGAACACTTGTAAAAACATAGCAAAGCGTCAATTTTTTATCACACCTAAATGTTTTAACACATTTACTGCCATAGCAAGCACTAGGTGTCCACTCAAATATATTTGCATCAAGTCAGATCAGACGTCGGTGTCTGCTCGGCAACTGGATTCTGTTAATGTAAATTTGCAGCAAAAAAATAGTAAATAGAAATGGGTAGGGGAGCAAAGATATTTTTGCCATAAATTCACATTTACAACATTTTTCTAGCAATTTTTTGCTAGTCTGAATCTGGAAGTTTAACTTTAAGGATGGGCAAAAAAAGCATTTTTTTAAGGTTGATAAGAGATATTATGTGGTTGGTGGATATGTGGAGTTATGTGTGGTGAATAGTACACTCAAATGATGGCTTTAAAACAATATTTATTATTTTTGACCAGTTTGTTGTAAATGTTAATTTGCAAATCTGTCACAATCATGTGATTAATCAAAAAGGGACAAGGATCACAACAGACAGAATAAAAACTGTATATACAAATCAAATTCCTAGTGATAATTAAGGCCCCCCCAGGGGCCTAGGTGCTATGGATCTCTTACTCAGCCTCCTTCCCCCTACATACACATACATAGTGATAATTTGCACTACAAGATAGCAACATTTACTATTAAATCAGGAAAAAAAAAATAACATATTTATTAAATTGAATTGCTATTCTAACATTTATTATTTAAAATAAATTCTATGGTTTTTTCCAGTGTATATATGGAAGACCAGGACAGCCAACATTAGTTCATCAAGTTTCTTGCGCGGTACTGCATCATAACACTATACCGACGTGGTACGAGGAGTTGAAAATAAGGCTTCCGATACATCTGCACCACAATCACCATCTGCTCTTCACTTTCTATCACATATCGTGTGATATCGCAAAGAAACGTGATAATGGGGTTGAGAGTCGTGTCGGTTACGCGTGGATACCGTTGCTAAACAAAGGAAAGTTGAACGTCGAAGCGCAGACCGTCCCTGTTGCCGCTAATCTACTGCCTGGTTACCTGTCAATCCATCCTTTCGGATTGGGAAAAGGGGTTAGTGTATGTTTTCTTTCTTTTTTCAGCTATTTTATACTAGCGTTTCAAAATTTCCTAAGGTCCACCGTTCTTGATTTTGGTTTTTAGTGTGGTTTATAGAATTATAACCTATCTGTTTTGTTGTATCCCTTAAAGGTGTGACACCTGCCACCGTAAAGTAATTGGAACTACCCTAATAATTTTTTATTGTAGAACGCTGGACCTGAAATAACATGGATCGACTCCCAGCGTCCTATATTCACCGTCGAGTATAAGCTGCACTCCACTGTCAATACTCGCGACCAGCACCTTCACAACTTGTTCTCGCTTGCTGAAAGACTACTCAATCCGAAACCGAGCTCGTTGCCGCAGGAGAGTGAGACCTGCAAGATTTTAAAAGCACTCCACGCTATCCAACTGACGACATTGATTACATACCTTCCAACGTTACTGAACCAATTATTTACATTGCTTGTCGCCAGTAATAGTGACGAGATCGGCTTGAACATAATCAGGTTAGATAGTTTTTTTTTTTAGTTAATTAGTTTATACATTTTCTATTGTATTATTTTGTTTTCTTAATTTACCAACAGTAATTTACTATTGGTATTTATTATCAGTAATTTACTAATAGAAACTTACCCGAATTAATTTCCAATGGCAATTTACCAGCATATATTTACCAATACAAATGTTCAAACTTATTTACTAGCATTAATTTACTAATAGAAAAGTACCAATAATAATTTACGAATGGCAATTTACCATAACATTAGAAACTTGGTGATAATAATTTACTAATGGTAATTTAGCAGGAGTTGTTTACGAATACGAGTTACGTATACGAATACGAGTTGTTTACTAACAGTTTATATATACTATTGTTATTTTAGTGTCAGAAATTTACCAATAGAAACTTTTCCAAATAAATTACCAATGGCAATAAACGTTTGTCATTTGATGTTTAGTATTTATAATTTACGAATAGACGTTTACCATAAGTAATTTACCAATAACACAATATTAGAAACTTACCACAATAATGTACCAATGGCAATTTACCATTGGTAGTTATTTACCAATACACATTTGCACATTCTTAGTCACGAACAGTGACGGCCATTTACCATAAGATATTACCCATTAAAAGTTTACTATTCTTATTTACTGTCAGTAATTTACCAATAGAAATTTACAACAATAATGTACTAACGGCAGTTTACCAGCATATATTTACCAATACACATTTTTCAATTGATTTTTAATAGGAGTCACTTACTAATAGAAATGTACCAATTACCAATAGTAATTTACAAATGGCAATTTACTAAAAAAAATGTACCATTATTATTTACTATCATTAATTTAGTAATAGAAATTTAACAGTAGTTTTTTACCAATGGCAATTTACTAACAGATATTTACAACAAAAAATGTTTCAACAGTAATTTTCCAGTTCTTATTTATAAACAGTAATTTACTACGCAAAGGCAATTTACCAACAGATTTTTACCAATACAAGTTTACGAACAGTAACTTACAATTTGTATCTATCAGTAAATTACTAGTAGAAATTTGCTAATAGTAATTAACAAATGATAAATTACCAATAAAGATGTATCAATTGTTTTTGTTATTTACCAGCTGTAATTTATTAAGAGCAATTTATCAACAGATACTAACCAATGGTAATCTATCATCAACAGTAGTTTACCGGTACAAATTTTGTAGCCAGTGTAACAATCGGTTATTTAGTAATGTATATTTTATATGTCTTTAATCTACTATTATTACTAGGGTATTGATTAACCTGGTCAACATGGTATACGAAGCAAAACGCAAGGACGTTCTGATGGCTTACGTAAAGTTCGTTTTTGTCACGCCCGACTGCAAAAAATCGAATTCTGTACACGAGGAGATGTGCAAACACCTCCCAAGCATACTGAATCCTGCCAACACGGATTTTCTTGTTGTCGACAAGTTCATGCATCACTCGTTGTTCTTTTTTGAGGTTATCATCAAGAGCATGGCACAGCACTTGTTGAAGACAGAACGGATCAAGGTTTGTTGTAGGATCTTTGTTGTCAGGTTTTTTGGTTTGTTTTTAATTCAACTTACGTATATTTTAGATGCATAGGAATGAACGTTTCTCTAAGGAATTCCTTGATAGAATTGACAATATGGTACAAATCCTGATATCTTACATCCTGAATAAGTTCAAAGATATGCCAGAGGAGACCGAGGAATTGAATAAAAGTATTGCTACATTTTTAAAGGTATGATCTTTCTAAAAAATTGTAGTTTGTAAGACTAGACAAACAACAGAGAACACAGCAATAAACAAAAAATAATTGCAAAAGAATTGTACCCAGGACACACACAAAAAAGTACCGTACCGCTGACAGGTCATGCAAATAAAATCCATTTATGCATTTTCAGAAATGCCTTTCACTCATGGACCGAGGCTTTGTCTTCAAGCTGATCAACTCCTACATGGATAAGTTCAACCCGGGCGACTCACGTGTCCTCCAGGAGTACAAGTTTACGTTCTTTGAGATTGTTTGCAGTCACGAGCATTACATTGCGTTCAATCTTCCGATACAGCATACACGTCTTTCCCCAAAAAACCGCTCTCCCGACTTCCTCCAAGAATTCTGTCTCTCCGAGGACTTCTGTCGGCATCACTTTATTGTCGCACTGCTCCTGCAAGAAGTAAAGACTTCCCTGAACGAGATTACACACGTGCGCAAGATTGCGCTAAATACGTTGCGTGATCTACTTGCAAAACACGAGCTGGATGATCGTTATCAGAAGAACGGGCAGATGAATAGGATTGCGCTGATTTACGTGCCTTGGTTGGGAGTGGTCCTTGATAATTTGAATCGGTTTCAAGTTCCGGAGAAGCAGGACGAAAATTGCGCTAGTAGTGGGATTAATAGGATCTCAACGAGCAGTTCGTACTTGTTCTCCAACAGAAGTACTTTCTCGGGAGAGGTTACCTTGCGGCATAATAGGTTCACTCTGCAGTCGGATCGTGATAGTCCGATGCACCTGAGGAATTCTGCCTTTTATGACGCTATTGCTGGCCAAAGTAAGTGAAATTGTCTTCTGATTAATACTGTTTATAAATAAGTCACTAATTTAAATATGAATCTTTTGAAAAGATAAACTTTTAATCTAAACACAAACTAGGACGTTACAGCAAGTTAAAGTTGCATATGTTAATGAATATTCTCTACAAACTATGCCAGTAAGAGACGTTTTAAATTTAAATTAAAGATAAGAATAGAATAGAATAATATATTTAAACTCAAGGATTACAGTTTTTGTCAAAAAGTCTACATTTAATTCTGCAATATTATTATTGTTATTTTAGTGATTCAAAAGTTCTTCCACTGTATAGAAAGCTTGTTGGATTAGGTAGTGCTTCAGTCTCTTTCTCATCTGCTGGGTTGGAGCATTCCAAATTTCGCTGGGTAGTTTATTGGCTAGCTTGACATTCACGTACCTCACATCGGTTGTTTGCAGCCTATTAAGGGATGGGGTTACCAGGCTCCTGAATCTGGTGTTGTGGTCGTGTATGTCTTCCTGTCTCTGGGGATTTGACTTTTTTAGTTCAAGGACACTCTGGAGGATGAACTCGCTGGCTAGTGTCAGTATATTGTGCTTGATGAATAATGGTTTACAGTGCGTTCTCGAGTCCATGCCCTCAAGGGCCCTGACTGCCCTCTTCTGGAGTTTGAAAATTTTTTGGGCATGAGCCGATATTCCCCACGCCAGGATCCCGTACGACATTCGTGCGTGGAAAAGTGCATGATAGGCCTGCACACCGGTGGGGATGTCAGTAGATCTTACAATCTTGCGAAGTGCGAAGATTGAGGTGGATAGTCGTTTGCTCAAGTGGTCAACGTGCTGTCGCCATGTCATGCGGGAATCCAGCCGAACACCCAGGAAGTCCGCCCAGTCAACATCCTCACCACTGCGGCGGGATGTATAAAAGTGTACAAGTGCAGTCTTGTCAGCATTCATTGAAAGCCTGTTTGCAGAGAACCACGATTGCAGGGTGCTGGTTGTTGTTTTAATTTTATCAGCAGCGTCCTCCCTGTTGGTATAGCTCGTGAGGTAGGTGGTGTCATCCGCATACAGAACCACGTGTCCATCGGTAATCTGCGCAGGCAGGTCGTTGATGTAGAGGATGAACATGAGGGGGCCGATCAGTGACCCCTGGGTGACACCCGTCTCGGCCCTGAACGCGGAGCTCCTTCGTTCGTTACTGTCAACCACCTGAGTACGGTTACCCAGGTAGGACTTCATAATGCTAAGGGTGACTCCTCTTATTCCATAGTGGGATAACTTCTGCAGCAGGATGTCGTGCTCAACGCAATCAAATGCCCTACTCAGATCGTATAGGGCGGCCACGCATTTTTCTCCATTCTCAAAAGCCCGTGCAATCGTATGCACCAGGTCCACTATTGCATCTCTTGTTCCCCTTCCCTTCTGGAAGCCGAACTGATGTCGATTTATCACATCTCTCCGAGATATAAAACTGGTGATGCGTTCAGTCAGCAAGGACTCCAGGATCTTTCCAAACACTGGCAGTATTGTAATAGGGCGATAGTTAGCCGGGTCTGAAGGGTCCCCCTTCTTGTGAAGTGGAACTACTCTACCGATTTTTAGGCGACGGGGGAATACACCATCACTGAAGCAGGCGTTTATGATGTTTGCTAAAGGAGCGCATATGACATCCTCAACTAGCTTGATTACCCTGATGTTTAGGTCATATACATCTCTACTAGGTTTGTTTTTTATTCTCCTTATGTGGCTGCTCACCTCAGATGCATCTGTTGGGTGCAGGTACATTGTAGATTGGGCGGCTTGTATATTTGTGAGGTTGTCCATTGGATTAGTGTTGTTAGGGGGAATATTGTCTAAAATCTTCCGAACAGCCTCTGGAAATGCTATTGCAAACTCATCGCAGCTGGGTCGGTTTTGAGTGTTGTTGTGCGTATCTCCACCCGTTTCACGCTTTATAACTCTCCATACTGCTCGCTGTCTGTTGTCTGCCATCAGTACTTCTTGTCTGTTTCTCTCTCTCCTCACATTCTCAAATTCACGCAAATAAGCTTTTTTATAATTTTTGTATATATTAAATATTTGAGGGTCTCCGAGTTGCTTAAAACTAGCGTGCATCAGGTCCAGTGTTTCTTTCATTTGTTGTAGTTCGTAGCTGTACGGTTGTGGTTTGGTCGGGTTAACTTTTCTGTACGGGAAGCAGTCATCAAAGTGATTTAGAAAACATGAGAGAAACAGGTCAAGCTTCCCCTCCGCATTGGGTGTCTCTGTGATCTCCTTCCAATCTTCAGTGGCTATACTTTCGCGGAATCTTAGGCGATTTTGTTCAGTCATAATTCTCATTCTCCTGCTGTTGGAACTTTTCTTTATGTCCATTGGAATGGTGGCTATTATTGCGTCATGGTCTGATAGCGCGGCGTGATAGGTAGTGGCCTCGCATTCCCTTATATCGCAAAAAATGTTGTCGATGTAGGATTCTGTTGTCGCTGTGATTCGAGTTGGTTCAAATAATTTTTGCCTCAGGCCAAAACTCTCAAAACATCAGGTGTGAGATTCTCATAGCACCGGGAGACTGAGGAAAGGTGAAGCTCACATTGAAGTCGCCGGTTATTATAACATCTGTATCTAATTCCAGTTCTGTGAGCGCTGCAGTCAGCGCATCTTCCAGCACATCAATAAACACGTTAATGTCACCTGTTGGAGATCTGTATGCAGAGACTATAGTGTGTTGATCTGCCTGATGTAACATGCTGCTAGTTCTATGTGTAAATCTCTGGAGTATTCCTCAATTTTCTCCACTCTGGTAGCCTTTAGTTTATTGCTGATGTATATGCAGGTACCCCCGTGGATGTGATCTTTTCTACAAAACCAGCTTATCATTTGGTAGTTTGAAAGTTCGTACAATTGTTTATTCGTTGAGGTTAGCCAATGTTCCACAATGCATATTACTCCAGCTTCCAGTCTTTGTGCAAGCTGTTGAAGTGCTTCAAGTTTGTTTGTTATGCATTGAATGTTAAGATGCATGATACATAATGCGGTGTGGCTGGTGAGAGCTTCATGTGTTTGTTGCTTCAAGTTGCTGTTTCCGTGTGTGGTATGCGGTAAAAAAGACGGTTGACTCTGACGACATGTGTTAGTTTTCGTTATGTTTGGCAAAATTCGTTCAGTCTTGGCCGAAAATTTCTGGTCTCTCGGTAGGGGCGGATAATTGTGTATTTTGGCCAAATGTCTGGGTTGAATAGCTCTTGGTGTTTAGATGATTCAATCATTATTTTAAAGGCTGCAATCTGTGTGGATGTTATTTCCAGTTTTTCTATGTTCAGTGTTTGTATTTTGAGCTTATCAAGATGTTCTTGTAAATGTTCTGGGGTTGTAGTTGGGCTAAGTCTTGATATGAATACCGACCTTCTACTTTCGACAGCTGAAATACTAAACTCTGCCTTCGTATTAGTGCCTACTATTGTAGCGGGCCTTCTCCCCTTATTTTTTTTGTGTGTCACTGTTTGAAATGCATTGTCACCGAGTTCAAGAGGCTTGCATGGATTTTTTTGTTCCTTCGGTTGTTTTAGGTCTGCGTCGATGTGTATGACCGAGTCGATGGCGTCTTTGTAAGTTTTTTGCCATTTCTCTGCCTTTGTTACCTTGTATTGGTGTAGTGTGTGTGGAACCTTATTTGTCTGCGTTGGTTCGTAGTTTATGTTCGCTCTGTTATTTTGACTGTGTTGGTTGCTATTTTGGAAATACTTTGGTGCCTCTCTCTCGGGTATGCCCATTACCTGTCGATTTTGTTTGTTGAAGTTGTCCCGCTGGCTTTCCAAGCTCAATTGGTTAATTTGTCCCATACTCTTCCTGGCTTCCGCTGCCTGCGGGTTAATTTTGTTTTTATCTTCTCTTAGGGGTCGTCCATTAATCACGTGAGGTTTTTAAGCCCCATTTTTACACCCCCCCCCCTCCCCCCTGGTGATATTTGGTGAGGTACTATGGTACCCCCCCTCCCCCTATCTAACATCACGTGTATTTCTTTGTTGATAAAACTAAAATATTTTCCGAATACTTTTTATTGAAAAATATAATATTTATATACACGTGATATGTCACAACAACCCCCCCTCCCCCATTGTGATCAATAGTGATGTAATCCAAAGCCCCCCCTCCCCTATTTTGACCTCACGTGATTAATGGACGACCCCTTATCTGTTGAAGATCCCTGATGTTGTCTCGCATTTCAGCTATATTCTCTGTTTGGGTCTTTACAATATTAATAAGTGTTTCCAGCTGGGTTTTTAAATGTTTCATATCCTCCATGTGGGTTGAGGTTATGGAGGTTATGTCTGCGTCTTGATCTCCACAGCACATTACTAGATTGTTCTTGATGGTTTGGATGGTTTTGATTCGCTCTGAGCAGCTCAGATGGTAGCAGTGTCCACAATTAATGCACACCACTGTTGTATTTTGCTTTTTCTTGCAACATTTGTAAGAATTTTCTTGTGGAGGTTGCTCATGGCCTGCCATCTTGGATTATGTATTTAATACATTGTTAAATTTAAAATGAAGAAAAATGTATAAACATAAAAGTTACAGCTATTTATTTATCTTTAAAATGATGAAATAATAAGAGTTATAAAACTATCGCCGTTTCATAATACTTTGGCTTTAAACTCGGTTTTAAACTAACCATGTTTCATACAGTCAGATGTAACCTTTAGTAAAAGTATTGTTATCAAGTTGGTTAAACTAAATTTTAGTCAATTTTGGTTTGTTGTGTTTATATCTTCCGCCAATACAAGTAATTTCATTTTGGCATTAGGAATTTTATGTTTGCAAAGGATTGTTTTTTTGCAGTTTTTTATTACAAAATATGGTTACAAAATGTCATTGCTACACTATACAACATTCTACACAGTACACCATGGGCTAAAGCCAAACCAAAGTCATCTACTGAAATGAGCATATTCTCAGCTGCATAGAACATCGCGGTCAACTAAATTACCGATTTCAATCCCTTCTAATGGAAGATGCAAATTAATAAACAACATAATCTATAAAGAACTTTCCTTGTTTGAAGTAAGCGATATTGAATGTTCAATTAGTTCTGATAATTGAACTACCGTTGCTTTTGTCAATCGGAACCTTCAACGCATTCACTTTCATTGTATTTTACAGAACACCATCCGTGTACATTTCTATCCACTCGTCTTCAAGCTACGATATAGTATTAATTTATCTAGGATGACAAACAACTTTCCGTCAAGTGACTCAAGTGATTTATGTGACTCGAGTGGCAAAATCTTTACATTAGCTTTATCCTATGACAAAAGCAAGTTCTTCTTTAAAATTGGATTATGAAACTGCTTATAAAAATGTTATTTTTTTAAGTCAACTTTAAGTATTTAACCGCCCTACCTTTGGGTTATTATTCAAAAAGTAGTTAAAAACAATGCGTTCGGGCGATGATTGGCGGACGTATCACGTACGTTCATATGGATAGGGCGGTTAAAGCCACTTTAAGTTTATTTTGAAACCGGCTGTAAGGTCATAAAACTAGAGTTGAAAATTTTATGACAGTTTGAATATGACGAATTTTAAGTGACAGTACCTGTTACTGATAGTAGCTGGTAGTATTGTCACATGATCTTAGGATAACATGCTTAATTACAGTAACAAGGAATATGTTGATTATAAAAATACATGGAGATTTCACATATTTGAGATATTGATAAAAAAGTTTTTGGTTGTGAAGATAACCTTGGATATAATGGTATAGTATGGGCCAACTAATGTTGAGTTGTCGGATATAGCTATTTAAATGTACAAATGCTTTCAGTGCCAACTTCAGATAAATTAAAAACAAACAAAATGCAAATTAAGCAACTAGTAATGTGCCCATATTATGCGTCTTAAATTGATATTTAATGTTTCCTTATATTCCCAGATAATTAATGCAAAAGAATTTTATTTTGTTTGGTTAAATTTTGTGTTTTGACGAAAGATCAGACCTTTTGCGAGGTGTGATCAGAAATGTTGTATATTGTGCTGATAGAAATAATATTAAATTGCCACGAGACCTTTGGAAACAGAGTAAAGAGGTAATTGCTGCATTAAAAGCTTATAGTGAACGTGACCGTGACCACGGCCGCTCTTTTCAGCCGCTGAACTCTATGCAACTTAGTATTCACTACAAAAACTTGTTGCACATACCCTACAGACTATAGAAATTGCTGCTAAATACAGTACGTCACTATCTCTATATTTCTCAGCGCTCTACTAATATTGGCTCAACTATATAAAACTTTTATTCTCTGTATGGGCGTCATTTTGAATTTGGATATTTTCAAACGTACTTCTTTTCAAAATTAATGTTCCTATCAACACTCATTTGTTTAGGTTTAGCCAAATTTTTTAAAACAAATAATGCTATAAACACTGAAACATTTTTTTCTCTTTCAGCTATTGCCAACGGTTTTAGTTCGATGAGTCTCGATTCTGACATATCTACAATATCCGGTGACAACCAATCAATGGTGTCGCAAGAAACCACAATAGTACGCAGGGACTCTAACTCGGAATTAAAGAACGGAGATGTTAAAACGCACAGACGTGGTGTCAGCGTTACTCAGTCATCTCACGTTCACCGATATGACAAGTTACAGCCGGTCGAGGTCAGAGAGATACTTGTTATCTTCCTGTTTGTGGTGAAATACCTGGGCGAGAGTCAGTTGATTTCGTGGTGGCAGAAGTGTGCGGATTTAGATGTTGTGAATTTCTTCTCTGTCCTGGAGATAAGTTTGCAGTGTTTTAAATACGTTGGAAAGAGGAACGTTACCGTTGTTAAGGGGGCTGTTGCAGAATCAACTAGGACCCGCAGTACGAAGGCGCATACTTTACCTGCTAGGATGAACCCTGCCGATTTGAATCACGAGAATACTAGTACGTTGATTATTCACACTAGAGAGAATAGGGAGAGTCTTGTTAATTCAGGTTTGTATAGAAAATTTTATTTAGTTTTTGAATTAATTTCGTTCCATTATTCGTTCTATTTCTATATAGTTTTTCTGTTGTATTTTCATTTTTATAATTGTTTGTTTACAGCAAGTGATGTTAAATTACCCAGTAATATTACCCGGTAACTTAACATAACTATTTACAGCAAATAAAGAATAGTACGAATCAGCGATTCAATTTTACCTCAAATTGTGGTTTTTTGATATTTTTGAAACTTATTGATCTGTTGCTTATTACTGAATTAATACATTTTTTTTTTATATAGAAAACGAAGTATTGAAAAAACAACAAGCAATTCTTGAACAACACTTATCAAACGAGGTTGGCCTTATAACTTTAGACTGCACCGGCTTATACTGCATGCACTTCCGAAGCAACCTACTAGCCAACGATGGCGACAATCCAACGATGAAGAAGATCTTTGACATCTATATCACTTTTGTGCAGATCGGACAGAGCGAGAATTTATTCAAGCACGTTTTTGCCGGCATGAGAGCATTCATCAACAATTATTCTGTTGTACTATTTAAAGGTAAAAGTTCCTCACACGGCATGTCCCTTGAATCTTGATCTGTAGAACTATGGACCAAAATCTCATGTGCCAACTCTATGAAGTGATATTTCGTTACTGTTATACGTCAGACCAAAACTGCTGCTCACAAGTAAAAAAGCTGTACTACAGAATACCGTAAAGTTGTCACGTAGATTGTTGCTTCATTGTTGAGTGTTTAAGATTGTACCTTTTAATTCTGCTTACGTAGAGAATTCTATTACGTTGAATTTTTGTAAAGGTTGGCACAAAATGTCAAAACATATGGCACTCTGATACCCTCCAGAAACATCACACAGACGGACAAAGGAGTGACTTCATACGAAATTCTTGTGTTACTTTTAAAATTGAAATATGTACAAATCGGAATGATAAATGCTACAAAAAATCTTTTTAATTGTTATTTTGGAGTTTATAAAAGAAAAGTATATCTTTTCTTAGTTATAGTGCTTGTAATAAGTTAAGTAAATAGTTATTATTTTAGGTAGCGCTAACTTATGTGGTAGATTGTGTTATGAGCTTCTGAAATGCTGCAACAGCCGTATGCCTTCTGTTCGTCAAGAGTCATGTGCGATGCTATACCTTCTAATGAGAAGCAATTTTGAGTTCACCGGTAGAAAAGGACTTACGAGGATGCATCTGCAAGTAATAATATCTGTGTCCCAGATGCTCGGAAACATTGTAGGTCTAAATAATGCCCGGTTTCAAGAGAGCTTATCTCTTATTAATAGCTATGCTTCCAGCGATAAAGCCATGAAGGGAACAGGTAATAATTCAAGTCAAATTGCCCATAATTTTTTTAAATGGAGTTTGTGCCATTTCAGGATTTCCTATCGAGGTGAAGGACTTGACAAAACGGGTTCGTACGGTTCTGATGGCAACTGCTCAGATGCGGGAGCATCATCACGATCCCGAGATGCTGGTCGACCTTCAGCATAGTCTTGCCAATTCTTACGCGTCAACTCCAGAACTGAGGCACACATGGTTGGAATCCATGACTAGGAATCACGTAAAGGATGGAAATTACTCGGAGGTATGACTGGTTTAAATAACATAAAAAAAGTATTGGGAAACTACCCATACGTAGTCACGCTGAGCCAATCAACACAAGGCGAGAGACATCTCTTGATGAAGTTCCATCTTAATTCGTTTTGTAACTTATGCCCTGTTTCATAATATGAAAGGTAAACTAGTTTTAAGTAAACTGGACATAAGGCTGAAATTGGGTATCAACTCGATTTTAAAGTTATCAAGTTACATAATACCGTCAGATGTCACAGTTAGTAAAACTGGACTTTAAATATTGTTATCACGTTGATTATTCTGACATTTAATAATTTTGGTTTGTTGTCTCCTACCACAGCGTTCTATATAATACAACATGGGCCAAAGCCCAAAACCAAAGCTACTCTAACAAAATCTGCCACTGAAATCAGCATATTCTCGCTGCATAGAAAATCGTGGTCAACTAAATTTTTGATTTCAATCCTAATTAAACCCGATTTTCTCAAAATCGATTTGTTGGGCGGTTAACTCAATTTTACGAAGACCAACAAATCGATTATAAAAATTCTCGCAGCATTGATTCTGTAGATTGACTCGCTATGACGCAAACCAGTATTATTGAAAAGTATTTACTTTGTGTAAAAATATTTACTTTCAGTGCAACCTGCTTATCCTGGTAGGAAATTTTTAATATCATTTGGTTTTTAAAATTGTGTCAACGTCCAACGAAACGTTTTTGGAAAAGAGGATTTAAATTTTTACGTGTAACAACTTTCCCAAATATTGTCCAGTCATGTTTTTATTAATATCTTCTAAACGATTAAGCTTAGCGAAGCAAATGAATGAAACATTTCAAAGAGAATAAATGTGGGCATATTACAAAAAATAATTACTTAAACATTGAACAATGGAGATATGAGAAGGTTAGAACAGGGTTCGGAAAAATCAAGTCCGAATGGGGGTATGCAAAAACTGATTCGGATTAGCGAAAGTGTACTGTATATTGAAATGGTTTTTTTTCAAATGTGTTAAATAAGTACATTCCAATTTTTGTAGGCCGCATGTTGTCAACTGCACATAGCCGCCTTGATGGCAGAGTACCTCAAATTGAAAAGCATCCAAACATGGGGTGCCGAAGCGTTCAATAAGATCTCATCGAACATCACAACAGACGAACGAGGACTGAAATTGGACGCAGGAGTGCAAGACATTCAGTATACAGAGTACCTACTCTTGGAGAAGTTAGAAACATGTGCGGAATATATCGACAAAGCTGAAAGATATGAACTATTAGGTATGGTTTCTTTTAACCTAATTTAACCTAGCTATTACTTTTATGAATAATAGGTTTCTTTTTTGTTTTTCAAAAGTTTTGTTTCGAGTTTGAGACACATAATTTCTAACATTAGATTATATTTAATAATTATAAACATTTAATAAATTAACATTAAATTAGTGGTCTTCTTTGATTTTGAGTATTTTTGCTCCAAAAGCTATCAGAGATATGCTTATTTTGCACCCGCACAACTGATCTATTGATTTTTTTCTCCAGGTGAATTGTACAAATTAATTATACCGATATATGAGAAGAAGCGGAACTACGAAGAATTGAAGATATCGTATCAGAATCTAGCTCAAAACTACGGCAAAGTTCTGGACGCTATAAAATCGGGAAGAAGATTGCTCGGAAGATTCTACAGGGTCGGTTTCTACGGACAGGCATACTTTGAGGAGGATAGCGGTGTCGAATACGTTTACAAAGAACCGAAGGTAACATCGCTGAGCGAAATTTCCGAGCGGCTGTACAAGCAGTACTGCGAAAAGTTTGGTCAGGAAGTTGTCAAGATGATTCAAGATTCCATTCCTGTAAGTTGTTGTTGATGTTTTCATTTTGACGGCTGATTATTATAGTAAATTCTAGATTGATCAAAGTGACCTCGATCAGAAATATGCCTATATCCAGCTGACGCATGTTACGCCATACTTTGAGAAGGATGACCTCAACGAAAGGCAGACGGAATTTGAACAGAATCATGATATATTTTGTTTTATGTTTGAAACACCGTTTACGAAGGATGGAAAGCCCAGGGGAAACCCAGACGAGCAGTGGAAGAGACGGACAATAATAACAAGTAAGAAATTTACAAGCCGTTTACATTCATGTTATTATAAAACTATAAGGGTTTTAACTATGTGTATTAACTAGGTGTGAATGAGTAATTCGAATGACGGAATTGCCCGATAAATAACCTTTTTCCTTGAATATCTTACCGTCGATAAACCTTTTCCATGAATGAGTAATCACCGGGACATTATTTAATATATTGTTCTGGCTTCCAAAAACATCTTACTTTTTGTAAAAATAAAAGATATTTGTTTGTATGATATGTGTTTTTCTTACAGCCGAGTATTCGTTTCCGTACGTTAAGAAGCGAACTCAGATCATCTCGAAGAGAACAGTCGAGTTGACACCGATTGAAGTGGCAATTGACGAGATGCAGATCAGAGTCTCAGAACTCGAGGAGGTTGTCTTTACTCAGCCCACTGACAGCAAAAAGCTCCAATTGAGACTACAGGGTAGTGTTTGCGTGCAAGTGAATGCAGGTCCGATGGCGTATGCTTCAGCTTTTCTCGACCCAAATACGGACAATAAATACCCAGAGGATAAGGTCGAGGAATTAAAGGATGTTTATAGGTTAGTCAAAATTTACAATTTGTGTCTCACTCTAATGAAACTGACAAAGATGGACAGACAAAAACTTTAATCTATTAATTATTTAATAATTAACTGTCTTTTTGTTAACAATTTAACTGTTAAGGCTTTAAACTATAAAAAAAGTAACAGACTCATTAATTTCTGGTACATTCATTTTCTGTTAATGCAAGTCCGTTCTGTAAAGATTATGATGTAACTACAGGGGCACTCAGATATTCTACACCGTTAACACCAAGTACACCGACCGAATGACACTTACGTGTTATTGAGTGTAAAGTGTAATTTGCTAATAATAATAATTTATATATTTTAATTTTATTTTTTATAATTGATTTAGATTTTTAATTTTTATTTAGTTTATTTATAATTTGTCGCTAGCATAAAAACGAGGACCGCCCCAAAATGAAATTAAGCACTTTATATTCTCAACAATTTTAGTTGAGTAATATTTACTTTGACAGTATTTGTTAACCCATGAAGTCTAAACGTTTACACTAACATCAGTATTTCAATCATACCAATCGAATATCAAGCGTCTCCTACTCTAGTCGCACGCTATAACTGATCATAACATGCCACAAAATGGTCCAAAAACAGGTGAATTGCTATATGCGACTTCGCCGATATATATCCGGCGACGTTAAACCCGGACTTGGATTGTATTGGTTTATATGGAAAACTAACCAAAACGTTCCAATTTCGCCGTTATAAGCGACTGGACGCTATAAGTGACGACCTATAAATGACTTTCACTGTATTTTTGTTAATGGTTAATGTAACACAGATGCTTGACCATTATAACTACAATGAATTATTGGATATAAGCGAGCGGAAATATTTGTATCCTTTTCTATCATTTTACTGGTATGCCTAGAAAATATTTTGCACCATATCAATTGTGGATTGCTATAGACTGCTCAACTTATCTGAAATGGACAGTAAGTTTGTCAACACATAGGAAATGGAGCAATTATTGGATTTAGTTTTCCATCCGTTCGATGATGGCGTATCGAAAAAACATTCTTTTCGCACTTCAAAATTTCAAGTTGATAAAAAGTTGTCCCTATGGACCTGCATATACTACGAAGAAAATTGGCGCAATTGAAAAATATTTAGGTCTCTCGCAGAAGGCCTAAAGTTTATAATTTCCGTTAATAATTAGTTTTTTTTTTTTTTTTTCAATAAAGGATTAAGTGAATTTTCTTTTTCAAATACAAAAAGTTTAACAATAAGGTGTGAAATTACCGTATACAAAAAAATATTACTCTAATGCAACATTTAGATCGCCTACAGTTTATTTAGATTTGACACCATCTTTAGAAGAATTTTTTTTTTTTTTTTTTTTATTTTGTTCAAACACAGAGTGTTTGTGGGATAACACCTAGTCAATGACTAACAAGTTATTTTCACTTAATCTAGACTGATAATATAATGAGTATTTATACAATTTTGCCCATTGGCCCAAGTTGTTTTAGTCTGATAGTTTTTTACCACTCAAGTAGACGGCGGTTGTTTTCACTTACACTTGTTTTCACTTTTCACATACTGTGAATACACTACGGGTGCTCTGCTTTTAATCACTCCCGCACTAGTTCGAATGGTTTAGTTCTTTTCAGCCGACGCACTAGCGCACTGTTGTCTAGCAGCTGGATGGCTTCAAAGTTGTCGTGGTGGAGTAGACGATCCTCGTGCTTCTTAGCAAATTTTGATATTTCGCTAGTTACCATCTCCATGCGGAGGTCCCGATGAAGACTGGTGTTTTTGATGTACCATGGTGCACCAACAATGGCCCTTAGTACTTTATTTTGGAACTTCTGAATGAGGTTGATATTGGACTGCTTAGTGCACCCCCATAACTGTATTCCATACACCCATACTGGCTTTAATAATTGCTTGTATAGTAGGAGCTTATTTTGAACTGACAGGGCTGACCTCCGTCCCATTAGCCAATACATTTTGCGGAATTTTAGGTCGAGTTCGTTCCGCTTTTTCTTGACATGTACTTTCCATCTAAGCTTGGCATCCAGTGTCATGCCAAGGTATTTCGCTGTATCCGCGTATGGAATATCGTTCCCATTAATGGTTACTGGAATATAGTTAACTCTCTTATTGGTGTAGTTTACATGCGTGGATTTTCCTTCATTTAGCTTGATGTGCCATTTCTTTGTCCAAAGGTTGATTTTGTTTGCAGCTATCTGTAATTTTTCAGTTGCTTTTTCGACACTGTCACTAATCGCCAAAATAGCCGTGTCGTCTGCAAATGTTGCCACTGTGGTTTCTCCCGGAACAGGAATATCATAAGTATACAGTAAGTACAAAAGAGGTCCCAATACACTTCCTTGTGGTACTCCGGCATTGATATTGCGTAGCGAGGAGTATTCGTCATCCTGTTTCACCCTGAAGTGGCGATCTTTCAGATATGATTTTAACAGTTCTGTATATTCACTAGGAAGCTGCTGTTCCAGTTTCACGAAGAGTCCATCATGTCACACCTTATCGAAAGCCTGAGCCACGTCTAAAAATACTGCTGAGCAAATTTTCTTTTCCTCAAGAGCCTTTTCTATAACATCGGTAATTCGGTGTACCTGATCGATTGTTGAATGTCGAGCTCGAAAGCCGAATTGATGTGATGGAATAGTTTGATTTTTCTCAAGAATTGGGTATATTCTCTTGATAAGTAATTTTTCAAACAATTTTGAAATGGTTGGTAACAGAGATATAGATCTGTAGGAGGCTACATCATTTGGCGGTTTACCGGGTTTGGGTATCATGATGACCTCGGCCACTTTCCAGAATGAGGGCACATATCTTAACCTAAGTGCAGCGTTGAACAAATTTAACAGCTTTATCACGGCTTTTCTCGGTAGCTGCTTCAGCAGGGCTCCTGATATCAGGTCAAATCCCGGTGCTTTTTTCGAACTGAGGTTGGTTTTGATTTCGGTCATTAGTTCTTTTGGTGAAATATGGGGTATAGGCTTTGACGCCAGTGCTGTCCAGGTGATACCCTCGGGAATTTTTAGAAGAATGACCATTTTCATATAATTTAAACAATGTGCTTAAATATTGATTAAAGTTTATTTGTCATTAAATTTTTTATTATGTGCGGACATGTGGGCTTTGAAAAAGAAAAACCCCTCATAATTTTTCTTAAAAAAACTATGAAAAATTCCAAATTTCTGAAGAAAATCATAAACTTTAGGCCTCCAACGGTAGACCTAAATGTTATTCAATTGGGCCAATTTCTTTTGTAGCATATGAGGGTCCATAGGGATTACTTTATATCAACTTGAAATTTTGAATTAAAAAAAAATCGTTTTTTCGATACACCCTAGTGAAGATAGACCTTTTCCTTTTTTTAATTAATTTTTTTCTCTGCCCCTTGTGCGGTTTTTTTCCTACACTTTCTATTAAATGTTCCTGTCCACTTCAAAATGGTATTCTTTTGCGGTTAATCCTCAAAGTTACGATTTACACACCAAGCTCGTGTAAAAGTATAGAAAAAATTACACTCAATTCTAGTTACATTTGCAACAAGAACACTTCTTCTGACGTCACTTCCGATAACACTTTGCAACCAAAATACTGAAGCGTACACTTTTTCATAAAAGTGTAAAAGCCAAAAGAAAGCTATTGTAATCTTTAAAAACCTCATTCTAAACTTATTGCACACCGCTATTATAGTGTAAGTAATATATTTAGACAGCTATTTGCTGCCACCTAATTTTATTGTGCTTTCTTTAGGGAATTTTTGAAGATTTGCTACTCGGCATTGCAAATCAACAGTAAGATAATATCGTCGGACCAGCAGGAGTACCAGGACGTGCTGCGGCAGAATTACAAAAAGTTGTGCATGTCGTTGTCAACAATGTTCGGGGAATCACTCTGGCCACATGACGACACCGGAAGCTTTAAGAGGAACAGCATGGCGTTGTTCAGCGCCATTAGCGGTACATCGCACAACTCCAGTACTGCATAGTCACCGATATAACCTCAAAATTAATTTATTATTTGATACTGTTTCCAATCTTTAGTCACTATTTTTAATTGATTAATTAATTCATTTCGATTACTAGCTTGAATTCTATAATTAAGTAATTGCTGTATTTTTTTATTTTGCGATAGAGTATGTTACAGTTTAAAGAGTTTTAATTTTATGTACATTCTTTATTATTATTAGTTGCTTTTGCAATGGTAGTCATTAGTTTAAATATTTTTTGTAAGAATCTACAGCCATTTTTATTTGAATTTAATTTTTAATGGTAAAATCTCATTTTACGTTATTTTTGTAATGTCGCAGGGAAACTAGATATAGTTGCAATTTTTGCCATTTTACGAAAAACTAACTTTAACTACGTAATGTGAAATAAATGCCTTGGTAATACAGAGAATGATATCATAATACCTAGAGCTTAGTCGTCGATAATAGTTTTATACATTTGTAAAATACATTTCAAGACTGCAACGGGCTCAATTTTGGGTAGAGCGTCGTATTTTACTGATCGGAACGACTAAAACATTATCATAAACCGTATTTATACTCGGATATATTTCTAATACTAAAAGTTAGGGGAAAGAAATCGGTTGTGCATCTCCCTTTTAGAGTTGTGAGCAGAATTGATATTATGTTCTCTCTATTGTGAATCTCTATAATTATATTGTTCCGTTCCATTTTGAATTATTTTGTATTTAATCTGTACTTTGTGAATGTCAGTGCACGTCAGAGAAATAAAATTAATGACATTTCCAATCTATAGTAAAATTAATTTACTCTACTAGATATGGATTATAATGAAATTAATTGTAATAAATATAATAATGTGGAGCGTCATTTGGTAGGGACTGCGTTGTTATCTAAAATTAAATTTCAGTTTCGACCAAAAAGTTGATCCCAATAATTTAGAAAATAAACTGCTTCCGGGTTATGCCGTGTGTCAAGATTTGTTAATGCGGACGTTTCGCGAACCATGTTGCTCGCTTCTTCAAAGCTAATTGAATACTGTATTCAATTATCTTAGTATTCTATTAGCTTTGAAGAAGCGAGCAACATGGTTCGCGAAACGTCATCATTAACAAATCTTGCCATACGGCATAACCCGGAAGCAGTTTATTTTCTAAATGATTCTGGCCGTGAAACTACGTACTTATTTGATCCCAATAATATTTGTTGACTTCAGAAACTGAAAAAAAAAAAACTTAAACAAGTTTGGTACAGTGGTCCAATCTTGTGCTTTCATGCAATTTGATTCTTTTTCATCTGACATGTGCTATACATAAAAACATCGTCTCTCAAAAAAAAGTTATAACAGCACAAATTACGAATGATTAATTTTGTTATCGACAAATTTCCATTACCATTTTTATGTGTGAAAAAAATTAAGTTTTGTGTAGACCTATACTGTAGTGTTATTAACATCATATATATGCTTAACGCCATAGATGAAAATTAATTATGAAGTAGTTGAAATATTTGATGTTTTATTGTTGTGTTGGAAAAATTGAGATACCGAAGAAACTTTGTATTTCGATTTCTCTTTAACGGTTAATAAGTATTACTCATGTTGTTTGCTCTATTTAACACAGATTATACTCGATCTTTGTTTTAATTTTTAAGCAGTTGTAACTAATGAAATTCTCTTTTTGTGTTTAAGTCATATTGAAATGACTTCATCATTTTGAATCTGGATGTACGTGTATACTCTGTGTTGTTGATGTAAAACCGTAATTAAAAAAAAAATTAGTACGGAATTTAGTTTCAGGAATATTTGTGTTTGTGCGGGCTGTGAAACAAAAGGTTTAATTTCTTGTATTAAGGAAAGTTTCTAATACATAGTGATCTAAAATGGCGAAGGACATGCTGAATTTCCCGCCACATTGAATAATTGTGATGTTGGTAATGGTTGCAAATGACAGCTTTTATTTTTGTTCAGTGCCTTTCAGTACAGTATTCTTTCGTGTATAGGGATTATTTTCTGATTATAATTAGGTATATTACATTGAAACAATTAGGGTTTAGAAGTCTTTTAGGCTTGGTTAGTCTTGGTAAAGACATGAATAAAACATTAATCCTCCCATATGTAATAAAATGAAAATAACCCATCCAAATATCAAATAAAAATCATCTCTCATATATTAGACCAAATAAAATAAATATAGTATTTATAACAAATTAAATCCCGAAGAGATAAAATATTGTTGCAGGGGAACGTAACCCTTACTGACGATTCCACTATGGTATCTGACGGTGATCATAACCTGTATCCAGCACGCATACCATCTTAAGGCGGGTTTTCCTAGGAGCAGTTTTTTTACGCAGCGTACAACGTAACGTACGTCTTCTCAGACGACTGTCACTTTTGACAACACGCAAAGATCCCTTGACCAAACTATAAGTAGACCACCTGAATAGCTGATGCGCCACGTTTGGAAAACCCAAACGCGCGGCGTAGTAAGCTGTCTACATGAAATGCGTTGTACGCTGCGTAAAAAACCTAAATACGTGCAATACTGTGGCGAGAAATTGAAACTGTCCGTCATTTTAGATCACCCGTTATGTTGAGTATGTATTATTTGTTTCAGTGTATATATTTAAATATGTATATGATTTCCTGTACAGCTTTATAGATTAATGACCACTCTCTCTCACGTTTTTTTATGTATTTGTGTAAAAAGATATTCCGATTGTTGGATAACCTTTATATTCTCGATATTTTGTATATGTACATTTATTTCCAGGTCTTCAACCATTCTTTTACACAGTATAATTTAATTTTGTTTTGAGTTGTAGGAAACAATTGCAATAAATGTTACTATTTATAACTTAATTGTATTATTTCCTTTTTCTCTTCTGTTATTTCATTAGGCATGACGGCCCTGGGCAAAAATTTTTAATTATTCGCTATAAAATCTATACAAAAATCTAACCTATTTGACTTTTAGAAAAACAGATCCACATTCTCGTCTAGATTCATCAGCATTTTAATCTCCATACCCAGCAGTTAGAGATAGTATTGTATCAAATTTCTTCTATAACATGTTTTGAGGCTTCTTGTACAATAGGTTCAGCAGGAATAAATTTCAAAAATATTGTATTGTTGAGTATGTTAGACCTATAACATAATCAATCTAAGGTCAGCTTTGATTTCATGTACGTGTGCCATATGGTCAGGGCATGTGTACGAAGAAATTGAAATAACAACAAACAGAGAAAGTATGCCACTAATCAACATTCGAATATCTTACCTATGAGGCCAAGCATAAAGGATGAAACCATTTCTATTGGCATCAGTCATCATGCAGTCATTAGTAATCAGACCATAATATAAAGTACAACTGTATAAATTAACTGTTTAACCGTTGTGAGCGTATTTATCTCTTTGGGGAAGCTACTATCTCCACTACAGTCCCACAGGAAGAAGCAAACATCTTAATGTGGTTATACACAAAGGGGTAGCCACCCGTAAAACGTCACAATATGCCATAACCAAAACCAAGTCAAAATGTAGAACTCACTTTTTATGATTTCATTTATAGTTTACAAAGTACTAGATCAAGTGTTGTTTACCTGGTATCGGCAAAACAGAAGTCAAAACCTACCCCATGAGTGGCACCATATTACAACAAAAAGCAGAGGGATTTTTTAAATTGTTATCCCCTAATAATAGTCAGTTTATGTGTATTATTATGTCAGTTTATGTTATTATTATTTCACTAAGATAAATGGCTTGAAGGTGAGTACGGTGAAAGATCAGATACAGAAATAACAGAGTCTATTGAATATTGTTAAATGCAAATTAAGTTCGAATCAGAATGTCTGAAACTGGAGAATGCAGATGTATTAGAAACTTTCATGACCAAACTTAGAGGATGTTTCTTCTAAAGATTTTTCAAGGATTTTGCAAATGAGTCACTATTCTGTAATTTCGTCAAAATAGTTAAATAATAAATTAAACTAGACCAAATTTTGTATAACATTTTTTGGCAAAATTAATAGGTTAGCTGTATGAGCAAATTCTAATTTCTAATCGATAGAAATCGTTTCTGCATTAAAACTAGTTAGATAGTGTCAAACGCTGATTTTTTGACTATACCTACTGTCAATAGTGTTAAAATATCTGTCACATCCTGGCTAACTCGGTTTATTTTAATGCAGCCACGATCAATCCCGATCAAATAGAATCTCATGCAGCTAAACTATTAATTTTGTATATTGTATATAATGTCATGTGCCTGGCCTCATCAGATTTTTCTTATTATATTGTTAGTCTATGTAAATAAACAATATGTATTTTAATTCTTCTTAGTTATATTCATACTGACCAATCTCAGTTTCCTTGTCTATCTCCAGTGAATACTAAGTACGAGAAATAAAACAAAATGGTTCTGTATAAAAGCGGTGTATATTCCATTTTATACAAAAGAATCAACATACAACAATCATCAACGGACATGCAAAATTGCGAGTAATAATAAAAAAGGAGAGACTCCACATACATATATGTACAAATAAATAAATGCTAATTTCCGATTTATACAAAAATTTACTTAATCAAGTACATACACATGTTAAAAGTGAAGTAATAATAAATATTTTAAAATCACTATCTAGAATCGGCTAAGCGATGACACTATACTATCTCAAACTCATCCGAATCCACATTAGAACTATGGTAAGCTGCAGTGGCCCCTAGAGCGTCCATCGCCGTGATGTCTGAGTAGTATTCCCGAGGCCTATCCAGGCATATCTCGAATAGTGGGCTGCCGCTATCAGAAGTTACAATGTCTTCCCTTGCGCTTTGGCATAGGTCGGTAAAATCCGCTTCCGTTTTGCAAAAGAAGCACTGAAAAACATTTAGATATTTCAAAACTAGTATAATTCAAAACAAAACATTTTCTATATTATTTATTAAAATCTGTTTATAAACTGGGAGTTAATTCCAAATTCGGGTTCATACTAGAGAAAAATTACCAAAGAATCTCACTAGATTATTTTTTCGGGTAAATTTTAATTTCTTTGATAAAGGTATCAAATATCTTATTATATTGCATAAGTGAACCATAATATTAATAGTTAATAACAATTAGGTCCACTCCTGTGAAGTTTCCAACTGAAAGGAAATGTATCTGAATAAGATATTTTCGTTTCTGCCCCTACCTCAAGGTAGGATTTTAATTTTTTATCACCAGTTATGAATCATCCTGTACACTTATAAAAATCCTTACCATTGCTATGCTAGGATCCATGGTCAGGATGTTCATCCTCACGGACCGTCGACAGTGGTAAGATAGGTCTAACTCAATCTGGTCCTCGGTCTCCTTCTTACCGACAGATCCCGCCTTTTGCGTCGTGTGCGGATCGAGACAGATCACCTCAGTCCCGATGCAGCCTATAAAGTATAAAGCAAGGTTTGGTTTGCCGCCGATGATCCCGACACTCTGCCGCAGCTTGAACGAGTTCTGGATGCCCCTGACGTATATAGGGTTGATCTCGTTCAGACCTAACCGCAAAGGCACTACGAGGAAGAGCGGCTTCCACGGGTTCAGCAGTTCATTTTTTGACCTATCTAAGCATAATTCACCTGAAATGCAAAGAGTGCGAATGAATAATTTAATAGTTATTACAATCTAGGCTATACAGTAGGGTATTACATCATTTTACAGATAATCAGTCTGTAACATCTTGTAACAACTTATTTGTTATTTTATCTACAACTCATATATAATATCTTGGTGAATAAACAAAACGTCTATATTTGCAAACTTTAATTTAATCTATATAGGAGACATGTTTTGGCTCACACCATTATCAATTCTAAATTGTCGATTTGGAGGAATATACAAATACATGTGAACGAAGAAAATGACAAAGCAATGTGCAAGTGACGCGCATACTTCTGCTTTCTAGAAACCAAACCGATGATTTTGGCAGTAGCTTTTTATAATAATAACAGTTTGTTTGAATAATACATAACTTCATTATTCAAAGGAACTGTCATTATACGAAAATACTGTCAAGTCTGTCAAAAACCTACGTGGTTGACAGTTTTGACTGTTTGTCTCGACACCATTGATAAACACATTTAAAATATTTTGTATGAAATGGAAATTATGAGTTGTAGATAAAACGTCGTATTTGACTCGCACATAACTGATATAAATCGCTCGCATGTTTACACACTCGCCTACGGCGTATATGGTTCATGGTCACGATTATATCCTTTATTATGTGGTCGTCAAACAATATACTATTAATTGTTCAGTTTGTTGTCTGCACGTTTTTTGATATATGGAGTAATGACATATTTCTAGGATACAGAATTCATCGTGTTGTGGCTGACTGTTATTTGTGACCAGCATATTTAAAATTTTTGAATTTAAATTGTAATTTCCTCGTACAGAAGCTAAATGAAATATTATAATATAAATAAATATAATATAAATTTTGACAGAATAGCCTATTCTCTTTTAGTTGGGTTATGAAACGTAATAATTGATATAATTGGCTTGGTGTTTATTTTTTTGAAGTTTGGAAGTTTGGCGTGGTTCATTGACAATGATAAGCCAATGTAAAGGGGGTTTATAATGCACAATCTTTTGTTTATTTATTTTATTGGTTATTATTATATTTATTGGTTATTAGTATATTATTATACATGGTTATTATTACATTTTATTTACATTTGTAATTTTCTTTTGCAACATTTATGTTCGACTTGCCGTGCAATGTATATATTAATGTTCGGTCAATAAAGAATTATTATTATTATTATTATTATTAATTCTTAGTTCCTAATCCTTAAATGGATTTTTTTCCGATCTGTGATACTTTTACCTATTTTGTACATATGTACATATTTTCAACTACTGCCCACGATGTTTTGCACTCATTATATTACTATTATTGCATGAAAGTGCATAAACTGTTGTTCCAGTAAGTTTAAGGATATGTTATTTACTAAATATAAACTTCAGAGGCTTCCCTGGGAAGTCGTGGTATACGATCTTTGACACAAAGCGCGCAAAGTGACCAAACACTATTGAAACTTAAATTTAAGTTTTGTTGGAATAAAATAAACAATTTTCTGATTATAGCTTGAATTTTTTGATAATGTGTTTACATCTACAGAATGTTATTTTATTATTACAAATCAAACACTTCTACATCTATGGGTACTTTATTGAAAAAATGGTAGGTGTCCAAACACTTTGTCACCCACTGTAGAAACCCTAACTTGGTGACATTGAAGGTTTTGGGCGTGGTGCTCTCAGATATCACTGTAATCCCTTCCACTTCTTCCAAACAAATGTCTAACTTTACATTTGACCAAACGTGTGTATAGTTGTGGAGCGTTCCCCAGAAATGTTGCAAATGGCAGCGTTAACCAGACAAAGTGTTTACGTTTGCAAACGCAATCGGTTTATGTTTGCAGTTGGCGCCTGGTAAACGGCCTACAAATGTTCGACTGACACATAACCAAAGAATATTTAGTGACAGAACTTGACATTGGTGCAAAAATGATTTTTGTTTTGAAATTATTTATGGATGACGATAATTTTAATGTAAATGGTGTCGATCGTCGTCCATATAGCATTAGTACTGACAGAACCCATCCATCATGAAGACATGATCCTTCATGATAGAAATCTGAAAATTCTGACATTTTGGTGGTTATCATTATACGACAAACACCGTTTGCGTTTGCAAACAAAATAATTTTACGTTTGCTAAAATGGCGATCATTGAACAAGCGCGTTTGTAGTTGGTGGCGCAGTCACCAGGAGTGTTGGAAACGCTTACTCAACGTTAGTGAACTCGACCAATATGTACTCAACGTTTACATTATGAACACCGTTTCTATAATACATTGGAGCATACCAGTCCAAACAAAAATTATGTCAAGATAATTTTTTTCCGGACTACTAAAAATGCGCAGGAACAGAAAAAAACAGCCACACATAGCACACTGAACAGACCAACCACCATAAGAAAACATAACCCGTTTTTTTAATATAATTTTCAAGCAAGCTTTTTTTATTTTAATGTTGATACCGGCAAAAATGACGCTTGTCAAAGTGCCGCCAGACAAACAGTTTGCCTACAGAAAAATTCAATGTCAAATGCAAATTTAAATTTTTTTTTATTAAGCCCGGTTTCCCCATATTTCTTTCACATGACATTTCTACAATACGCTCTATCCATAAGTAAAAACCCGTAAAAAAATGCTGTTCAATGATTCTTAAAACCACCTAATCAATCTTATAACTAAAGTTATACAATCTTCCTTATATCACTGCAAGATGAATTCAAATGTCGGATGCTTTCCAGCCAGTGTTATATTTAAAACCTTCTACGATTTAAACTTAATTAATCCTTCTAAGACTAAACTAACAAGGTGACTAGTGAAGTTAAACTTTTACAATAGAAAAAAGCAAATACTTACGAATCTCATTAATAACTACAACATTATCAAGCGCCACATGAATTACCAACAAACTCCATTCGTCATACTTCACTAATTTCCTAAAACAATCGCAAAGTCAGAAAAACAAAACAAAAGAATCAAACACAAAGAAAAGAAAAACTCACTTTAAAACTTGAGCAACAGTATTCGGTCCAAACCACTCTCCAATGGTCTTCCCTTCAGAAACCCCCATCTGTGCGATCTGGTGTATTGAGAACGGAGCCTGTCGCTTATCCTCAAACTTTCGAACAATCTCCAAGTACGTCGAATCCCTAGTTTCCGGCTCCCACCTCCAATGACGCCCCAGATGCAAATTGACCAAAGTCTGCGCCAATACCATCTGGCCACAACGAAGCATGCAGCCCCAACCTTTATCGGTAGTTAATGATTCACAGTCACCAATAGGGACAAATCCCCTACGATACGTTATCCATATTTTCGAGTATATATCGCTGCGGATCTGGTTTATATCTACAAAGTTTTCATTTCAATATCTTTGAACTTTCTTGTTGGATTTTGTTTACCAGTTAGTGCATTGTATTTTGTTCCCAAGATCCATATTGGTTCATCAACTGCTGGTATGTCGTTTAATTCTAAAACACTGCCTTCTTGAGCGTAATATGCATCAAACATGGATTCCATGGCCCTAGTCGTATGCACACGAAGTTGCCTCAGGAGCCTCCTGACTAAAATTATAAAAAAGAAACAATTGTGAACAGCATTCTGTTGTTGTTTTTGTCCTCGAGTGGATTACTTCGCCATTTTAGACCTTGACAGGTATCAGCTGGTAAACAGGACATTTAAATATTGGCGCTACTTCACCATTGCGGAAAGTAACCGCGTTTTTGCAACACAAATTCAGCAATTAGTTCATTTATGGTCTACAAATAAGTCATTACATACCTTCTTTCCATCTATTACGTGACATCGCCTGACATTACAACTATTACAAACGTCTACCAGAGTTTGAAGTATCAAAAGTATCAAATAACGTGCAGGTATATCTTATTACTATAGAAAAATAACGGAAAATTCAAACAATCTAACGTCAAGCTACAGACTTTCAAAATTCAGACCGCCAAACTAATTTATACAGATTATAAAGCAACTACGTAATGTGTAATATTTATCTACTATTAGGCAAAACGTACCATCCGAGACCATTTTCGTATCCATTCTGGTCATCATAAAAGGTCACCTGCACCTTATTTTAAAATTTTGTATTTCGCCAAAAGTTTGCCAAAACGTATACCAGATGGAGTTATACAATCCATGCCCTCAAAACTTTTCTCGCGCTCATTCTACATAAATGATACTATAAGATCGACCTTATCCACAATAATTTCTAGTGTTTATATCGACGATTTTGTTTGAAGTTTGATTGAAAACATTTTTTTGATTGTCTGGCAAATTTGGGGATATGTAGATATATGAGGATGGTACGTCATCCTGTTGACAGATGATCGGTGGGTAATGTAGGAATTCCAGGTCGCCAAAAATTAAAATGTCAAAATGGCCACGTCTGCTCTTGACGAAAGTAATATTTCTAAAACTTTAAATGATGACAGAATAGAATGGGTTGCGTTCTCGCTAACGCACGTCGAGTATCCTAGAGGTACGTTGCGGAAATTATGAGGATCCCCCATTGGCATGATCGACAACAATTCCATGCATTTTGCATTTTTCTTTCTCAAAACATATATTTTGTTTCTAGGTGATATCTTAGGGAAGCTACTAGCCTTATTAAGCTTGGCACCGTTTGGAATAGGTTCGGGATTTTTTACTCTGATACTGTTCAGAAGAGATTTACATACGGTACAATAACTGCATTTATATAAACATCGGAGCTTTTTCTATACTAACGAATGTTACTGATTTTAGATAACGTTTTTCTTAGGTACTTTGGTGTCGGAAGCATTAAACTACTTTTTAAAGCACGCGATACAAGAGCCAAGACCTATGTTTCGGAATGTTAACTACACCGAATATGGCATGCCCTCGTCACATGCGCAGTTCATGTGGTTCTTTGCTACTTACGTAATTTATTTCGTATTTATAAGGTACGCGAATTGTTGTTATATTAGTTGATATGTTTACAATTTTGTTGTTTGTTTGCAGATTACATCATATGAACAATAATACAATAATGCAAAACATCTCGAAGATATTAATAATTTCATCGTCTGTTATTATGGCACTCGTTGTATGTATTAGCAGGGTGTACCTGCAGTACCACACTCTTTCGCAAGTACTCTGCGGTGCATTTGTAGGTGCTCTGTTTGCAACCATTTGGTTTGCCCTCACCTACCTTGTTTTTACGCCTTTATTTCCGAGGATTGTAACGTGGTGAGTTTATTCAATTAATGGTTTTGAAATTTAAAAAAATGAGAATTTTAACTTTTCTTTTGCGATATGCTGGTGTTCTTTTCATAATGTGCACAGTTGGATAGTATTTGTTAGTTTCTTCACCACACTTTACTAATTTTTATTTAAAAGTGTTTGGGATGCAAATGATAGCTGACATAAACTAATAGCGTTTTCGACTTACTGTACTTTTTCTGCACTAGCTTGCCCAGGGGCAGTTTTGCGAGTTTTCAGGTGGCACTCAGCTAGTGCGGCATGTTCGACTTACGACCAAAGTTGCCCTCAGTGCGCACTCAGGGCAATTTTCTTGCGCTCACTTCGGGAATCGGTGCAGTGTCAGTGTATTATGGCGGACTGTGAACAAACTATAACAGGTTGCAACAAAATGAAACTGTGCCGGCTTATGGAATTATTGTCTCATCATCATCTTCGGACGATGAAGAGATGTCAATTGCCATGCAAAAAACAAGAAAAAATCTACCGCGAATAAAAACTGTTGACATTTTATTTGACGAGTATGATGATGATGAGCTATTCTAATACACGAAGCAATCGGGTTAACAACTGCACGAAAAAAGTGCACAGCCCACTGGCACGGCGCCAGAGCGCACTGAGAGCGTGCATCGAGCTGATAAGTCGAAAACGCTATAACATGGGGTATTCCATGGATATTCCATCATATTATTGTCTTTCTCACTCACAATTTTAATGGATAACTGGTTATACATTATCCATTGGGAGCGGATATACAGTATACCTTGTTACTCCGGACAATTAAATGCAAGAAAGATTTGTCTAGATTACTGGATGTTTCCGATACCAACTGCCTATACCTCCAAAATGGCATAATAGCATTAAGTGTAGGTATTGTGTAGGTATTACACTTATAAAGAGAACAGGATTATACATTTAAAATAAATCTGCCGTCATGTTATAGGTAAAGTGTTTCACGAGGATTGTCCTTGTGATCATGTCCTCGTATTCTCGGCATTACGCTATTGTCCTCATAGTACTTACTTTCTTCCAAAATTTTATAACCATTTACTTGATATTATATACCGTATCTGACACTAAACTGGCACAAATGGAAAACAAATTTTTATTATCAACTTGGATGTACGGGGTCGTTACCAAAACTAAGGAAAACTCTTAAGAGTAAATTACCTTTGTTTTAAAAGCTATGCACAACTGTTATTTGATAAAACTGTTTAGTAATATCAGTGGGCATTAAGGAGGTCTTCCGCTTTGTTGGCCGCTTTTTGAGCCTATTTTAAGGAATTTATAATGAAAGAACCACACAAGATTTTTAGACAAAGTTTTTTTTATTCTTCTGTTTTAATATCGACGTACAAGATTAACAATTTCAAAATTATTGTGATGATCTCTATGACCTTGCAGATTACTTTGTATGCGCTTGCAAAAATTAATGTGTAACGGTAACCACAATTACACGTGTGCAGGTCGTCTGATACAAAAAAATGAAACCTTTTCTTAATTGTTATTTCGTTGGCTATCGTTCGATCGTTCAGTTTCTCATTATTTTGATTTTTAACACAATGGCGGTGGTATGCCCTAAAAAGGTCCGTTTTCGCAACTCGATATCAGCTGTTTAGAGAACCTATTAGTGCCCATTATTTTTGATATTTGTGTATTTTTTTGGTATGTTTTTAAAGAATTTTGTATAATTATGCAATTTGGAGGAATAAATAAATAACATTTTTGCATAGCTTTGAACATAAAGGTTCTTACGTAATGCATTTTAGGTTTAAGACAATCTAGATTCTAGAAGCTTTTGTGTCCAAGTTAGTGCCAGACACGGTATATGAAAAAGATGCCTGTATGAAAAATTATCAAAGTTGGTATTAAATTTTGTTTCTTAGTTTTAGGGTATCAAATTAAGATTTCTGTTACATTTTTACTTAAAGCACGCAGGAACTAGTAACTAATGGCCCGAATGTTATTGTATAACTACTGTGTGTTTGATAATTTCAATATCTTTTTTTTTATTTGCAAAAATCAATCTTAAAAAACCCCTAAGTGGTTATAACAAATAATTATTCAATAAGTGTTAAATATGCTATGTTTGTGTTCTTCTTCTGCCGAGTCGGGTAGGGTGTTGTATAGCTGCAGTCCCTCACACATAAGTTTTCTTCCTCCCATTATAGTATTTGTTTTGGGTATTCTAAAGTTGTTACGTGTTCTTGTCGCGGAATGGTGAATTTCTCTGTTCACTGTATCAAAATAGCTCTGTTCCACTGTATGTCAACTGTATCAAAAGCCTTCCTAAAGTCTTTTGTTATAACTTGTTATAAATCCAAACAAATGTGATATATCAATCAAATGGGTAAACAAATGTACATTTTTGAAAGAAACATTTAGCGAACAATTCAAAGCATCAGACTTTTTGTTATTAAAACATCTTAAAAATGTCAAAACTTCATTTATTACTTTTTCCTATTCTCTAAATTGTAGGAAGTATTCTTTAAAAAAGAGAGAGCTTGATTTTATACACAATTTTGAAGTGTGTTACTATTTGTGTACCCACATATAGATACTAAAAAGAGACTTCATAGATGTGGAAAAGTGGCCTTATAAAGCTTAAAACTAGTATTTAATTATTTTCTGACTTGTTTCTTTGTGCATAAGATTATTGATAAATTTCGTTTTTGACAAACCCAGACTTTGCCATGGCTTACTGCATAGGATTGACTTTGCGGTTGAATATCACCACTGATATTCTTACTTAGTACCTGTTCAATTATTGATGACGTTACTATGCTTCATACAAATTATAAACTATATTTTTTATATTAATTCTTTGCAATCCCATGAACATATCAGAGTAATGTATCCACAATGGTGGAGTCTGCCCATACGCCTGTGTGTCTGGATTAACCAGGTTGCTGTTTTCTTTATCATTTTACTAATAATATGCATAGAAAATATTTCCGTACCATATTACTTGTGTAGATTCCTTTCACTGGTTAACATATTTACATCGTACTGTATTTAAATACTCACTAAGTTTTTCTTATTTTTCAGGAAAGTCTCGGAGTTTATGCTGCTACGTGATACGACTCTGATACCAAACGTGCTTTGGTTTGAGTATACGAACACCAGGCAGGAGGTTCGTGCCCGCAGCCGTAAGCTTGTCAGTATGAAGTCCCAATGACATCTACTCGACAGCCGTTTTGACTTTGCGCTGCCGCCGTGCCTGGTTAAGTGCTTCAAGACGGTGATGTACTGGCCAAGAAAGCGATAAAGGCCAACTCATTTCTTCCGACGTGTGAACGAAAATACCATCGCCATCCCCCGAAGTGTTCTCGAACTTAGTAACGACGACCAAAATTAATAATATCAACAAAAGCGCAGACAACAAAAGGGTAATACCAAAGCGACTTCTGAATAAAGTGCAATGAGCAACCGGTAACATAGCTTTAAGTTCACGGTTTATACTTGTAGTGTGGTAGATTAATTTATTTTTATTGTAGAGTTTTTGGATCATAGTTCTTGCGTTTATTAATCTTTTTTTGTGCCTGAGCTTATGCTATAAAAGTTCGACGTTTTTTTAACATTCTGAAATTTATAATCAGAAAAGGATGGTTTAGTAAAAAATAAATTAGTGATGAGTAGAAAATTTACAAAGAAAATGGGAATACAGTCTCTAAAAGTTGCTCGTTATACGGTATGCAAACATGCCCTGCCTTCAGTGGAAAATTGTTATAATTAGGTCGGAGGTGCAGTTTAATCGCCAAGCGTATAATATTTGTGATATTTGTCCACATAACCTGGCATTTTTCCAATGTAACCAAAAGGCGATTTCACGTGGCTGAACGGTTCGATTTGGTTCCGGTTGGCGGTTCGATGTGGTTGACAGAGCGGTTCTAAATCGTCATCACTTTTAAAACATCAATAACCGCTCTACAGAAAATCATCCGGTTCGATTCATAGGTTAGGTGCCCCACTTACTGTCAAATATGACAGTAATGACATGCGCAGTGGTCTACCGCTCATTCCGACAACGACATACGTATCCATACCAGCACTTATAACCTAAAAATTACAACCCAAATGAACCGATATTTCAAACAAGCCTGGCAAGCAGGTTCAAGATTTTGATGGACCGAATCGAACCAACTGCAACCGCAACGTCATCAACCGCCATGTGAAAATGGGTCGTTCAAATCGGTAGTCAAACCGCAACCTAACCGGTCCACGCGAAATCGTCTATAATCACCATATTGTATGGTAATTACCATACACAGGGAGGAAACTGCAGCCTTATTCAGCTCCTATTTATGGCCAGGGCGTGGCTTGTGACTACGCTGAATCCAATGCTTTCTTCAGCAAATATGTAACTGTCTGACACTAATCATACAGGAAATGGCACTTTCTTTTTTTGGTAAAACTTGACTGAGTGTTCTGTTGATATCTTTTACAAGTATAGGGTAAGCTGAAATAAATTCCACATCAAGTTAAGATTTAAAGCATCCTTTAGTCACGTGATAACGCAACTTGTGGCACTCCAAGTGTATCTAAGTAACGATCTCCACATTTACTCCACACCTAAATTATTAAAGGTAGTAGTAGTAATTTAGTTATCGGCATTTATCATTTTTGGAAGTACATAATTTAACAATATTGAGAAGATACAAGGTGCACGGAACATTTCATCAAACTTCGAGGTTTGATGAAATGTCCGTTCTGTACTCCTTGATTTGAATTCACGACTCAAGTATTTTGAAGCTGTCTCACCAAATACCATTAGAGACACTGTCGCCACAAATGTAACCCCTGTGACTTGTTTTAATATCGCAATAGCCCTGATGAAGCTGAGGAACATCAGGAAAACATAGGCTAATGTAAGATACTTAAAATATTACAATCCCAAGAATGAAAAAGCATTTAATTCTCCTCCTTTTTGGAAATGCAATCCTATTGCAGATGACAAGAAACACCGGACATTGTTGTTTACACTCGTTTGTGCCCCTTGCATATTGTCATAATATCCACCATATTGTATTGAAACTGGTACGAGGTCATAGACCTCGTGCCAAAAATTTTATACTCAGTGCAAAACAGTTGCACTACTTGTACAACAGAACACGATAAACAGTGTGAGTGCAACCAAGCAACAAAATTGCATTCTAGTGCCCACCAGTTTTACCATTGTTACTGTCATAATTAGTTGAAGCTTGAAACAGGTTAGAATAAAGTAAGCATGCTAAATAAAAGAGATTAAACTGTATTTTGAAAACAACATAAGAATTTATACAAACATTAAAGGTAAATACATATCAAAAATCTACGAAAATAATCAATATTTTCCTTAATAATAAGCTGATGTGCGTCTGTTCAGATTCCCCAGTGAAGAGGGTCCACCGCAGCCCCGAGACCACTATACCAGATGACTCCCCATTGTTGCAGATTTATACCCCACTCTCTCCTCCAACCCCTCCTGCCTTACCCCCCACCTCAAAAAAACAACCTGTTCCAAAGATCTGTAGCAAAAAGTCACAACCGGTTCAAAAACCTGTGACAAAAGATCACATCCTGGTCGCTGCAGGTAACTTAATAAGAAATACTATATTAAAAACAATCAAAATTGACAATTAATCATGAAAACTCGGATAAATGCTTGTGTGCCACAGACTGTATATATATATATATGAATATGCACAGATCTTTTAATGGTTATAATAGCATTTTATGCTCAATTGTATATAAATAAATGTTACCACCCAGCCTACTGGGCAGTAAGGGTTAGCCGAGCGGTTAGCTAATTTATTTGATGTTATATGCACAGGTGACTTAAAGTGGAGCAAAAGGGGTTGGAAGATTTATCTCATGCGAATGTAGATTTTAATATTCGAGATATTAGACTGCACTTACCGTTATTTTCATCTATCACACTAAATATTTAGAATTTTTGTTCACTAGGTAAATAGGGACAAACTTGAAATAGTAAAATAAAACAACTAAAGCCAGATTCAATTAAAATTAAAGTATATTAAGAAAGTAAATAAAGTTGGCAAACAAATATTCTGATTATCAATCAAACTAATTAAATCAAATAGATAAAACAAATCAAATTAAATCAATTTTTAAGAATAATTATAAATTACAACAAAGACTCAACTAGACAACTGTAATGGCAATAAGCATAAATGCGACAGTCTCAAGTCAACTCACTTATTTTAAACATAAATATAAATTTCAAACAAGATTCAAAATAAATCGAATATTCATAAAGAAATCGCAATTCGCAACGAGATTTACTCAAACATTTAACAGGTACCACTAACTTCGACAAAGAATCAAACTAAAACACTTACAAGAACAATAATTATGGCAATGTGAACATTAACTTATAAAAAAAACTACACTTCGATCGGGCAGCAGCACTTTTCTCTCATACAATATAAACGTTACTTTATCAGACAACATACACGAACAGTTGGACAATTTTCAGTACATACAAAATGAACAAATAATAAAAACAGAGTTATCCTACCAGGTGTTTCCAGCGATCTAGTAAAATCCAATTCTTAGCCACGGCTTAACAATCACCAAAACTCTCACAAATGAACCGAACAATATTGACGCCAAATATTCCACAACCAAATTTGACCCTGACCAAACTACAAGAACCCCAACTATGGGCCCACGGCCCCCACTGACCCAAGAATTCGTAACTGCGTTCAAAACCGGAATTAAAACCTGTATCCCAAACCTGAATCCGAAACTGAATCTAAAACCTGACTCAATCTAAAACCTCACTGAATCTAAAACCGGACTGACTCTCCACTTTTCGCGACCAGCATCTTACCCATTCCCTGATTCTCCCCACCGTTAAACGTTTTCCAAGCCAGCCCACAAAACCCACTTTTAAAAATAACCTACCAATAACCGTTCCGCTATTTTTCAACCCACGTCTCTTTTACATCAGCCGTTTGGGGAGTTTCTCTATGTCATCAAAAGATATTCCCACAGGCCAGAGAACAAAGAGCTTCACAGCTAGTTCTCTGAACATAAACAGTTGATGTAATCTAGCTCTATTTTCAAAGTTCTTGATCCGCTTAACAAAGGCACCTACAGAGAAGTACCAACAGAAAATAAACTAAACGCGAGTTTTCAAGCCGTTGTTAAACATCCGCTGATAACCCGCGTTAAATGCAGCTGCGCCCGTTTAAACAATTATCAATTATTAAAGTCTATGAAATAATTATTACTAATCTATATCCAGCGTCTAATTTCCCATACTTTACATTAATCCGTAACCCGGGTGGTTACACTGCCCCCTCCTTAAAACAAGAAGGGTACTTGCTCTAAGTACCCTTCCTTGTACAACAACAAATCAACCCATTACTAACAAAAACCCGTAGAGGAAATTTGGCGCTGGTAAAATACACCCTATATAATAACCATCTTAATTCTAAGCACAAAACAGTTAGCAAAATAACTATAGTCAACCACAAGGAATAAGCAAAATATTCTTCACACTAATACATCACCGGCGCCTCCACCTTCCGAGATCACGTGGTGACGGCGGTCAGTTGTTCATCTGTTGCCAGCGTTGGCTGTCCAGAAGAGGGGTACACCAGCTGAGTAGCTGGTTTTGAGCTGCCGATTCGGTCGCCCGCTGTAAGCGAGCAGGAGTTGTCGAGCCGCAAAGGGCCCGCTGTATGCAGGCTGAAGTAGTCGTGCCGCAAAAGGCCCGCAGAGTGCGAGCTGGAGTTGTCGTGCCGCAAAAGGCCCGCAGAGTGCGAGCTGGAGTTGTCGTGCCGCAAAAGGCCCGCAGAGTGCGAGCTGGAGTTGTCACTGGGGGCGACAGGTTCCATTGTGACGATGTGAGAAGGCTCCAGGGGGGGTGCCTCCTTAATGACTCTCTTTGAAACAGCCCAGAAGATAAGCGAGTTCCAGAACCTCGCTTGCAGCATACACCCGCAGCCAGTCGGAATGTATAACGTGGACTCCATACAGTCCACTGATAGCCACGCTGAAATCAGCAAACCATCCCCAGAACTAGGTTGACCTTTCTCGTGCCGGACGTCCCATTTCCCCGGGTACTGAGGGCTGCAAGCACCAGGCCAGCCTCCTCGGTAACGTGCTACTTCCGCACGTTGATACACAACACATTACAACACAACAAAAAAAAAATAAAATTAGACAACTAAAATAATTAAAACACAAGCAAATGCAACTAAAATTTACCATCCCGTGAGGACTTCTTCCGTGGTGGACATTAGGGGACTTTTACCCCACGCCGTCCATGCGGTGGCACAATTCTTTAGCCCAGCCACAGAGCTAACGCGTCTCTCAAAAAGCAAAAGAAAACAAAGTACAACCCATACTAAACAATTAAACAAATGAAAACCAAAACAATAAACAATATTCCCCTGATAGAGAGCTTGAAGGCAAGTGAAGTCGTCCTTCAAACTCCCGGTGGACGTTCGGGCCTTTTACTCCGCACCGTCCTGCGGTTGTGGTATTCTAAAAGCCCCCACAACAGGGCAACCGCAACTTATCATGGTAACCAATAAAAGTACAACCCTTTTCCCAAAAAAAGTAAATCAAAAGCTTCAACACCATTCCCCTGATTAGAGAGCTTGAAGGGAAATGAAATCGTCCTTCAAACTCCCGGTGGACGTTCGGGCCTTTTACTCCGCGCCGTCCTTGCGGTTGTGGTATTCTAAAAGCCCCCACAACAGGGCAAACTATATATGGTGGCACAGTAATGCCTCCCGCGATTCACTAAGTTAAAATTTTACTAAAACAATCAACCATTTTTAAATTTGGAAAAATACAAACTTGCGGGAGCTTGAAGGAAGCGTTTTCCTTCAAACTCCCTCCTTCTTCTTGCTGTCCTCCCCTAATATGACAGCCTATCCCCCTGCATATTTGCCGCTTTTGCCCCAACTGGGCTCTTTCTTCAATACCCGGTTTATTTTCTTACAGGTCACCATTGCTTCTGCTCCAGTATCAACAAGTCCCTTTTCTGATGCATCACCCTGTATATGCTCAACTTCGTCACAACTAGGCTCTCTCTTCGACTCTCGATTGATTTTCTTACGAGTCTCTGATGATCCCGTTTTACCATTGCCCACTCCCCCTTCAGAGGAATCACCCTGTATATTTTCAACCTTTTTCCGTCTAGGTTCCTTCATGACTACACAACTCCTCTTCTGGCAAGCTTCCTTTGTTCCCATTGCGACCTCAACTACTCCTCTTTCTGAGGAATCACCCTGTATATTCCCAATCTTATCCCATCTGGGCTCCTTCCTGTAACCACAACTCGTCTTCCTATAAGCTCCCGTTGTTTCCGCGACAACGTCTACCGTTCCTCTTCCTGAGGAATCACCCTGTATATTTTCAAATTTGTTCCATCTAGGCTCCTCCATGGCCACACAACTCCTCTTCCGGCAAGTTTCCTTTGTTCCCATTGCGACATCAACTATTCCTCTTTCTGAGGAATCACCCTGTATATACCCAATCTTGTCCCATCTGGGCTCCTTCCTGTAACCACAACTCGTCTTCTTATAAGCTCCCGTTGTTTCCGCCACAACGTCTACCATTCCTCTTCCTGAGGAATCACCCTGTATATTTTCAAATTTGTTCCATCTAGGCTCCTCCATGGCCACACAACTCCTCTTCCTATGAGTTCCCGTTGCTTCCGCCACAACGTCTACCATTCCTCTTTCTGAGGAATCACCCTGTATATACCCAACCTTGTCCCATCTGGGCTCCTTCCTATAATCACTACTCGTCTTCCTATGAGCTCCCGTTGTTTGCGCCACAACGTCTACCGTTCCTCTTTCTGAGGACTCATCCTGTATATTTCCAATTTTGTTTTCTCTAGGTTCTTTCACGGCGACACACCTTCTCTTGCTTTTGTGACAGACTACTGGGTTTTCGTCCTTTTCGTCACTGCTATAGCCATCATCCATAGGGCGTATAATTTCCACATTTACTTCAATTGGACGTGGAAATTTTTCCTTACTCAGTTCGAAGCTATGGTTCCGAGCGGGGGTTGTATCGCTTCCCTTATCGTGCTCTATTCTGATTTCTTCGAGATAGCCCCTTCTGGGCCCCGTGGTTGCTTCCTTCTCTTCGACTACTGTTATATCGTTGAGATCGCAGCACGGCTCCTTCGACCCATTTCGGAGTCCAATTTCCTTGACACGAATTTCTTGCCTACTAGATTTTTCGGCAAACCTATCCATCGGCGGAGAAGAGCCTGGCAAATAATTAAAAAGAGCAGCATTCTTAGAAGACCCTACTTCGACAGAATTACTTGGTCCATAAGTAGCGCGCGCGGAGCTAGAAATGACGGGAGGGTCTACTCGAGTGTTCGACGTCCCCCTGTCCAACTTAGCCCCAGAACTACCCGGAACCAAAAAATCCACACGCGAAACCACCAACGACTCGGGGCCCCGCACACCTCCACATCCCCGATGGCGGGGCCTTGACCCAGTAAAAGGCTCCTCGCCTGACCTGAGCTCAGCTGACCGCGACAATTCTCTCCGACCTTGTTCCACGTGCCCACGCGGACACACACGAGCTATGTGTCCCCTCCTCCTGCACAGAAAACACTCAATCTCCCGGGAAAAATTCTGCCGGCCCCGAAACGGAGTTCTGGATACATTATGCACCTGCTGGAACCTGCGTTTGAGTAAATCCTGATTAGCTTCCTCCAACGTAGCGACCTCCGCTAGTTCATCGAGCGATTTATTACCCTGTAAAAGTGAAGACCCACATTGTTTCAACAATTCAATCCTCAATCCTGTTCGAAACTGATATTTAACAACCTCTTCCATCTTCCATTCAATACCCGCCAGCTGATCCCCAGCTGCGGTCTCCCTGTCAACTTCCATGATTTCCATTGCTACGAGCTTCACCCTCATCAAAAAATCAGACACGGACTCCCGCTCTCTTTGGAACAGCTGCGACAACCTATACAAAAGTTCACCAGATGACCGCCGACCTCCAAATTTCCTAATAAATTTTTCCTTAAACACCTTGTATGTAACCTGCTCGCCCTGAAGCTCCGTCTCCGATCTGAAAAATTTAAACGCTACTCCATCTAACCCATAAATAATCAACTCCAGCAATAGCTTATCCGACCAACCTTCACACGCCTGTCTCCTTTCCAGCCTAAAAAAATAGTCACGCACGTCACCCTTACCAGTATAAGGATCTATAGAATTACAAATTCTTGCAAAATTCCTGAAAGAAAACTTATCCGCAATACTACCAGGGGCCCTGCTGTCGACCGACGAGTTTGACTCATTCCGGCCCTGCCCATTCAGAGCGGCGTCGCTGTTTACCGGCATATCAGATAACCAAACAAAACAAACTAAAAATAGTCCAACGCTTACCGATTGTTCTTACAACTCGCGCCCCGCAATTACAGAAAACAAATAAGAGAGAAATGCAAATGCCACAACAAAAATTACTAATTCAATTTTCACCACAAAACAATTTTTCATAAAGAGAAAATCAAAATCTATAATACTTAACACAAGAGAAAGAAAAACTAATTTATGCAAAAGAAAAAGCTAATATTTTTTTTTTTTTTAAAACAAAATGTGCAGTCATACTTCCAAATTATTCAAAAATAAACCCCACACTCAAGACACCAATGTTACCACCCAGCCTACTGGGTAGTAAGGGTTAGCCGAGCGGTTAGCTAATTTATTTGATGTTATATGCACAGGTGACTTAAAGTGGAGCAAAAGGGGTTGGAAGATTTATCTCATGCGAATGTAGATTTTAATATTCGAGATATTAGACTGCACTTACCGTTATTTTCATCTATCACACTAAATATTTAGAATTTTTGTTCACTAGGTAAATAGGGACAAACTTGAAATAGTAAAATAAAACAACTAAAGCCAGATTCAATTAAAATTAAAGTATATTAAGAAAGTAAATAAAGTTGGCAAACAAATATTCTGATTATCAATCAAACTAATTAAATCAAATAGATAAAACAAATCAAATTAAATCAATTTTTAAGAATAATTATAAATTACAACAAAGACTCAACTAGACAACTGTAATGGCAATAAGCATAAATGCGACAGTCTCAAGTCAACTCACTTATTTTAAACATAAATATAAATTTCAAACAAGATTCAAAATAAATCGAATATTCATAAAGAAATCGCAATTCGCAACGAGATTTACTCAAACATTTAACAGGTACCACTAACTTCGACAAAGAATCAAACTAAAACACTTACAAGAACAATAATTATGGCAATGTGAACATTAACTTATAAAAAAAACTACACTTCGATCGGGCAGCAGCACTTTTCTCTCATACAATATAAACGTTACTTTATCAGACAACATACACGAACAGTTGGACAATTTTCAGTACATACAAAATGAACAAATAATAAAAACAGAGTTATCCTACCAGGTGTTTCCAGCGATCTAGTAAAATCCAATTCTTAGCCACGGCTTAACAATCACCAAAACTCTCACAAATGAACCGAACAATATTGACGCCAAATATTCCACAACCAAATTTGACCCTGACCAAACTACAAGAACCCCAACTATGGGCCCACGGCCCCCACTGACCCAAGAATTCGTAACTGCGTTCAAAACCGGAATTAAAACCTGTATCCCAAACCTGAATCCGAAACTGAATCTAAAACCTGACTCAATCTAAAACCTCACTGAATCTAAAACCGGACTGACTCTCCACTTTTCGCGACCAGCATCTTACCCATTCCCTGATTCTCCCCACCGTTAAACGTTTTCCAAGCCAGCCCACAAAACCCACTTTTAAAAATAACCTACCAATAACCGTTCCGCTATTTTTCAACCCACGTCTCTTTTACATCAGCCGTTTGGGGAGTTTCTCTATGTCATCAAAAGACATTCCCACAGGCCAGAGAACAAAGAGCTTCACAGCTAGTTCTCTGAACATAAACAGTTGATGTAATCTAGCTCTATTTTCAAAGTTCTTGATCCGCTTAACAAAGGCACCTACAGAGAAGTACCAACAGAAAATAAACTAAACGCGAGTTTTCAAGCCGTTGTTAAACATCCGCTGATAACCCGCGTTAAATGCAGCTGCGCCCGTTTAAACAATTATCAATTATTAAAGTCTATGAAATAATTATTACTAATCTATATCCAGCGTCTAATTTCCCATACTTTACATTAATCCGTAACCCGGGTGGTTACATAAATACAATAGGTACCTATAACACCAAGGTGATTAAAATGACACCAGCCTGAAAATAAATTAGAGAATGTACAGTAAAAATTGAATAAGTATGGGAACACTGGTAATTATTAAAGTAGTACTAAATAACCTCAAAAGTTCAGTAAAAGTTAGAAACTATTGTCGTAATTTTTGTGGTTGCTTGTAAGAATTTGTAGTGAGGTGCTGTTTAAAGTCTCCTTCTGGTTATTGCTGTTGCTTAATGTAAGTTTAGATTTCTCTTCTGCTTAAAACTGCCATAAAATATGTGACCAGTTCATTATTGGTTTATGATTACATACTTTTGAAGTTGATAATTACAGTTTTTCTAAATTTATCCCTGTTTTTCTGAATGGTAGAAAGGCTCGAAATCAATATAATGTAGGTTGTATAAACATTGCTGTTACATACAGTCTCAGAAGTGTCATTGATTATAATATAAAATTGAATACCATCACTAATTTATTTTTATTAAAACAGGTAACTTTAGGTAAAATTTTATTTTTTTAAATAAATTCAAGATTGATAAGTTTGTACTATCGCACAACTACCGTTACTACCGTTGTGATTACTCCAGCACAATAAAAAAGACTAATATCTGGTTCCAGGTCCATCACCAAAAAAGTAATCCCTGAATGGTATTGGTGTATTTGTGCGTGTTGGAACAATCCTATTATATTCAACATGTTCTTCTGGAAAACATAGATTACAAACTTTGATAGCATGAATGACGGGCGTACATTATAGTAAATATATAGCAATTTGAGACGTATTTGGGTTAGTCAACACTTGATAATTACATCAATCGTTGCTTTAATTACAGTGATAAGCGACAACAAATTCTCTCGTTATAGAATATTTAAGGCAACATGAATATTAGCAATATTGATTTAGATGTTACGGAGAGTATGTTTTAATTATGTGGACAAAATGATGGGGGATCGGTAATGTTTAACCATGTTTAACCTCTTCTATCCAATGATGTGCAGAATAGTTTGTTATCTTCTACAATTTGTGTGGAATACAATTATGCAATCTGCTGTTATGCACAATGAACCATTCAAATATAGCATTAGTGATTAGCATTCATTAGTGAAGGCATATATAGATCAAGACTGTATCTTGACTTAGAACTTGAACCAGGGCTAGATTCCGTAACATTTCTCACTGACAGCTTGCCAGTTTTTTGACACTAATTATTTGCGAAATTGTCTAGACTACTCTAGACGCATTGGCTCGCCTGCAACCATTTTTAAAGAATCTAGGCCCAGAAGTTCCATTATGCGCAAACTGTGGCCTACCAATTAAACTACCAATGACTATTACTTTCATAGGCTATTTATGTGGTGTTTTCCAATAAATCACTGTGAATTATCTACTCTCCGTTAAGGGAGTAACAGCCGGTTTAACTTTTTTCTCGTTTTCGATGTATGCACTTCATGACTTTCCTCTCTGTAGACATGCAAGCAGTCATCTTTCCCGGAACATTGTTTTGTCCACAAATTCTCCCGTTTCGAATGACAAATGGGGGTGCCAACATCTGTCGAAAAGGCTGGATATCACTAGTGACCACAATGCAATAGCGGTTTCCAGACCTTGAAAATGGCTTACCGAACCTTCCCGCAAGACAAGTTAGGCACACAACTATTCAGGTGAATTGAATAAATTTTATTCAATATGAAGAATTAAATTTAAACACTATAAAACGCAATATAGAAGGGGTGAATGTTTTTAAAAATCTCAAAATTGTCAACTCGGTAGCTAATTGTCAGGGAACTGTATATACTACGTATAACTGGAAAGAACCCGTAATGGTCAATAAGTGATGCAAATGCATTTGGTATGCAACCCGCAGTGCAGTGGGCAAGCTATCTCTTTCTATCTCATGCGGTACTATCACCGTATGTGGTTTGAATTTAACTTTTTTATCTGTAATAGCTTTTTCAGTTTACTTGGAACAAATTATTCAAAAGTTAAATTATATTCATATATTCCGCCTAATTAAAATTTACAGACTATGTACTATTGCGAGCATAAAAAACGGACACTCTAATTTGTACTGATTAAACTGGGCTTCGTAATGCCATGTCAGTACGCTTGTCATGTCACATTAATGTCATCTTGAATTTTGACGTAATAAAAAAAAATTTCGCTATTGAATGAATTTTAGAAGGTAAATTCAAACACGATGACATGGTTCACAAATACTGTCAGAGTTTAGACATCATAGGTTAACAAATATTGTCAAAATAAATGTTACACAACTAAAACTGTTGAGAATATGTGTCCAATTTCACTTTGCTGTCCCCGTTTTTTATGCTCGCGATAGTACTCTCAAATTGTATATTAGTAGTTATTCTTTAATTTGAAGCATTTGCAGTCCAATAACTAAATGTTCTTTGTATTATTGAATTATAGTAACGCATGCTGACATTAAACGTAGTCCACATGATGCTGATTATATTTATTCGATAATATTAATACTTATAAATTATTTTTTACATTTTAAAATTTTAATCATTTGAAATATGTATACATTGAGCGTTTAAAGTAAGGAAACATGACACAATGTCTAAAATGGTTCGTTATTTGAAAAATATCGTTTTTAACACGTTGACTGCCAACTACGAGATAACTCGTAGGATTTCCATTATAATATCTGCTAACTGGCAGTCAACGTGTTAATTATAAAAAAATACATATTTACATCAAATTTAATTTCCGACTTTCAATTGTTTTCTACTTTTGACGCCATCGACACTTTATAAATGGCAACCCCATATTTGTTGTACTGGTATTGATAGGCCTGGTAATTGTAAAGATAATTGTAAAGCAAAACATTTAAAAAAATCAAGAAAAAGACAGTTGAAACTTTGTGATAACTTTTGTTTGTTTGTAGTAAGCGAATAGGCGTTTTCAAAAGCTGTATATCTTGTCAGGTTATTGCGTTTTTTTCGTTTTTTTATGAAGCCGTCCACATCCCACTTAAAGAATCGCTGTAAGTGCGTCAAAAACATTTGGGAACAAATTTTTGGATTTCATTTAAAAATGCAAAGAGTTACGTTTACTATGAGACCATTTTGAAGTTTCTAGGACAATGGTTTCAACTGGAATAAAATAAAAAAGCAAAACACTATTGCCTTCCGCTATCTACCTACGGTAGTCAGACAGTGACATATTGCTCACCGTATCGCTCTGTCTCTTTTGCTTGCGCCTGCATCACTTCTCGCCAGCCAATATAAAGCGCGGGTCCGTTCCAGTTATACGTAGTATATACAGTTTGATGCTAATTGTGTAAACCTACTAGTCACTGCATACAGTTACTGACCTGTATACTGTATAGTAAAAACATTCATAACGTGAAAAAAATGCGTTGTACTAGCAGATGATGCGAGAGTCTAAATGAATACTTTCAGTAGTAGATGCGTGGAGATCCTCATGCACGTATAATGTAATGATCTTGAGTTTTATTGGCTTCTGTTGTGCTCAACCCATCATAACCTAATTCTGAACCCAAATAAAAATTTTGTTTTGTGATGAGTGGTGCATTACGAAGAATAATAAGTTCGTAAGCTTTCACGGCCAGAATCATTTATAAAAGAAATAGCATCAATATTGAAATAGACACAAATATTCTGTTTGTAGGTCCTGCTATCTCTGGAGAAATATACTGTAACTTGAATTGATTAATTTAAATAATCTGCTGTTTATTTCAATATCACAATCTCTTTCCTGAGCATTAAAAAGTATTTTATGTGATTAATTATATGTAAATAATTATCACTTAAATAGTTGCGCCTAACTTCTCTTGCAGAAAACCCGTGGAAAGCCAGTTTCAATCAAGGCCCCAAATAGGCTATTGAGTCGCGGTGATAATTGAGATTACTGTGTTGCGACTAGACATATTGCGGGGGTACATTTTAATTTTTTTCTCTCTGGGGACTTTTTTATTTGACGATACGATTGACGTCACTTTATTTTTTAATTTAACAAAGTATCCACTGTGTGGAGTTTTCAAGAGCTTACAAATAAATAAATTTTAATGTGTGTGAATTAGGGTTGTGTCTGTATGTGTAACTATAGGATGTCCCAATATGAAAACCAGATTTCAATTATACTCCCATCTTTTTTTTTCTGCAGAAACTAAAAGTCCACATTTGGGTTTATGTTAGGATACCCTATATGGTCAAATTGCATGTGTTTGGTGCGAAAATGATAATGGAGTATGTTTTTGTTTTTTGGACTGTGAATTTTAACCAATTATTTAGTGAAATAGATACTTGGGATAAAGATTTTTACAAAACAGTGTACAATGTGGTTGATATTACAGTAGGCGATAAAATAATTATAATAATTAGTTTTCCTAAATGGCTAATGTTGTTTTTTGTACTATTTATTTTGAGGTTGATGTAGGTATTTTAATTTCATCTAATTTTGATACAGGATATTGACCAATCCGTACCATAGACGCTCACTAGCAAATTTTTCCCACTTCGGTTAAAAATCCGCACCACGTAAAACGAGCGCAGCTTCCTAAAAATGCCGTGTGTTTCAAGGTCGCAGAAAAAAGAACCGCTACCGTATAAATAAACCGAGTTTCATAAACTTGTGTTTCATAGTTGTGGATAAGCTCCGCTGTGGTAAAAAAAGCGCAAGTGAGCACCTGTGCTTAATTTTCAAAAACGAAAATTGCATACTATAAAATAAAAAATATTTATCGCAGCACACAAAAAAAATTGTTTACAAAAAGTAAATTTGGATTGTTATATATATAGAGCAGAAATTGCTTTGTATAATTTATGTGTTTTGAACATTTGAATTTCTGCAGAAATCGTAGAGATAATTTATTATAGTTATAAAACATGTCACAAATTAATTTGCACTAAAAAGAAAAATAATACAAACATAGTTAGGCTGCGTGTTTATTAAATAAGTACTGTTTGAGAATTTTGTTTCTTCGGTGTTTACTATCGAAATCTTCCATTTGTGTAAGTTAAGGGGTGCGTGGTCCACAATGCATGGTTAAATATTTATCTGCATGTGAATTTATATTTGCTATGTTCATAAAACATCCCCATTATAAGGAAAAATAAAATCACAATGCTCACTTCAGCGCAACTTCTACCCCCTCTTTACTTACTTTCCATCCATCCACTGGTCTGGCAATTTTTTTCCCTTGAAACAATCGCGACGTTGACATCCCAAGGTGACAGACTGATTATAATAATGTAATTTTTTTTATTTCGCCTTTTAGAAATTTAGGGGCGCAAAAGCCACCCCCAGACGGTTGTCAGACTTGCGATTATCTTGTTGTTAGGCTACAAGGGACAGATTATGATACAGTGCCTGTACTCCACCTAAAGAATCGCTGTAAATTCTACAAAACATTTGTAAACAAACTTTTAAGTCAGTTTACAAAGATTGAGGTTTACTATGAAACCCTTTTGAAGTTTTCTGGTATACACTTGAAAAAATTAAACCTTCCACGAATGATTTAGTTCCGATTCGTCTCTAGGACAATTGTACCCAAAACAATTTTCATATTCCGTACATAAATCCAAGTTCCCTAGAGTTATCAAAATTTTGCAATTTTCAAAAATGGAAAGAAGGGCCATAAAATGTTTTTGTTCCATTAAGGTGAGTTTAGACATGCATGGATTTACTGGCGCCAATAAAAACTGGCGCACCAGTAAAATTAAATTGCATGTGTAAACATCAACTGGCATGCAAGTTGATGTTTAACTTGCAGGCCAGTTGATGTTTACACATGCAATTTAATGTTACTGGTGCGCCAGTTTTTATTGGCGCCAGTAAATCCATGCATGTCTAAACTCACCTTTAATGCATTCCTCACAGCTGCGCGACCACGCGACTGCGAAGCGGGAGCGAGAAATACTTCCGTTCTACAGCAAGTTGCTATGAACCATTGCTTCCGGCATTACTGTCATTTTGACGCATCCGCTGCTACTTGATGTAGAACGGAAATAAATTCCCGCTTCGCGCAGATGTGAACAATGTTTAAAGGGGTCTTCCGCTTTGTTTGTATTAAAAAATAAATTTTTCTTTTTTTTGTTTTATTCTAATCTAGAAGGTCTCAGATTTGCTCAGTTTTAAACCGATCATCACGTGATCATCTCGGCCGTTGCGGTATTTACCAAAGTTCTTGTAATTTCGGTCGCGATTTCCTAAAAGTCGTGTTTTTCCAACTGGTAACCACGATTTAGGAAAATGTATTTCATATATCGAGATGATTCTTTGTTTTTTTATGTTCAGCACACATGTAGTTATCGTCCGTTCGTGCATTTTTTAAAAATTATTGTTTTATTGCATTTTTACAGCGTTCTATATCATGAAAAGATGTGCATTTTTTGGGCATACGACCGCCATTTTGTTAAAAATCTAAATATTGAGAAACTGAACGATCGAACGATAGCCAACGAAATAACAATTAAGAAAAGGTTTCACTTTTTTGTATCAGAAGACCTGCACACATGTACTCGTGGTTTTCCGTTACACATTAATGTTTGCACAAAAGCGCGCACAAAGTAATCTGCAAAGTCACCGAGATCATCACAATAATTTTGAAATACTTAACTTTGTACATTGATATTAACACAGAAGAATAAAAAAAATTGTCTATAAATCATGTGTGGTTCTTTCGTTATCAATTCCTTAAAATAGGCTCGAAAAGCGGCCAACAATACGGAAGACCCCCTTAAGAGAAGTAAAAGATCAACAAAACACACCAAAATCAGTAAGAAAAATACGGGTGGAGTGTCGATGACGTCATAACACAGTAATAACAAAAACGTGTTATTTTTAAAATTACAAACCGTCTCAGATATTTTCCATACTTTACGTGATTTCTGTATATATTTACTAAGGCATCAATAACAATTTGAAATTCGAATACCACTTTTAAAAGCTTTAAAAGTTTATGCCTGGAGTATATGCATTTGTTTCAACTTTAAATTACGATTTTTTAAAATTAATGTACAATAGATAAAATAATGTTTGCAAGGGTTTTTGTAATAATAAATGAAATTTCTTTTGAAAATGACCTAACAAATTGATCATTTGGTATGAACCAAATCTGACACCGCATGCATTGTTCTAATTTTCGGCTTCCTAGCAAATGTTTGATCATACTTTGTGGAACGACTTTTATAAATGTTGTGGGTGACAATTTTATTGGATATACTCTCCCTTTCGTAATTGATATTGTTATTGTTAAATTTGTGTACAGAGAGATCACATAACTTAAAGACAGACATATTAGAAAAGCTAATAGAAAGAGATACAAATTGTTTGTTATGTGATCACGGCGTTTATTGTATGAGTGTGAGATAAATATGTATATTATATTGGGCAGCGTCCAGTTTTATTTGTATCTCTTGTCGTGATAATTTATTATTCTATATATTGTTATAATACTGTTTTAATTTACCTACTCTCTCCAAAAATGTAATACGCAAAACTTGATTATTATTAGTGAAATCGTGTACTTAACTCGACTGATTGTTTTATTATTATTACATATTATTAATGTATGTGTAAGGCAATTTTCTCTTTATTATCAATCCGTTGTTGTGTCCTGTTTTTGTTTTTAAAGCGAACCAACGGCGGATGTATGTAATATATTGACGAATTATACGAATACGAAAAGAGGAAGGAAAACTGCGTTACATATGTGCTATATAGCTAACAAATTATGTAATAGAATGTTACTTTTAGATGATGGATTTTATAATAAAAGATTGCAGCTATTATTGTTGTTTTTTATTATATTCTTATTTAAGATCAATTAGGAAAACACAAGTCGGAATTCAACTTAAGACCTCATAGTTTTACATACTTACTTCAAACATTTTGTTTCATGTCAAGTTCTTGAACATCAAAATACATGTTATTATAGTCACGTCAATAAATCCAAAAAATTATCAAAACCTCAGAGCCCACCCACTAAAGATGTTACATTGCGACAACATTCTGTAACATTTTATGAAAAACTTTTGTAACATATTTTTGTTACGTTATTATACCATTGTTGAAACAAGGGATGAACAATCCTTCTGCCTGTGCGAAGTGCAAACTTGTTTGCAGCGCCGCAGTAAGGAAATCTTGCGCCTGGGGTCAAATATCTAACTTGCGCCCCTTTGAGCCAATAGGTGATTCTTTCTTTTAGGAAATATCGGCATGGTGTCAAGGACGTCTTTACATAATGTTTCAGGGGGTAGGGAGGTGCAAGATATTTTTTAGTTTTAAAGAGTGCCATAGTGGTAATGACTATGCTATTATAGTATACACCACTGACACCACTGCCGCCCACTGTTCGCACAGCTTGGCATACTGACTGTGCCTGCCACATACATTCTCAGTCAGTCAATCAGGGCCAGAAAAGAGCTCACGAGGTTACAGACCAGAGGCGATATAACTTCCATCAACACTAGGACTAGAAATAATTTAGAGATCCCAAGATACAGGACAAGCACAACTCAAGCTCAACATCGGCACCTGCAAATCTTTAATAGAGTTCCAGAAGTCATACGGGGACTTGCATTTCCCAGTTTCAAGCGCCAACTGAAGAAGATGCTCCTTGCAACACCTATCTACAACATAAACGAGTTCATGAATTCCAATAGGCTATAATGCAATAACATATGACTTTCCCAGATAACAATCGTGCGACGCACCAAATCATCACGCGTAATTTTTCGGTGCGATTAATGCAATATCGCTCGCACGCGTGCGTTTATGTATCCACACGCATGAGTCCCGATCAAAACAATACTCCATGCGTCGCACAGAACCCCGGTAAACAGGACCGCGAAGAAGCATCGGTGACGACGCGATGATGCATCGGTGACGACGCGATGATGGCATCATACTACAATGCAAGCGTACTATTGTTTTATTATAATATTATAGCAAGTGAATGACGAAAAATAAATTTAGGTAAAAATATATTTTTATAAGGTACGATTTATAATAAAAAAACAATTCTTTTTATATATCATGCATTGCGATCGGAAATATCTCTACATGCCACATTTTCCAATTTTTGTTATTAATTTATACATTCGAAATCTGAAGAAAGAAGTCTGTTCAGATGTAAAATATCAACTGAGTGGCAAAAATTTCCAAATTTTAAAAATTTTTACAAATTTTGGAAATTTTTACAAATTTTGGAAATTTTTCAAACTTTAAAAAATTTTGGAAATTTTTCAAATTTCGTTTTTATTAATTGCATTGTCACCGGAAATCTGACCACATGCAATACTTCAAATCGCCTGGAAATTTTTTTATTTGTCGAGAATTTTCAAAATTTTTTTACTGGTGCTTTCGTTGTCACAGGAAATCTGTCCACATGCAAAATATACTCAATTGGACCATTTTCTAAAATTTAAAAATTTTACAAATTTTTTAAATTTTTGAAAGATTTCCGTGTCTTATGATTGGTTCATGCATTGCCATCGGAAATCTGTCCACATGCAAAATTTTCCATTTTTTTATAAATTTATTCATGTCACCAGAAATGTTAACATACAAAATTTCAACTCGATTGGACTAGTATAGCTTATCAATTAACATATGTAAACGTAACAAGCAAAGGGAAGCGTACTAATTTTAGTGAATAATACCTTATTCACAGTATATTTCCCAATAAAAATAGTCAATTCGCAACAATTTAAAGATTTATAACATAACCAACACTTGGTAATTTTTTGTTCTTAAAAATGACTGTTACCACTCTGCATCTTCGCGCATGCGGATAGGTGGGGACGCCGAACGGAAGAAGGACGAGAAGGCTTGGCTTGGGTACGCCATTTTGCTTCGACATATTGCCAAGTTTCGTTGTGTTTATAGCAAGTTTATAGTAAGAGTCCTTTAGTTGTTTTTAGTGCGTGTGTTTGTTAGTCTATGTTCGTATTATTTTATTTCTAGTGTTAGTGTTGTTCTAGTTTAGTATTATATAAACAATTGACTTTTATTACGTGCGAGAACGAGTTGTGCAGTGTTGTATATTACAAAATGTTGGATTAATAGGATACATGGGTGATGTGCTATGGGAATGGGACCACAGCTGAGCGATGAGAACACCGTAGAAAAGGCAATTGAAGTGTCGGCCTGTTTGACAATCTGTTGTTGCCCGTCACGCTACTGCTACATTACCGTTTCAATTGCATCATGTTTAACATACTGTAAATGCATGTTTGTAATCCGGCTCATATATATTATTATAGGTTTTTATTATATTTGATTTTTATATGATTTCATAAATATTATATTTTTGTAATAAAAAAATGCTAAAAAAATGTCCATTGCTTCTTATTTTACCTCTTCAATCATATATCTATTTTAGTTTTCGCCAAACGGCCGGCACGGTGCGTCGTCCGTGACGAATAAAACGCACGGGTGCGAGCGATATGCGTGACCATATGCTGATTTTCGTCATACATTCGTCACGGTGCGTCGTCCGTGACTAATAAATCGCACGGGTGCGAGTGATCTGCGAGTCACAATGCTGATTTTCGTCATACATTCGGCATGGTGCGTCGTCCGTGACGAATAAAACGCACGAGTGCGAGCGATATGCGCCAGATATCGCTATTCGAGTGACAATGCGTGCGATATGAACCTCCATTGATGACGCATCTGCGTGATCCTATGAACGCACGTGCGGTTTCGGTTGCATCATTATGCGTCGCACGATTGTTATCTGGGTTATCCTTGCACATTACTATGTAACATTACTTCTCATGTACTATGTTTTGGATACAATAAAGAATATTATTATTATTATTATTATATTATAATACAAGTTTTATAAGACAAAATCTCTGAATTATCGGTTTTAAACATTATCTCTCAATAAAACGAGTGAATGCTAACTAATGTTGTCGGCCTTCTACTATTCTTGATGACTATCTACCATAATTAGAAAAAAAGTTGAAAAAGAAGAATATTTTTTGTTTAAACAATAGGAGGATTTTTTTAATGAATAACGTCGCTCTAAGATATATAATAAACTGCCATTTCGACTGCGACTCAGAACACAGAATTCAGACGAATTTTCGAGCAAAACGATTATTTTAAACAAATAAAATTTGTTTAAACAAATGGAAATTCACTGACAATAATGATTTCTATGAGAAAAAAAGAGAATGAAATAATTAGAAGGGAGAATTTACTGAAGAATCTAAATTTTTTCATTTACGGGTAGTTTTCAGGGCACTGTGGGGGTGGGTTGGGGCATCAAATCCATATGTGTGGTAGGTCAAATTCTTCCTTGGAAAGTCCTCTACAAGTCCTATAACTTTAGTCTTAAGTTTTCCCAAACCCCGAACAATTATTCGAAAAATCCCAAAAAATGTTTTTTTCCCATACATTTTCTTATGTTAATTTGAGGCTTCGACAGGCATCATTAAGAATCAAAATAACGAAAAAAAGAACGCGTCCACTTTTTTTGTTTTGATTTGGAAACGATTTGGGGGGATCGTTGCTTTATAAACAAAAATAGCAAATTTGAAGCACCCTAACCTACACCGATTGGTTGACGGGGAAATGATTAATATAATATATAAATTATAATAATGGTCAGCAACCAATAAACGTTTTTAATAACAACCCAGACTCTCCATCTGAGGGCTACGTGATAGGTTTACCACATTTTACCACAATAAGGACATGTTTTTACACTTTTATTTTGTCAGATAATTATGTCAGATACCACTTTGAAAGAATTATAATCGATAAAATAGGATAACTCTTAATAACCGATCTCTAATTAATTAAACTGAAACAACAATATTTATTTCAATCAATGTATATACAGCACAAATTGATACAAAAGCATACACTTAAATAAATAATATAAATAAAAATCCCTTCTATTGAAGAGCAAATTGTAATATTTTACAATTTGCTCTTCTCCTCAAAATCCAAAGGGTCAAAGTCAAATATGGTATCACTCTTATTCATAACCTCTTGAAAATGCCTCCTGCCATCAATAAACATCATCGCCTCATTATAAGTCCTCGGGAAAACCTCTTTAACCAACTCGGAAGTCTCATAAGTAAGATGAAAACTATTCGTCGTCGTATTCTCGTTCTGGAATGGGTCGTAAGTCTCAGCATACACGGTTATCTGCACGAAATTCATTTCCGTATAGACAACATGCGCATTCATCCTAAGCATAGAACTAATACTAACAGGTTTCGAAAAGTTTATGTCGCTAATCGTCCTCAGAAGTGGCCTATGTCTTGCAAACATCCACGCTAGGGATGTTGCCAAATCCGCAGCTTGTCTCATCAGGAATCCACCGAAAACTGTATTGTGCAAGTTCCTATTCAACGGTTGCGAGTGAACAATATTAGACAATTGGCATTCAGACATCCATATGCAACCAGGTGGTAATTTTCTATTAACCAAACTAACATCAGCTTTACTTATAGTCCGATGAAACATGTCGTGGATGATCTTCTGTTCTTCGATCGATGGAAGGGTTTTGGTCAAATCTTGATTCTTTAACCGGACGCGGCTGACCTTTCTATTCTCGCCTCCCTTCATTATGCTCTTCTCTTGATCGTTAGTAAGCGTAATCGGATTGATCACAGCCGAGCTATTATTGACAGCATCCCGAATCGCTAACAGGAAGACAGCTTTTGTGATTCTCTGATACGCGCTGTGGTATTTCTGGTCTAGCCAGACTATAACCTCTATGGATGTCTGACCCACCCAACTCACGTGTCCAGATATTCGTATGTCGCTCGTAATCTGAAAGAGGAATATATAGGTGAGAATTATAGAAGGAAAAGCCGGGCTTCAGCTTGAAGGTCCTATCAAAAAACCTCCAGATAAGGAGGGACGTCGGCAAATTGGTCATAAAGACTCAGCATGAAAGGCAAAACGCGTCTTAGTAGTTTTCCAAGCTCTTGGATACTTCTTTTCAAACATCTTGGCTGGCCAACAGGTTATTTATTTAGGTGTCTGCATTAAACCGTCGCCCACTATTGAGATGTAAAAATTTAAGATTCTTTGTTGTTACCTATATCAAAATATGGTTTTTATTACTTTGGGGACCTTCGTCCAAAATGGGCATTCATTACAAATTGCAATCAAAACTTTATTTACAGAATTATTATTAAATTGATTTTAGTAACCGATTAGTCGTTCAGTCAATAGGAATTAAAAAAAGGCCTTTGCCCTACAAAAAGTGATGCAGAAATGATTATAATATACCGTGTGTTCATTTCAAAAGTATCCACCCTTAATAACTCTTGACCTGATGCGAATTGCGATTATTGCTTTGAGCGAAAACACGTCGATTTAGATATGTAGGGGGAGTTCAAAAATGGTATCTAGAGAATTTTAGGTTTCATCCCTTCGCCCCCCAGTTACCCCACTTCGAAATTTCAAACGGCACCCTATATCTTGTGATACATCATTTGAAAGGGCATAAAATTGTCTACTCAACGATGATATCTGACTTACAAAAAGTGTTGAGACAAAAAATGTGGGAATTTGAGTCTTCAAAGGTGTATTAGACATTTTGTTTTGAAAAAAAAAATATTTTTTATTTCGTGTATTGGTCGTGCTTTTACAAATCGTACACCTTTTATGACGTCACATTTTAGATTTGGCTTAAACGTTTTTTATAAGTTGTATGCACTAAGTAAGGTTATCTGGGTCGAAAAAAAAAATTATGTTCAGAGGTATGAAAGTTTTAAGTTTGGATTATTTACGATTATTTGCCAAACCTTTCAAAATTCAATTTCTTTTGTTCTAGTAATCGTATCGGACCCATTTTTGTTTTATTTTAAAGGTTGAAATATTTGCTAGATAGCTGCTTACAATCATTATTTTAATTTATTTATGTAAAAAAATTAAAAACAATTGAGTTCTTTAAATAATTATTACATAGTCGCCCCCACAATGGATATAATAGAAAAATATATATAATATCCGCCAGACTTTTACCTACAAAATCCATTTTTTTTTTCTACGACGGAGTCTCTTATAGTTCAAAAGGTATTAAATTTTATCTGACGTGAGCAAGGGCGTAGCCAAGGGGGGGCAGCTCAAAATAAAAATGCACAAAATTCTATTAGGTACATAATAAATTTACAAAAACACAACATGTACTGTCAAGGCTATTATTTGTGCTTATTTTATGAGAAAGTATAAATTAATAGTTTACCGTCGAGTATTATACTCAAATACCAGTATGTCCAAATCTCAATACAGAGTAAGATATTTATTGTTAAGTACGGGCTTATTGGAAAGTAATAGAAGAATTGTTTAAGCAACCGAGAAGTAAGTTGAAGATTAAATTTTAGATTGCTTGATTACAAATAACATTATATTATTGGTTTGGCAACCAAAACCACATAAGTATCAGCCTATTGTATACCTTGTATATTACTGGCTATGATGTGTAGTTACTGAACGCGGTAATAACAGTGTTTTTTGCAATGGATATAATTTAAAACTATTTTAGTATTATTTGGCTACGATCTACCATAGTAGATCGTAGCCAAATAATAAATAATACCAGAGTAGGAGAAACATTAAATGGATTATGTATGCTCAGCGTTCATCGCAACATTGTCAATGACGACCAAGAGCATTAAATGCTCTTGGTCTTATGGCAGATTTTCTGAAATTTTCAGAGAATCTGTCCAGAAGTTTGCTAAAAACAAACGGAAATTTAACATTACGTAATGTATAATTAGCATATTTCATATTATGTCCTCATACATATATTTTTATAAACAAAAAAATATGGGATTAGAAATATCTATTTACTTAAATTTTTGTATTTTTCTTACTCGTTGCCCCCCCCTGCCAAAACTTCTGGCTACGCCCTTGGACGTGAGTCACGCGCGGCTACTTCAGGCGTGTGCGCGACGTTCTTGAACATCTCGCAGACAGCAGGCTGGCTCAACATGCTAGTGCAGTTTGTTTTTTAAGAACAGAGGGAGCTGAAGTGCTTATTTATTAGGTGCTGAAAATGCTTATTTATTAAACGCCATTAAAAATGCCGAAGTTCTCTAACCGTATCAAACGTCCTAAATTTCGAACCAAAAGCCTCCGCTTCCAAATATAAAGAATAAAGCATAGTTCTCAAAAAAATCACAGATAACACTTCACTCATCTTCTTTTAAATATTTTACCGTGTGGGTATTCTAAATTCAGCACGGTTGAAGATAATTTTCTTAGTAGTTTTCAGTAAATATATCTTTCCTTTTTTGTAATTAGAGAATTGTTGTGTGTCTGCATTTTAAGTTATTAAATCAACCCCTGTGTTTATTTAAAACTCAAGAGTAGTATGTAAATATCATATATAAATATTCGCTTTTATTTAACAAAGTTTTGCAACTTTGTAGCTTGAAAGGATCCGTAAATATGCCTTCGTTTTAGAGTTGTTGAAAGACCGGCGCTTCCATAATATTAAAAACGCTAACATGAGTAAATTTATTAATTAGATGGATAATTTGGCATTCTCCAGCCACTAGCCAGTAGCTCAGACTCTACCAGAGCACCAGCGTATATGATTTTGAATGTCCTTTCAAGGTTAACACTTATTTCAGAGTTTTTCTAGGGCAGGCAAAGGTCGAAGTTATACTAACCCTGGGCATAAAGTCCGAAAAGTATATTCTGTTCACTAAAGCTGTCACAATAGTGTAAGGTGATGGATCTCCAGCGGTCACCAATGGATTATGGATGTAGTTCTGTGCGACAATAACTAAAAATAATAAAATGACATATAGCAAGCAACTAAAAAATTCAATTCAAAGACGATATTGTATGTATTTCCCTGTAGAAAGATCTGTTTGAAACGCAAAATTTTCCATGACCGTGCTTCAAAATTCAAGCGTGATTTCGGACGAAATCATGTGTTAACGACACGTAAAACATAATCAAATATTGGTCAGAAGAGCCAACACACCTAAGGCAGCCATTCGAGCGATAGTTGACCTTTAGAAGTGGATACTAAAGAACTTTATAAAGACTTACCAGCAAATATGTCCATATCCTCCAATAACATACTGATTCGAACTTGTCCAGTAATGCCAACCATGACCTCTTGGAGTGCCGGATTGGCTGCTAGTGGAATAGCAGCCACTGTATAGCTGTCCCTCATGGTCCTCTGAGGAAGTTTTGTTCTATCTTTCTGGATCAGCTTCTGTAGGTGCTCCCTGCTCTTGGGTATTGGTCTGTAACCCCTTTCTATTCCCATGGTCGTAGCCAGTTGATCGGTTACTAAAACATTTTGTGAATACTGTAATACAAATATCGTAAGCGTTCAAGCAAATATGACAGTCCGAAGTATTGAATTTGCCCGCACAATCAGGATATTTAAAATACGATGGTATCTGCGTTACTGACGATGTTAATCGGTGTACCAGACCGTTCCGGCCAACCGGGGTTGGTTGGACTAAACTACTATGAAAGTACATATATTCTTGTATAACTGTGGTAAATTTGACACGTGTTTTGTGAGGTAACGCAGATATCATCGTCTGTTAAATAACTGGTCTGCAACCCACTTCCGGCCATTTCCGGCTAGGCACACCAACGTGTCTGGTAATAAGTAGCCGTAAACTTTGTTATGCCAAAAAATGAGCGAGATGTTCGATGATTGTGCTGATATACGGACGATGTTAACTGTTGAAGTCGGTGTGCCAGACCGTTCCGGCCAACCGGGGTTGGTTGGACTAAACTACTATGAAAGTACATATATTCTTCTGTAATTGTGACACATGTGTTTTGTAAGGTAACGCAGATACCATCGTCTGTTAAATAAGTGGTCTGCAACCCACTTCCGGCCATTTCCGGCTAGGCACACCAACGTTTCTGTTAATAAGAAGACTCAAAGTTTCTTGTTATAAAAAATGGGCGTGATGTTCGATGAGGGTATTGGTACACCGACTGTCCTGCCCTTCAGGGAGGTGTGCCAGGTACTTCCGGCCAAATGGGGTTAGGCACACCAAGTTATTATGAGAGAACATGTATTTATCTATGTCACAGAAAAATCTAAAGTCACAAGAATGAGAGTGATGTTTTATGAGGGTAGATATTTGTCGCGCGCTCTCGGTCTATAGTGTATCTCTATTTAGCTATAATCAATCTTTGAAAATAATTGTCGTTGGTAATTTTCACTCGTTTTTGTACCATAATAGGGGTATTGCATGATTTTACCTGTCTTAATAAATAGAACCGTTAGGTGGTAAGAAACCAGTGTGTCAAATTTTTCCGATTAATATTATTGCACTCAAATGTTATTGACCATCAAAGCTTAAACAGGACTAGAGCGCACCAAAACGCAGTCTATAAAGGCAGTGAGTTTGTATGTTTTATAGTCTGTAAACCAGCTTTTTATGGACCCGGGTATCTCAGAATAATATTAAAATGTGCGCCGCGGCGTTCTGTATATATGACTGAAATCAGTTTTAAAATATCTTCATGAACAGAGGCACACTCTTCCGAGATCGCACTGTTGAGACACCTGTATAATAACAAAAGTTATATGTGTATTAAAAAGAGTACATTCAATGTGATCGATCCTGTATTTCTCATGCAGATTGCATTATATTTGTAGATCGTGTAAAATTCATACAAAAAACGGCAATGCGTATAACAAACACACAAAATCGTTCTTCTTGAACAGCAATAAAAGTTTGTAATTGATGATTTTAATAAATAATCTTTATTTAAATGTATACTGTTATTAAAATAATAATTATTTTGAATATAAAACCGTTAGTAAAATGATTTCAAGTTGACTGGCACTTCCCAGTTACCAGTCGATACCAACTTTGTTATATTAAATAAATTGATGGAATTTGTATTTCATCTTTGGTTTCTACGTATAATTTCTACTTTTTTGTTGATTAAACGGTAACGTTTAACAGGAAATATCTCGGTTATTACTGAAATAAATTAATTAGTAAATTATGATCAAAAGTCGTGCACATCTCTTTGGTATTCTCATCATCTTCATAACCTACATTCGATTAAGAAAATCGACAACAAACAAAAACTAACATTTGTAATGACCTTTGCAAACAATTACAGTATTAAATATATTGTTTTCTCTACTACCTGTGAAAGTTACGAAAAATAGTAACATTTTATAAAAATCCAGAAAAATTAGTTTTATTTTGCTAACAAGGTATAATATATTTCAATAATGTTTAACTTCTAAGTGTACACATCTGAGCAACGGCATATTGCGGATTTTTATTGACATTATTGTTTTCGTGTCTTATTCATATAATGTGTTTTAAGTCTAGTTTGTAGTACCTACATACTTATTCTAGGAATTTTACTTATTATACAATTACTGGTAGGATCGGCCCTAAGTTATGTAACTTAAACTTTTGTTTTCTCTCCGTCAATCTGCAGATTTGGCGGTTTCAGCCTGGGCAAAGAAAATATTCAAACTTCTTTCCTCGAAATCAATTTTTGCACAACGCGCAATAACTAATAAAATAACGCACCAATAGAATTTACCGACACTTTAAAATAAACTTTGATCTCTCATACTATGCTCATCTCCTGCAGTAACCAATATAAATCAATAAATATTAGCAAACGATAAATTAATTATAATATCTGACTCCGGACCTGTTTCATTCCGGAATATTATACTTACAAGTCATAATCGACGGCAAATTCTCCACGGAACCATTATGGTAGTCCATCTTGGAGGTGTTACCCATTACAAGTTCCAAATTAGTACTGAAACTAACGCGAACTTTGTAGTAGATTTCGATTGCATAAAATAATCTGATACTAGTTACATACTTATGACGAGACTCGTAAGTGAATCGTAAAATAATGATAAAGCACTTATGACGTAAAAACAACATCTAGCTACTTACGTTGATCCAATTTTTTGCTTATTGATGATTTTGCACATGGTCCTAGCCGAATTTGCCACTATCTTTGCCATTTTGCACACCTGATCGTCAGAGAAATGTCATCTCGACATTGTTCAGAGATGTCGAGCGAAAAACAAAAACGGCGGTTGACAAAGTTCATTTTTACTCACGCATTTTAACACACGCGTTTAACTTTATCATCAGTCATCACACAGTTGACCTCGCCTTCTGTCGCAATGTTAAGGTACACATAAATTAAGATACTGACTTTGGTAGCGTTTTATTTGCATAATTAATGCATCTAGATTTTACTAACCAATAACTTATTTATTAAAAAATAGGGGTTCGTGCATTTTATTAAAATGCATACCATATTACTAAAATAAAAAGATAGTGGAAGTTTTCAAATATTATAATACTATACTTGCCCGACAGAAGTATCTGTCATAATGAGTTTCCTGGTTCACACTTTCTATATTTATAGCAGCGGAGTTGGCCAAAATGAGGTCTGGTACTTCTCCACTAGGAAAATATATTTGACCAAAGAGCGATATTGAAGAAAATTACTTTACTCTCATAAATCATTAAAGATCTAAATTGTTATTTTTTTCTTTTTTCTTTGGCTTGTTTATTTTACGTCGTTCCACTTCCGCAAGTGAGGCCAATCATCGACGCTGAGGGAAGGCTATACACGCCCAGGAATTTTGTTGAACTGAAGGGATTCCAACCACCAGAACGGGTTCTCGAACGTGCACGTCTCATCATGACAGCACACGGGACCACCGGCGTTACTTCCTTATTCGATGGAAGGCGGCATGCAAAGATATTTGTTCCCTGCCTTAAATAGACTGTCAATTTTGACCCGGGACGGGGATTGAACTCGTGACCTCCAGCGTAGATAGCAACCATTCTATCATATGGTATTTAGTTTATTGAAAGTGGGAAACACAAATTATTACATATTATAAACGTGCTCTTACACGAAGCCATTTTTGTTGTGCGAGATTCTTTTGCGACACTATGAAATGGCATGTTGCGTTCACACGTGAGATAAAATCAGTCAAAAGTTGCGCCACTATCGCCTAGCACCAGCGCAAAGTGGCAGCCACACATTTCAAAGTTGCGATGCTATTCACACAGTACACGTCACTTTTCATTGCTGCAACTTGGAAAAGTGGCACGTCGGATGTCAAGAATTGCTCAAGGAACGACTTGTAGTGGTTGTGTTTATATTCTGCCTGATTAAGTTTTATGCGGCGACAGTGATACTGTGTTGTTGTTTATTCCATAAAAAAATCTGATGTGGCCAGGCGCATGACTTCATACAATATATAAAATTAATAGGTTAGCTGCATGATAATCTATTTGATTCAGATTAGTCGTGTCTGCATTAAAATAAAACTAGTTAGCCAGGATTTGGCAGATGTTTAGATACTATTCACAGTAAGTATTATCAAAGCATCAGTATTTGACACTACCTACCGTCATTAGACTGAAAACATTTGTCAAATCCTGGCTAACTAGTATTATATCAATGTGATCGATCTCGATGATCTCGATCAAATTGAATTTGCTCTTGCAGCATAACTATTCATTTTACCAAAAAATGTCATAGGCATAAATTATTCAGAATTTCCTCTTCTTTAATTTATTACTTAGGTAACTATTTTGACGAAATTACAGAAATGGCGGCTCATTTCCAAAATCCTTGAAATGCTAAGAGTAAACATCCAGTTCCTTTGGACACTTTTGAACCAAAAGGTTTTCAGCTCTAAGTCATGAAACTTTTAAATACGAAGTTTCGTCCCGATACCTTCACTAGGTACTAGAGCAGCTGCGTATTTAGCACTTATTTTACTTCGTAGACGTCGTAAACGATCTTTGCTTTCGTTTACGACGGCAAAATCGGCGTCGAAGGATTTTGGTAAAGGAGTAGATTAAAAAACGTGACCAAGGACCAACTTATACAAAAACCGAAACGGATCTAATTTTCTTGCAGAATTAAAATCCCAAGAATTGTCTGGTCAATATCGAAATTTTTTTAGAATGTCAAGTACAGAATTTGAAACTTTGGGTCAGCTAATCGGTGGTAGGATTTCAAAAAAAGGTACATATTTGGGAAAGGCTGCATCAGTTTAAGATAGATTAAGTTTATATGACAAAAATAAAAAGAAATAATATATTCTGCTATACTGCTCACGGACATAGAAATAACGATACTGCATGACAGTAATTAGACCATATCTTCTAAATCTGACAACAGCACGGACACGCGTCGGGTCCGTGCCGGGTGAGTGTAAACAAGTCCGTTCCAATTCGTACAAGAATATTTTCATCCGTGCCGGTGTATTCACGGGACGGTTACGAAACTGTTGTCACTGGTGTGTGTAAATCGACCTTAACGCTCGCTGTAAAACAGAACACGCCGTACACACATGTTAAGGTGCATACAGACCTCCGCGCCGCGCCCGCGACGCGCCCGCGCCGCGCCTACCGCGCGCCGGTCGCAGTGGGCGCGCGCGCCACCCGCGCGCCGGTCGCAGTGGGCGCGCGCGCCACCCGCGCGCCGGGCGTAGTGGGCGCGCGCGCTTGTCACGGTTGGCGCGCGCGCCAGTTTCGGTTGGCGCGCGGGTAGATCACGGCTCTCGAGCATGCGCATTATTCTCTCTCTACGAGGGAGGGAAGTACGACGATTATTGCGGTTTGTAGTTGTATTTTGTCTGGCTTTTCAACATCGTCATCCACCTAGTGGTTTTGGTGATTGTGTGATAAAGTTGTAAGATACTACTTTTAAAAAAATTGGTTTTTACGAAATTTTAAGATAGGCTTGCAGTTGCATTTTTTTTAACACACAAGTGAATATCTCTGATATATTTTGAAATACAAATTCCTTAGTATTAATACATAATAATATATAAAAGACATTCCATAAAAAAAAGTATAGTTTCTTCATGCACCTACATGTACTGTATAACTAAAAATAATTTTTCGTACATTTCTTTATAGATAATTGATCAACATTAACGCATAGTTTTCGAATCGTTTTTTGAGACCGAGATCCCCTTGAATTTGCACAAAATACGGACATTCTGTTTTAACGGTTCATTCACGTAACCATGTTGACATTTACATTTGCTTTAAACATCCTGAATAGCCAAATAAACATACATCCACAAATAAATGTAGATACATACTATGTCCTTGGTAGCAAGTGCCAGTAATAAAAATTGATTTAACCAACCATTAATTGATTGTTTTAGACAAAGCTTAGCTTTTCCTGTCCCTACACATTTTTATGTTCGCTCGCTCTCCCTGTAGGTAGACAATAAACTATCAATTTTTTTACGTGCATCTCCTGTGTAATTATTCTTAATTTTATTTGCAATATCCTACCAAGCATTTTTTTAATGTCACTTTTAGAATAATTTTTGTGGGTAGGATCCCATAATATTTTAAATTCTCTGTACATAACTATAAAATTTAAGCTGGCCACTGTCCACTCATCTGTCCACCCTGCAGACGACATGGCTCTCCGTTGACGTCCCAAGTTGTACTACTACTGCGACTTGCGAGACCATTTGCGCTCGAACAACAAAATATGATATGGGACTGGCGCCTGGTCTCGGCGAATGCTGCCCGAGCGCGCGATCGTCGCGTCGCAGGCGCGCACGCTTCGCGTTGCAGGCGCGCCGCGTCGCTCAACCGGCCCGCAGGGGGCTCGGCAGAGGCGCGCGCGCCTATACTTTTCGACGCGCCAGGCGCGCGCGCCGCGCGGCGCGTGAGCGTCGCGGGCGCGGCGCGGCAGGTTTGTATGCACCTTTACGTTACACGTTACATTACATGTTACATTACACGTTACAGCTGTAGTGTGTACAAGGCTTTACATTTCTCTTGCCGTTGCAATGTTTTTGTTACAAAAGTCATATTCCACTGATTTTTAGTAAAAACAATAAAAAAAACATTGTTTAAACATATCGTCCTGTAGAAGAAAAAAAAATCATCCTGTATACGACGCTATAAGACCTCTAGTGCCCTTTTTTTACCAAAACAACACAAAATTCATTACCCATTGATTTTAATACACCTTTCAATCTACATTAAATTGAACCGATATTATCAATGTTGCATAGCCAAACATTAAAGCAACATAACTTTGGATTGAAACGGTCTGTTATTGCGAATATGCTCAGACAAATAAAGAGATATCTCTTTATTTGTCTGAGCGAATATGGCTTCAAACTTCACACTACACGCAACTCGTTTTTTAAAGAAATATTTGATTTGACTCCATATAATAGGAATCACGAGTGTTATATTGTTTGTACCGTTTTTTTGGCCCACAGTGTATAGTCATACGTATGCAATGAACTTATTATATGCGATCGTAGATAAATATAACTATTTCTCCCTTTGTTTGAACCATAAGATTAATAATAACGTTAATAATAACGTTATCATTTATGTGTCACTATCTTCAAAAACATACGCGCGATCATAATCAACGATTGTAGAGTGTAGGGAGTTTTAGTCACATTTTATTATATAGTATGGCCATGGTGCGCTAACGTCATTCGATTTGTTTACTGTGAAATGTCATCGTCTGACAACTAAGGGGGTGAACGGAGTGATGTGAAGCACTTTTGTTTTCCAATTAGGGCTATACGTACACTTCGGATAAACCAAATTAATAATTTAAAAGTAATTTTCATAGCTAACGTGCCAATTTCGTCAAAGATGCCGATATTCGGTGCGGGTACGTCTCAGTTCGATGCAGACGTGGGTGAGTCATTTCTTTGGTCCAAAAATCGAACAAATAATCTCATTTAAATACGATTTAATCATAGAGAGCGCTACACATGAAGTCGCAGAAGAAGACTGGTGTAAAATAATGGATGTATGCGATAAAGCGGGCAAAAATTCGGAGGAAGCAAAAGGTTTTTTGAAGGCTGTTTTGAAACGTTTAGGGAACCAAGATCCCCATATTGCAATAAAGGCTGTTACGGTAGGTTTTATTTGATCGGAAGTAGGCATATAATTCATACAGAGTGCAGTTTATAAATTTTAGCAAATTTAAAGATAAATATTTATCATTTTAAAGCACTGAATATTGTACATATAACTCAAACAAAAACTCAAGTATCTTGATTTGAAAATGCATTTCGTGTTAAAATTGACGCACCACTAACAATTTCAGTTGTTCTCTTGAACTGCTCGTACGATTGTGATGACTCTTTTGTTTAGTTCTTGGTTGATTTATCTGTAATAATACAGGCGGAGTGGCTGAGTGGTAAGGCGTTTGCCTCACACACCACAGGTCCTGGGTTCGAATCCCAGGGTAGGCAGACTGATTTTTCACTTCAAATGTCTACCCTGGGTCTACCCTTCTTCAATTTTATGTATAATTTTATTATCTTCTTGCAGTTGTTAGATGCGTGCGTCAAGAACAGCGGAAAGACGTTTCACCTCGCGGTGGCCTCTAGGGACTTTGAGACTGAATACCAAAAGTTAATAAATTCGAAGAAAACGCATCCAAAGGTGATACAGAAACTGAAAGAATCTCTGAGGCGGTGGGCCGAGGAGGAGACCTTTAAAAAGGATCCACAGCTGAACCTGATACCATCAATGTATGCACAACTAAAAGGGAGCGGGATTGACTTTAGTATAGAAAATGTAAGTAGGAATTTATTATTTTTGTCGCTATATGTCTTGAGGGTTTCTTCAATAGTATTTTATTATGTCAGTGTGTTTTTTGATAACCCACTCTCACACGTCTGATTTGAATACACACTTTGACATACCAACCGATTCTGTTCCAATGCATGGTCTGCGCCAGAGGTCGGCAACCTGCAGCCCACAAGAGCAATTCTTGCGATCAGCTGATCGTTGACTATAGTTACATAGTACGTGGCCTGTGAAGCTAAAATATAATATAATATAATATTTAAATTCAACAACATTTATGTTTCGAATAATTATTGTCAGTAGCAATAGCATAATAAGATATTGTGGAAATTATAGCAGATAGTAGCTGTAACTACCAGAAATTACTAGTAGAACTTATTACTGATATAAAAGCCTTATATGCCAAAATGTCTGTATAAAAAAAATTAGAAGAAAATTTGTATCACTTGTACCACCCTATCTGTCTTTGAATGTCAAACTTAAAAGGACACTCTTGTCGGTATTATTGACAGTTTACTGAAAAACCAAAAGTTTTCGACAAGGTTTGTTGATTTTCTCAATCATAGAATGGAAATTCGATTATTTTTAAATCCTATTAATACCGATATGTATCAACCCATCTGCAAATGGAAATGTTGGAATTGCAAAACTGGATATGTTCTGGAATTTTCTGGAAGTTTGTCAAATAAATTTCTAGTGCTACAGAAGTTTGGTAATACGACATTGGTTGCGTTTGGCAGCACATGTATTTGCGAGCAAACATTTTCAGCCATGAGTTTAAAAAACATAAATTTTTTGATTGAGTGATCATTATCTGCATCCATCAATTCGAATAAACACATCGAAATATAAAGTAGATGTAGATGGTTTGCAAAGCCAAACCAATTTTATTGTTCTTTGTTGTTTATCTGTTTATTTTAACTTGTATATGTGGGGACTATAATATAGACCTGAACTCCACAAGAATGTAGAAACATACTTTTTAACACTCCTTTTCTATATGAATTCATTTAAAAATATAATAATTTACTCAATATAAACACCTAGATGTATCCGACGTTTATAATGTATTAAAATTTCAAATTCCTACTTTAAAGCATTACCGAAAATTATCATATGATTAAGCACATCTCTTCGCGCCGCCTTCATGCGAGAAATTTTTCGGCCGGCTAATACCATAGGCTATAAAACCGTAACTTGCAAGGATAAACAACTGTTTTAGCGGCTTATTTTATACACTTCAAGGGTTCATAATTTGGAATTATTTATTCTTTTAATTTATTATATGAGAGACTAGTTTCGTTGTTTAGATATCTTCAGCCCAAATCAGGTTATAAAAATCACAAGTAAAATAAACAAACATGTGTTCAATGCAAGCAAATAGAGACGAATTCGTCTAAACGTCTAAATGACAAAACTAGTACCCATTAAAAATAAACACAACAAAGGAAAATAGGTTTTATTTTCTACTTATCATATATACATTCACCTCTGTACCAACATGGACAGCTTCAAAATATTACATGACCACCTCCCATTAAGAAAAATGGAAAATACTTATTTTTTAAGGATATTTCTATTTTTGTATAGAAGCTAAAATTGTGACAGCTTTGCAGAAATCGCAAACTGGCACATTAGGGCTGGTTTTTAGGGGTGCTAGGCTCTATTCAATTTGCGGATGCCAATATTGAAACCACAATGCTTTGCGAGTCGGATCTGAAAAGGACAACGTTATTGGATTTATTTCCTTTAATAGTATATTTTTTTATTTCTATGTACCTACTGGCAAAAGCTTTAATTGTGTATTAAGTATTATTTTAATTCTATAACCAATAAATAGAGAAATTCTGTCACTCAAAAAAATAACCTCGTTCTGAGACTGAGATAGTTAAACCAATTTTAAGAGTTTAAACGCTTATTTTCATGAGTACTCCGGAGACTCTTACAAAATTGTGAGCCTTCAGTAATTTCAAACTCTGCTGTTGTCCCTGCCCCTTCTATCTGCTACATTTACACTCCCCACCTAAAGGTAAATCAAGTTAAAGAGACTGTCCTTGAAAGCAACTGCACAAACATAAGAAAAACCACTCAGAGTGACATCATCTCTTGTTTTTCTCTAGTCTTCTTGAAATATCTGACAAAAACACCAAGCACATTTATTTATTTATCCCATATATAGCAGATGTTATTTATAAGTGTTTGTATTTTGGAAATTTTATTCAATTCTTTATTTTCAGCACAATACAGGTGCTAAAAAATTGTTCAAAATTGATCCGTTTTTTACCATCTATTTCTTTTCCACAGCCAGTGAAAAAGATAGTGTTAAGCAAGGATCCGAATGTTGTGCAGTCACAGGATGAGGAAGATCAGATCGCGAAGGCGATTGAGTTGTCTCTCAAGGAGGCAAGTACTTCTCCGAGAAATACAGCCGTATCAGTCACGTCATCTCTTTATCCGTCAACAAATCTAGCGACGGCACAGGCAGCTCCGCAGAAGGAGCCGAGGAAGGTGCGAGCTCTGTACGATTTTGAGGCTGCCGAAGACAACGAACTCACTTTCAACACAGGAGAAATAAGTGAGTGCTTGCTTATTATTCTATATTTCTGTCATTTGTCGACTCGGTTTTACTCTAAAGATAAGGATTTTGTAAGCATTGTCAATTGTGTGGAATGAATCATTATCAGTTTTTTTTTTATTTGACCTCACGTTATCAGTACCTAATGGTATGATTATTAATAAATTGTGATTAAGGAATGAGTCATTAGGTATGCCATAAAAACTATAAGTTGTCTTGTTATTGTGGATTTTTTTTTGCAGGAAAATTGTATTATATTTTTTATTAATATTCATCAGAACAAATTTTCTGTTATTGTTACTTGATAGCGGAGTTTTGACCGTGAAAAGTGACATTTGTGACCTCTTCCCAAGAGAAGTTAGTTACGCTGGCTGGAACATGATAAAATAAATGTTCCTAAAAAACCTGTGACATTGGGTCCAATCTGCACCAAACTTTATTTTTTGAAGTTTTAGTCAAACATGTTAGGTTATGCTTACATTTCTTCTTCTTTGAAAACAGGGAATTTGGTACAGATATGACGCAATGTCACCAGTTTTGTTAGGAACATTTATTTTATTATCTACAAACCAGCGTAACTAACTTCTCTTGGGCAGAGGTCCTATATGTCACTTTTCAAGGTCAAAACTCCGCTATTACCAAATAACTTATACTGGTATAATGCGCCTAGACAGAGAGGTTGTTCAGCTTTCAAAACGTAATGGAAGATACTCTATTCTATTTCTTTCTACAATCACAACATGCTCTACGCACATGCGCATGAGCAAATTAGGCCGCAACAGTGTTGTTTAAAATTCGCGGTCAAATTCAGTCAGCGCGCCTGCGCATACCGAACCAAAACATTTTCGCTGTCGCCTTTCATACGCGGAAAAATATAACATTGGTCGGATAGGGTAGACGCAGGGACTGGCTATTACCTTCATTACCTTTGGCCAGTTTTGACATTTATGTCATCAGTTTTCCACTGTCAGAATCTAATTACACTTTCATGACCTTGAAAACTGACATACAGGCCTTTTAACAAAGAAATGTAAACATAACCGAACATGTTTTGCTATTAGCATTTTCTTTTGGTAAAACTTGTGTGCACGTGGTGCTATTTTGTGTTCGGGTGGGTGCACTCACACAGTTCGTGTTCTGTTGGACACCCACTGCAGCCAGTGTTGCACTCAGTTAAATATTTTTGGCAAACTGATTAATCACTACACTATAATTTTTTGATACCGAGCTTCTGTGAACAATTCATATTGATGCCATTCTAGTGCATTCTTGTGGTTTTACCAAAAGAAAATGTTACCATATTTCAAAACATAAACAATTCCACTGCCCGTTAGCACGCTAATACTATTTTTGCAGCCGATATTCCCAAATCAATAAACAATTAGGTTGTGCTTACATTACTTCTTCTTTCAAAGTTGGGAATTTGTTGCAGATTTTGATGCATTGTTGACCACTTTGTTAGGAACATTTATTTTATTGTATTTTTAATCTTTATTATTAAATTGATATTATTGTATTTTTGCCGTATGTAATATGGATAAAGCCCATCACTCAAATCAGTCATTGGGGTAGCATTTGCAAAAACTACCACAGTTAGATTTTTGAAAGATATAGAGAGGTATTTGAAGGATCCGTAAACTTTACTTTTATTTATTATCTTTTGTTGCATATACTAAATAACAGACATAAACAACTAATAAATACATTTTAATTTTTTTTTTCAAATTCTATCATAATTCCGCTATTAAGCATGAAAAAGTGATCATCAGAGTACAAAATTGTTGACATATGGGCACCTTTTGAGTGAATTTCCTGTACTAATATTATTATTCTTTCTACTAATGCTTTTTATTTGTTTGCCTTAAAGTTCTGGTGATAGATGATTCGGATCAGAATTGGTGGAAGGGCAGTAACCATCGTGGAGAGGGACTCTTCCCTGCCAACTTTGTAACTTCCGATCTAACGGCGGAATTGGAATCAGATAAGAAGAAATTTGTCCATTTTGATGACTTGGAAGCCTCGGCCAAAGTGATCAAAGAACCCGAGAATGTTGAGATTAACGAGGAGAAAATCAACAGGCTGCTGCATCTACTACATGAGGCCGATCCTACAAACTCGGACACTGACACCGATGAGATGCTAAACCTTGAAAGTAAGTAAAAACATAAATAACAGTCGAGACCGAATATAATAAACACTCAAGGGAGGGAAATATTTTTTTTTTAATGAATGATCTCAAAAGCTTGTTTTGGATTATAACAATAATAATTATAATAATAGTGATAAGATGTTTTTATGTTTTTCTTTCACTGCTCAGCCAGTCTCTCGCTCTTTTTTGGATCCTTTGGTGCCCGACGATAGCGACAATAACATATGGGGGTGGAGAAGTACAGACTGAAGATCAACAAAGGGGATACCAACACTTTCATGTGAAGGGTGAGGTGGGGTTTTGAACGCTATAAAGATACCAGGAAAGCCACACATTCCAATCTGACACTACTCGAGCTGAAGGAAGCAGCGAATAATAATTATAAAAGTAATAATGAAGTCCAAAATAGAACTCTCTCTGTGACTTTTTGCAGAACTAATGAAAACGGGACTGACTCCCTACCTTCATGAAAATGATTAGGACCTACCTTGACAACAGGTCTTTCTACTTTCCGACACCTGGCTCAGAAGAGAGTACCCATAATCAGTGGGGTCCCGCAGAACTCGACCCACGGGCCGTCTCTCTGGAACGTCCTCTATGAAAGGGTGCTGCGGCTGAGAATGCCAAGAGTCAATCTGGTTGTCTACGCTGATGATCTTCCAATGGTGGTTACCACCGTCACATGCCAAGAGCTGAAGAACTGGACAAACTTGGCCATCAGAAGGATTACCAAGTAAATGGTCGAAAAGAAACTAAACGTTGCCCCGGAGAACACTGAGGCCGTATTCCTGACTGGTAGGAGAAGGTTAAAACCCGTAGTGCTAAACAGTAGCAGGGGGCCAAATAGCACCCAGCAACTGCGTATAGTACCTGGGGGTTAGGATTAAACAAAAGAAACACGTACAACAAACACGTATATGAGGTCAAAAAAGAAGAGAACAAAGAATAGTAGGAGGCCTGATAAGGCTAATTCCCAGAATATCTGGTGCACAAACAGCGAAGCGTTTGGTTAGCTATTATTCCATATGCAGTGGTGTTTAGTTCGTTTATATCGGTCATTTATTTATTGTTTTCTGTTTCCAGATCTCTTATTATCCTCTATTATCTTTTTTGCTTTATTTTTGTGATCTCTAGATAATGGAAACTGAATTCAATAACATTAAAATTAAAAAAATTAAAATTAACTTTTAAAAGTTTTGATTTTGTATTAGTTTATAAAAATGAAGTTATATACCTACGTAAATAATTATTTGTTTGTTACCACATTTGCAGAGGAAGTTAATGCTATGGGTCCTCTAATTGATGCCGAATTGGAGAGAGTTGACAGGAAACACGCCCAACTAACGCAGCTAAGCACTGACCTTGTGGAAGCTTTCAGCTTGTACCACACACTAATGAGGGAGCCGCAATTCCCCACACTGAACAAATCAACCAACTACATGGGGTACCAACCCGGGATGCAACCACCATCAATGGTAAGAGTTGTTTTTCACTCGGAAAATATAATTTTTTTCTTAATTAAAATTTGATATTTAGTATAATGGAAGTATGCCGCCACCGATGGGATCGCATAACATGGGACCGCCGTCTATGATGTACTCTTTGCCTCCGCAAACAGACAGATCTTTGATGATGCATCAGAGCATGCACCAGTTTCCGCCGATGTCAATGCATGGGCAACCGCCTCCTTCTATTGGACCAATGCCTTCGATGCCTGGTGGAATGCCGGGTATGCCTCCCAACATGATGGGTCCACCACCTGGTCAGAACATGCAGCAGGACATTCACAGAATGTCCTCGGGGCATTTTCACCACATGTAAGTGCATTTTTGGTCATTTTTGTGAACAAAATCTCTGCGGTGCATTTAATGTCTGTATGGTAATGTGGGTAAAAATACCGGGTTGTAGGGTATAGACATATATACAAATAATGAATATTATGGGAACACATCAAAAATATTAGTCAACAAAAATAAATATTGTTAAATAAATTAAATAGAGTTTTTAACAACAATTTTGCTTTACAATTATATATAAAATACGGGTCACCGAGAATGTTATTTGGCCAGAAACCATGTTCTGTTGTTTTGGCTGCTCAGTGAGTTTATTATCCATTATTTATTATTATCAACAAAACACTCTCTTCTAGGATGCCAAATTTTCCACCAGCTGCGATGCACCAGCCTTTCCCACCACAGCAAAATGGGGCACCGCAGAACAGCACGCAGACGGGTCCTCCGCCTCCACAGCAAAACGGCCCCTATCAGCAGACATCCAATACTCACATTATGTAGTAGTCTTATGAAGCAGTTATTTCCAAAAAATATACATGTACGATAAAGAGGGTTACGAACGTTATGTTCATTGTGATGATAATATGATAATGGTGATTTGAGAGCACCCATAGAGAAGAATAGACCCATTCCTTGTTAATTTTTGCCAGAGAATCTTTGTTTAAGCCTGCTACAATTCTTCTGTCGTCAGTTTTGTCTTTGTTTTATTAATGGAAGATTATCCTGACACGCTTGTATATAAACAACCTATTATTTGTTGTTTTCTATGTAGTCATTTCTGAATTGTATAGAGAGATCAAGAGTCTTATCGTGTATCGAGAGTGCTAACTGTAAAGTGTAAATGTTTGAAGAGAGACGGTTTCTGGATTGTAAAAGTATAAATATATAATATATATATATAAATAGAAGTATTTATTCTTAAGTAATGTAACTTAGGCTATACTGATTATTATATAAAAGATGAATTCATAATTGATGTAAATTTAATAAACTTTATCTTACAATGTGTGCTTATATATTGTCTAATTTGCAATTCCTCTTCAGGTGGTTGCTGAATAAAAAAAGGTGATCTACAAATCTAAAAACGGACCATGTTATGTTTTGTGGTATTGAAGTGGGCGCTGTGATCGGTTTTGTTAGACTTGGACAGCTGTAATTACCAGTAGAACAAAACAACTGCCGCTAGGGCATTTGCGTTGTGCACCCGGCAAATAGTAGAGAAGTTATCACAGTTGACCTTATATTGAAAAGCAATGACAATAATCAGCCTACTTTATATGAGTAGTGTTGAAAAGTTGTGGCAAAAGTCGTAACACACGCAAAAGTTCAGAGGATTTTGCACAGTTATTTATTCACAGAATCTTAAAGAAGAGTAGTGAATAATTATGGGTAACAATACCGGTCTCCAGACCTTGAAACAGGCCTGAAAAAGCTGTTAAAAGACCTGGCACGAAGCTTTATTAATTTTCTTACAAGAGCAACAATGATTAATATTGTGATACAAGAGATACAATGCGACCTTGCAGGTGAGTTTTAAAAACAGTAAAAATTCATATCACTGCTAATTGGTTTTAATCTAAACTACCTACTTAATGTCAAATAAGCAAAAATAACTCTGAACTGTAATCGTGTAAAATTGATATGTAATAAATTTCAAAATTTGTAATAAACAGCAGTATATAAGTATATAAGATACAAATAGTATGGATATTCTATAAGTAAATAATTGTAATGGAATACTATACTTTTTCTACGATTATCCAATGAATATAGGGACGGCGGTATAGGTATTCTGTTTATTCTGTTACCATGTCGGCATTACATTGGCTTTCGACAAATGAAAATTGTTTGTAGCCCTTGTAAGCTAGCGACGATGTCAAGGAAATGAAAATCCAGAGCTGTGATTGGTTCTAAAGTCGTAAGAAATATACGACCCCCAGGAACGCGTTCGGATTGTCGGGTATCAACTTTATTTTGTCAACTTTAGTTTTTCTTATGAGCGCCATGTTGAGTTTTGACATTTTTCGATATTCGTGTTTTCTAATTTCCACAATGTGCCACATAATGGCATTATTGTTTAAAGCAATGGTGTAATAATACAAAAAAACTTAACCTCTTTCTCGTTGTTTGTCGTGCTTATCAGGTACCCAACTGGAGCTTGGTTACCGACCGCCGGACAGTCTAAAAGTGCTTTGGATTAACAACTTTCAGATTGTAAAAGAAGCAAGTTTATACAAAAAAATCTGATGTGGCCAGGCACATGACTTTATCATACAATATATAAAATTAATAGTTTAGCAGCATGAGAATCTATTCTATTGAGATAAATCGTAGGTATTGTCAAAGCATCAGCATTTGACACTACCTACACTACGTCATTAGAATAATAGTTATTTATGTCACAAATGCCGAAAGTACGGAATAGCGCGACGAGCGGTGATGCGGCGCGTCACCGAAGGCGGAGTGTCGCCGTTGCATGTGAGCGAGTCGCGCTATCTAGTTTTTGGCAGGAGCGACATCAACGTTTATTGTGTTGCTTTTTAAGAAATACTTAAAAAAAATAAATAAAAAATTTCTGTATAGTATATGCTAGGTTGGTACCACATTGACGAAACGTCAAGTTTAAAGGTGCGTTCCGATTGGTACGTAATGGTAGCTAATGGCGGTGGTAGAATAACGAAATTTTAGTATTTCTTACATTCGTGATAATGACACATATTAGTTTGCATGTACATAAACATGAGTCACTAGCAATTTTCTATTTGAAATACTATAATGGCGTCTGCTACCACTGCCATTATCACTAATGAAAACGCACCTTAAAAAGGTAATTCAAATTCTGACAGATTTATATTTGTTCATGACACATCCCTACCAACATACTAAAATAAAACTACACTCATCGCTATACTTTATTTATAATTTTCTCAATTTATCGTTCTTAGAATTAGATATAAAGACGGGTGCATATTTCTTATCAACAAACAATCAAATTGGTGATCTTATTTTATTTGAAATTTGTATTTTATAATTTGCCGCACTAGAGCGGCAACGTTCCATAGTGGTTCTCCAACCTCTGATGAGATCAGCTGTTCTCGAATGTGACAACACAAAAAATATTTGTCAAAATCCTGGCTACTATGTAGTTTCCTATTAATGCAGATGCGACCGATCTCGATCAAATAGAATTTGCTCTTGCAGCTAAACTATGAATTTTACCAAAAAAATGTCATAAACATAAATTATTCAAAATTTCCTCTAGTTTAATTTATTATTTAACTATTTTGACGAAATTACAGAAATGGCGGCTCATTTGCAAAATCCTTGAAAAAGGCTTAGAATAAACTACCAGTTCCTTTGGACCCTTGTGAACCAAAAGCAAAGATAAGAGAATAGAAAGATACGTCGCTTCGGGTCGGCTCCGTTGATTTAGTGGGGTCCACATTCGTTGACCTTGAACGCATGTGGGCTTTAAATCGTTGACCAAACAATGCGGGAATTGGCGGGACTTTTAAACTAACGAATACAATGCACGATGGGCGGCAACGTTACCGACCATTACCGACATTAGAGGTTATGTAATGCAAATGAAAACAAATCAATATTCACATATATAAATAAAATAAAACGTCTCCGATAGTCGCATAAATGGAATATTAACAAACTGACCAGTCATTAAAATGCTTATTAAAACACTGCATACACAATCTTGCACAATCCAATAAAAAAACACCAAAGTAAGGTTATGTCACCCGCTAGTATACAAACATAATCAGCTGTTGGTCGCCATCTTTTCGTTGACCAAATCTATCTCACTCTCGAACCGCGTTTTCTTGTCTAGTGACGTATCTTATAATTCTTTTATCTTTGCCAAAAGCTTTTCAGCTCTAAGTTAGATCATGAAACTTCTAAATATGAACTTTCGTTACGATACCTTCAGTAGTTTCTCCGGAATCGTCTCCACAAAAATCGTTTACACACACACACGCGCACACACACACGCGCACACACACACACGCGCACACACACACGCGCGCGCGCACACACACACACACACACACACACACACACACACACACACACACACACACACACACACACACACACACACACACACACACACACACACACACACACACACACACACACACACACAGACACACACACACACACACACACACACACACACACACACACACACACACACACACACACACACACACACACACACACACGCACACACGCACACACGCACACACGCACACACGCACTCACGCACGCACGCACACACACAGACACACACACAGACATTTTTTTGGACCTTGGTCAAAAATCTACAGGGGACCCAAAAAGACCTATTTCCGCTAAAATCTCATTTTTTTCGGCACGATTACAATACTTTACATACTGCGTATGATAAAGTAAAAAAGGTTATTTTTTAGTAAGTGTTATAGGTCGCCATTTTCTTGAAGGCACATAACCGTGCCGCTTTTTCAAATATCGTAATGCTCTTCTAACTGTTCTTTCCGGAATAGCATCGATATTTCTGCGAGTATCGTGAAAATTTTCGTCGTTCACAGTTCCCCATAGAAAATAGTCCAGAGGACTTAAACGAGAGGATCTAGCAGGACATTCCACCACTCCACCATTACCAATCCAGCGATTTGGAAATTGTTGATTCAAATAATTTCGTACAACTGTCACATTGTGAAGCAGTACTCCATCTGGCTGCCACCACATTATTCACATTATCCACATTATTCTCATTTGGTTCAACGCAACATCCTCAAAATAGTCTGCCACTTCGGTGCGCAGAAGATTTAAATATCGTCCTCCATTCAAGTTTTCCTGGAAGATGGATGGCCCAATTAAATGGTTCTGGTACATCTCCATCCAAACATTAATTCCGAAACGTTGCAGTGGCCTCATTGGTCTGGTGTGCCTAGGATTATCTGTCACTCAATAATGCTCATAGTTCCGATTAAACATTCTATAATTTGAAAATTTCGACTCATCCGACCAAATGATGTGAGGATTATAAGAATTGCGGGATTACTAAGAGAAAAAAACGCTTAGTCCCCTATTTCGAAAATAAATAATTTAATTATTTTTATTATTTTATTGTTGTTTTATAAGACAAAAATTAGCGCACGAGTTGTTTTGGAAAAGAAATGGAACGAGTGCGCCAATACGTCTACTTACTTTGCGACATTAATTTTTATTAAATTTCTAAAATTGCGGTTGTCATCTCACAATCTAGAGTAGTTTTATTTTCAACAGTTGGTAATTGTGGCAAAATTCACAAATACGATTGCGGCGAGCCAATCGCGATTGAGATATCAGCATTATTTGACACTTTACGTCAATATCATCAATTTTGGAAAACTAAAAGTTACTAAAAGTTTGTTTTCATAACAATACCGAGCGCGGTTTCGTTATGTGTTTATAACGAACGCAAAGTAGAAAAAAGCATTTTCAATATTCTATTTATAGTATATTATAATACAAGTTTTATAAGACAAAAATTGGCGCACGAGTAGGTTTGTAACGAGTGTGCCAATACGGCTTATAAAACGAGTGTTATATACTATTTTTTCTACTTTGCGACATTAAATTTATATACATTTCGAAAATTGCGGTTGTCATCTTACAATCTAGAGTAGTTTCATATTCAACAGTTGGTAGTTGTACTAACATTTACAAATACGATTGACGCGAGCCAATAGCGATTGAGATGTCAGCCAGATGTCAGCCTTATTTGACACTTGACGTCAATATCATCAGTCGTGGAAAACTAAAAGTTACCAAATGTTTGTGACCTAGTGTTTTCATAACGACACCGAAACCGGTTTCGTTATGAGTTCATAACGAACGCAAAGTAGAAAAAATCTGTAAAATCTCAATACATATATCGTCCATAGGAAATAACAAAGTTGAATATCGCCCAGTCAAAGTTAGTGGACAAAAACATTTTATGACATCAAAAATAGCCTCAGAGTACCCCCTTTCGTAAGAATACAAAATTTCGACTTTCTATTTCTCGTAATAGGTGTTATTCAAGAAAAAGGAAATTCAGTTTTTACTTTTGCCGTAATATCTAGTGATCCATGCACAATTCTTGAAATCTTAGTGTTCTGAAAAGGCTCCTCATTTACGCAAGTTTTGTCGCATTTAACCGACATCGTAGCTCTTACAGTTTCCTAGATCCATTGTGCATCAATGTTCGGTGAGACAGCCCCTGTATATTCGACGATTTGCTGTTTGGAGAAGTTTTTGATTTTTATAATACCGGGCCCAAAAGGACTGTTATTTTTGAGTCGATCAACGGAATAGGTAGTTCTTTAACGGAGAAAGGTAATTTGTCGGGCAATTCCGTCATACGAAGAAGCAACCGTAGACACTTGTTTCGGAGTATTAGTCCTCATCAGTACGGTATAGCCAAGGAGTAAGATGGACACTCAATGGAAAAAACACTCAAATGAAGACATAAGGGGGGTGCCCAATGTCGCCAATTTTGTGCTTCAGTCACAACATCTTCCGGATTCGAAGACAAGAAGTGATGTCGCGCCGGAGATGACTGGTACACCCCAGGCCCACCATAGCCCATGGAAGTATAGTTGGAAAACTGGTTTATCGACGGTAGGGTATTCAAGGAGAAAGGTAATTTGTCGGGCAATTCTGTCATACGAAGAAGCAACCGTAGACATGTGTTGCGGACTATTAGTCCTCATCAGTACAATTGCCCGACAAATTACCTTTCTCCTTGAATACCTTACCGTCGATAAACCAGTTTTCCAACTATACTTCCATGGGCTATGGTGGGCCTGGGGTGTACCAGTCACCTCCGGCGCGACATCACTTGTTGTCTTCGAATCCGGAAGATGTTGTGACTGAAGCACCAAATTGGCGACATTGGGCACCCCCCTTATGGTCTCCATTTGAGTTTTTTCCATTGAGTGTCCATCTTACTCCTTGGCTATACCGTACTGATGAGGACTAATAGTCCGAAACAAGTGTCTACGGTTGCTTCTTCGTATGACGGATTTGCCTGACAAATTACCTTTCTCCTTGAATACCTTACCGTCGATAAACCAGTTTTCCAGGTATTTAACGGATCATTACGGGGGCTTCCGTTTTTTTCCTCTAAAATTACCGCTTTTTTTTAGAATTTTTTATTGGCAAGACTATGCAATAAGTCGATTCCAAATTTGGCACAAATATTTATTAGCTTTTCAGGTATCTACAAAAAAAATGGTAAAGAAATATTATGAACCACGCTCACTAGTCACCCGCGACATGCCCGCGACTATGACACTGCGCGAAGATCCGCGGTCACTGGTTGGCATGATTGGGCCACTCCAGGTGATCTGAAATAAATATATTGAATAGCGGCCTACTTTATACATATTTATCGTTTGATGAACCAGAAAATTTATATTTGACGAAATGGTGACTTATCAAAGTCAAATTATCGATTTTTCTCATAAAAATTGACAATGTTTTCTCTATGAAAAGAAAAGTATATAACATATTGCATTTCTGGTTCATCAAACGATAAAGGGATGTTTACTTAACATCCAGTTAAAATTTGAAGTCAATCGGTCTGTAATAAGTTGGAATTTCGCGCGTGGGTTTGAAAAGGGGATTTGAAAATGCACGCTGGTGTACTTTGTTTTAAGATGGATTCGAGGTTGGTATTAGCCACGAGGACTAGCGCGTGATATTAGAGCCCAAGCGTCGAAGGCTTTGGCGCGAGAATCTATAGGAGGCCGAATATAGAGTATAGACGCCGAGAGATTCGCCCTGTTTGCTTTGGGGTTTGAAAGGGAAAGGTTGCGTGATGTGAGGGGCTCAGCCCCCAGTGTCTCTAGTTTGTTTTCCGTCTCGGCCACTATTTCGAAAATGCGTAAGTTGTTTGTTAGAGTTTATTGATTTATATTGTCGACCATCTCTGCCAAAAGAATTTTATTATTGTTTTAGAATTAACGTTCATATTTTTTGTAAGCGGTTGTGTGGTTTGGATTTGCGTTTTTATTATGGAATCATGTAAACCTTTCGTTTTTGTGGAGAAGCATTTTGGCTTCCAAATAGTTTTGATTGATAATAATTAGTAAGAGTTCATTCTCATTCTCCAACAAAGTCTTAGCGAAAGAACTCACAAGTTTTAAGCCTCCGGAAGAGTTAGATAATTAGTTCACGCTACCGTAAGTGAAAGATCAAGTAAGTAAGTCGACCTAGTAAAATAGACAGTATTAAAGTGGCGGGTTCAGTAGAGTCATTAAGTAATAAATATTAAGTAGGGTCGCGCCCCCATTACAGGTCCAATAATTTTTGAAATATCATGCCAACCGTTCGCGAAAAAGCGGTTTCGAGAAAAAAACGTTTAAACTTTCAAGTACACTTTATAACGTGACATCCAGTACTTACAGTATTTTTCTGCTACTAAGTTATACCACGGCCATACTTTATTCCTTCCTCCACTTCGAATATACTTTGACATATTTGCTCATTTCTCCGCCTTGTTTAAGTTTATTTTGCAGCCTTGAGTGCACGTCTCGACGACCTCGCCAGACTCTGGTTTTCGAGCACATTTGCAAATATCTTCGTTTCCGTGCCAATAACGATTCCTATTGTTGTCATAGTTTTAAGGACGGCAGAAAAGCCTCTTTTTTTATAAATTCCTGTTGCTGTATAAGCCGCAATTTTGATAGGTAACGATGTTTGGATGCGAGGCGCCAGACAGTAGAATTGAAACTTCAGGTTGTTGTTTTGAGTTTCTCCTCCCCAAACACCGTTCTAGCAACTCTCTCGACGACAAGTTGTGAAACACCTTGACTTTCTATTCCCGATGAAAGCTATAAAATATTTTAAAAATAAGTTCCGGAACCTTGAGCTCTACCTGTGCGCTCATGCAGTCCTTGGGGTTGCACCGACCAACTCTGGGAGAGGGCGTGGGGATAAACAACATCCAACCGCATGGTGTTCCGAAATGGGCGCCACACAATCTAAACCCCGCCGTGGACTATCGCTTGATTGTGAAAGCTGGCTGAAAGAGAAATGATGCCACACAGGGACAAGAAGAGAACCAAAGTTGCCGGAAAATCAAGTTTATTAAATACCCACAGACAAAAAAAGTAAAAAAAGTACACGAAACTACAGCGGTATCTCGGGAAAATATCCACTGACCCGCAAGGTCGACCACCGTTCAAATAATCCACACCAGAACGAGTCACAATAATACAATTTATCAAATACACCAAAAGATCAAATAGCAACGCTTCGGCAACGTTAGTGCCGATAATTAACCTAAAAAAAACCCGAAAGATAAATGCGACAACCGACGAACACGTTCTTGGCCAAGAACGAAATTCACCGCCGTATCTGGGATAATATTCCTCCAGACGTAAAATTAAATTAAATGAATCCGACCGAAAAGCGTTGGGAATTTGATTAACAATAGTGTCAAAATGGATGAAATTAATAAATTAAAATAAGGCAATATTAAATAAATTATTGTCCCAAATGACCAGGACAATTCAAATTCAAAATTAAATTGTAAAGTAAAATTCTCAAACCTTACAGAAACACTTTGCCGGTACACCTTCACCCGACTAACCTAACCTCAACGTTTATCAAATATAAACAACCAAGTAAATTTAGAAAAGACAAAGATAAGATAACCCTATCTAATTAAATTAAATTAAACTAAATTAAATCAAATTAAATCAAATTAAACAATTGTTAACGAGGTTGAGGGAGGCTAGCTACCGTTGCAGCATACGCACAACAACGGTCCACCGCAACAGCTGTTTGTTGGGGTAGGTGACGTTAGAAACCTTCCGGACAAAGACACGATAGTGGTGAACGGCTCACCGAAAGTAAATTATACAATGAAAGAAAAATACAATTAATTACGACACGAATAAACTTCCGGCAGCACTGCGTCAAGGGCTAGGGCCACGCAGGGGCCCGGTGGAGATATAAATATAAGTCAAACCTTGACCTCGGCAGCGAAGGAATGTCCCCGTCCCACGAAGACACCCGCAGTCCTAGCAAGGCAAACTCTCCGCAGCTTCCGACGCTCCACTCCAGGACGCCACTCAGTCCGCTAGATCCACTCGATCAAGTCGTGCCAGAGTTATCACTCCACGAAACTGGTCCTCCGATCGAAAGGGTTGTCCTCCGATCCAAAGACGAAAACGTCCCCAGACGAAGACACCACAGAAAAGGATAAACGCCACCAGACGTAGAATAAATATCCAAGAGGTCCAGACGACGAATAAATATCCGACGATGAATAAATATCCGACGATGAAGCCTAAAAATATTCCCCGCAATAAGGAACCAATTCTCAAAGTAATAAACGAACCAGAGACTCACCCTAAGATCTTGAGCGGGCTTAACCGTGAATCCAACAGTAATCTACGTACTAAATCCGCACAAAAGGCGACGGGGTTCCAACCATATAACACACTACAATGGTTAAAACTTCTCAGCTTGGGAAGGATGGTTCCGCATACAGCGAGAGATACTTCGTACACCAGCAAGGCACCAAACAAACGAGTAACTCCAAGTCACTTCCACACAGCTTCACGTAGACTCCAGGATAAAGTTGACTGACAGCGATTCGTCTAACCACCAAGACTCAACAATCCAGAGGGACCAAATGCGGATCTATATATAGCCTCGCTCCCCACTTTAACCGGACCAAAAACTTCGCAAAAAGGCAATTAGAGCGACTTTAATAAAAGGGAACCGGTCATTAGGAGCAGAAAAATCCAAGGAGACTCATAATAACCCGGTCGACCAAATCTGAACAGTAGATTAAGAGAAAACAGGAGAAATGAATGGGAAAATACACTGTCTCGAACCCCGCATAAAAACTAGCCCTACTCAAATACGCAACTTTATTCAAACTCTGTTAATAGTGAACCAAATTCCACGAACGATGACTTGATGTAGAGCTGAATTTTTCCTCGTCACCATAAAACAAAAATCGTCGCTCTACGACGTCGCGTCGAAAAGTTACGCAATAAATCGATAAATCGCCCAAGAGGTACAGGAAGCGCCATCTTACGGCGGATAGCGGAAACACGTTCCAAACTCAAGCTACCCATGCAAAATCACGGGGGGGGGGGCGCAACCAACCAGTAAGAATTCAACCTGTGTGCAAGACCTGAGAAACTTGAAAGCGGCGACAGTAGCAGAGCATAATCCCTTCAAAACATTCCGTTAAAACGGCAGTGTAACATTCCCCCTCTCCTTTCACAACGGGAAATCTTATCAAGATTTTCCGGGTTACTCCTGACCGGCAACTGAAACAACACCCGCACGCCTAAAAATGCACCGGAAGACAAACAACTAATGAAATTTACTTAACCTAACTGAAAAGGTACCGCACTGTGCCCCGCCGATGCCCAAGCCGAAGGCCGACGCCAATGGTGAATCATAACATAAAAGGGACAACACAGAAAGATAGGAGTTGGAGGTTGCAGTGCGCTCTAGCCGAGTGGCTAGACCCTCGTGTACAACCTCCGGACAAACGCAGCAAGAAGACATAAACAGATTCACCACGGGACCCAACACCCGGCCCGAACTCCAGCAGTATGCAACACAGGCGGTTCCCCGAAAACAAAAACCAAGGCGCATTGCCTTCCAAAAAAAAAATGTACCACCTACCAAAAAAAAAGACTGAACGTTAAATCGAAATACAAAACCTAGGAACACCCGACCCCTAGGGTGGTGGCACCGGCATACCTTCAAAAGAAATCCAAAACATTTTTGAGAGGAAATTCCTCATCAAAAAGACTCAATATACCAGAAAACTCTCCCACTTCCGCGCGTTGGGAAGAGGGCATTCCTATTCCTGATCCAGGAGACGATGGTGGGTGGAATGGGATATCCGCGTCCCTTTATCAGACTTTTACTGAACGCAGGCTCACGGCTGAAGTATTCTTATGCCCCTCCAGCAGAGCGCGGGTGTTTTATCTCAAAGTCTCATCCTCAACAGCAGGTTTCAAATCCTGAACATGCCAAACTCCGCGGGAGTCTCCATCACTATCCTCCAGTTCGTACGTCCACGAACCCATCCTCCGTTTCACAACATACGGGCCAACAAACTTTGCAGCGAGCTTAGCGTTAATATAATTAGCCGCGTCGGAAAGAGCTGTATTCCTTCGCCATACCTGCTGACCCACGACATACTGCACAGGTCGTCGTCGTAAATTGTACACCCTGCGACCACGTTCCTGGGCGGCTATAAGCTTTTTCTTAACTTGCAGAAAGAGTTCCTGAAACCCTTTGACTCTGGTAGGAACGTCGGGAGGGTCCTCGGTTAAGGCCTGGTTGAAGGTTCCACCACAGCCTACGTAGTGCCTGCCGAAATTTACATAGAACGGGGAATAACCAGTAGTTTCGCTGCGCGAGGCGCGTATGGCACAACCGATGGGCGCAAGGTACTCGTCCCGCTTACGTTGGTTATCCTTAACATAACATCCCAGCATTGTCTTCACAACACGGTTGACCCGTTCCACGGGATCTGCCCGGGGATAATATAACGGAGTGTAGGAAACTGTCGTGCCGTACGAGTCACACATATGCTTAAAGTCCTTGCTCCTCATCTGGACGCCATTGTCGCAGATCACGTATTGTGGAGCGCCATACACGAGGAAAACATGGTCCTCCACGATCCTCGCAAGGCTCTTAGCAGTCGCCGAGCGGAGGGCGAAAAGTAGGACAAACTTACTGAAATAATCACTAACCACCAGAAGAGATGTATTTCCCTTGGAGGAACGAGGCAGAGGTCCCACAAAATCCAGACTTATAACCTGCCACGGACGAGAAACTTCCGGGCGGGTGCCCATCAGTCCTGCAGGAGCACGCTGCTCAGGCTTCTGCGCTGCGCAGATCACACACCGTCGCACATACCTCGCAACATCCACGTGCATCTTCGGCCATATGAATCTCTCCCGCAAACGCCAATAAACCTTGTATCCACCCACATGACCAGCGCTAGGGTCATCATGGTACCTTCTTAGCAGCAAACTCCTACAATCCTTCGGGACCACCAGCTTCCATTCCTCGCCGGGATCAGAAAGGCTAAAACGGCTCGATTTAACATACTTATACAGCCTACCGGCCTCCACTCTCCATTGAGGGAACTTGGACAAATTGGCCTCCACGCGCGAAATCATACCGCGGTACCAAACATCCGTGGTAGAGGAAAACTGCTCATCCAGCATCTCCACGACGTCAACGGCAACCGGCACAGACCGAGATAAACAGTCCGGCACCACGAGATCCCTTCCCTTCCGATGCACGATATTAAAGTCGAATGGCTGTAAGCGGACGGCCCATCTAGCCAATCGCCCGGTGGGGTCCTTCAGGTTATTAAGCCACACTAGGGAGGCGTGGTCAGTAATGACAGTGAAACGGGTTCCCTCGAGGTAATGCCGCAGCTTCTCCACGGCCCATAGAACTCCTAAACACTCACGCTCCGTCGTCGAGAAATTCCTCTCTTGGCGGGTCAAGGAGCGGGATAAGAAGGCAATCACCCGTTCCCCCTCGTCGAAACTTTGAGTAAGGACCGCACCGAGACCAAACGCGGAGGCATCGGTCTGCAGGCAAAAGGGCTTCTCGAAATCGGGGTACGTTAGAATAGGGGCGGAGACCAAATGTTGTTTCACCGCAACAAATGCCCGTTCACATTCCGAAGACCAAACCAACTTCGCACCCTTCTTCGTGAGGAGCGAGGATGGAGGCAAAGTCCGGAACAAACCGCCTATACCAGCTCGCCATCCCGACAAACCGCCGAATCTCCGACACCGACCGGGGTACCGGAATATTCAAAATTGCTTCCACCTTTCCGGGGTCCACACGGAGTCCGTTTCCGTCCACTACATACCCCAAATACTTAAGTTCGGGTCGGCAGAACTGACACTTGGCTTGACTGATAGTCAATCCAGCCGCTTGCAGACGGTCCAGAACCTTTTCCAGGATTGAGAGATGGGTGTCAAAGTCGGGTGAAATGATAATAATGTCATCTAAATATACTAACACGTAAGGCTCCAAATCCGCTCCCAACACGCTATCGATCAAGCGTTGCCAGGTCGCCGGGGCGTTCGTCAGACCCATTGGCATTCTTCGAAATTGATATAAGCCTCTTCCGGGGATAGTGAAAGCGGTCAGCTCGCGCGACCTTTCGGCGACCGGAACCTGCCAATACGCTGACTTTATGTCTAGAGAGGTCAGGTACCTGGCGTCCCTCAGACGATCGAGAATAGACGAGATATAAGGAAGGGGGTGACCGCATTGAGGCGTCGGTAGTCTACACAAAAGCGGTAGCTTCCGTCCTTCTTGGGAACGAGAAGTATAGGTGCTGACCAAGCGCTCTTGGAGGGTTCCACCACTCCTTGCTCCAATAACTTCTCCAATTCGTCATCAACGATCCTCTGTTTGGCAGGGGAAACCGGGTAATAGCGGAGTTTGATAGGAGGCGAATCAGTCACTATTTCATGTTCCACTGAAGTAACAGTACCCAATACTCCGGAGCCCATGGACCGGAAAGTACGGTCAATCAAACCATTCAAGGCTAATCGCTGCGGCGGCGTCAGCTCATCTCGCATCTGCAAGTCACACACCTCCGTCGCACCATCGACGAACCTCCACACGTCGTTATGCAAGTCGGGGATTATACCCATTCCGCGCCAAAAATCCATCCCCAGGATCAGCCTATGGGGTAGAGCGGGAATCACCATTACATTTAAAACACATGTCCTTCCTATCAACGAAAAAGGAGTCGCAATGGTTCCCAACGAAGAACAAACATCACCATTGGCCACGGCACAATCGCGGCGCGAAGTCGAGTCCAAGACAAGGCCCAGAGATAACAAAGCTCGGTAGCCCATCTCTCCAACAATGGTATTGGTCGCTCCCGAATCCAACAGACCGAGCATGTCGAAGCCCAAAATTGAGACGTTAAGGTAAGGTCTTGAGTCACCGGAAGCATGCCAGATGATGAAATCAAGCAGAACACGATGCGCAGCGTCGGGGGTCGAAAGGGGGTGTATGCAGGACCTCTGATGACCAATCAGGCCCTCCGATCGGAGTTTTCCGAACGGGGAGGATTACAATCGGGACAAGTCCGCATCGTCACATCCGGGCGCTTACATCGATAGCACCATTTGGGACGGGGCTGGTTTCGCGGGCACTCTCTAGCCATATGTCCTTTCTTGTGACAGTTGTAGCATTCCACGCCGGTGAGGTCCCTCGGAGGTCGCTGGGGAGCTGAAGACACAGAAGCGGCCTCCAAACTAGAAGATATGCACGCCAACTCAGGCTCGACGCAATCTCGACTTCGACGAGGAGGGGCCTGATAATGATCGGCTCGGTACTTCTTTGTCTCTAGTTGGAGACATTCTGCTTCCAACTGTTCCATATTATGGACCGGGGGGAGCTGCATTGTATAAAAGGGGACCAAATTTCGTCGTACTATATCCAGCTGTACATCCCTGGACATCTGTCCATACCGGGCAAACAGAGCCTGCATACACGATAAATACTCGACGATAGGCTCATTGAGTCCCTGGGTCCTATCCAGAAGCTCCTGGAATAAGCGACTTCGGTAGTCCGGAGGGAGGTAATGCTTCATTAGCAACTCGGACAGTTCCTTCCAAGTCTTACACTTCCGAATGGCCGATCGATACCACAACAACGCCTTACCGGTGAACAAATCCAACGATGAGCGATACAAGTCCTCCTCAGTACAACCCCGAGCTCTACTCAACTCATGGACACGATCCAGAAAATCCATCACGGACATAGATTTGGGATCTCCGAAGAAATGAAGATTCCACTTATACAGGGGAACCGGTCGATCACTCGTTCTAGGGTTCGATGAACGCATGCTGGTGTCCCGCGCCGGAGGCTCATCGGAATCTCCAACATCGGAATCATCACCGTCGTCAACCTCAGTGCCATCCCCGCCGCATATAAGCCTTGTGCTACCTGCCACGGCACCAAGTAAATTGACTCCGCCTACATCGCGCAGCGGTTGGATGGTAAGCGGGCTGCCTTAAGGGTCGGCAACCGATTAAGCACACAGAAATCAAGTAAAATCAATATCTACCAGGCGTTGCGTTGGTTAGTGACAATTTAATTAATATCTCAATTGGCAAGATCGATAATGAATATCTTATTTTAATTACGTACCTCTATTTATTGATGATTTTTAAGTACTAATAACCGCATAAAATAGATACAATTCAGATAAAATAGAGATTTTAGCATTCATGCTCTCCTAAACCGAATGGTATATACAACCATACTAAAATATATTTGCATTAACACGTTTTGTACATTCATCTTTTAAATAATGTACTATAATCATGCTTGTTGACACTTGGTGCCATTTCGTCGTGCAAATTATCACTACAAATAGGTTCTGTATTTACAATTTAGATAGGCTCTGTTGTGATCTTTGTTCGTTCTCTGGTTTCACGCCAAACAGCACGGAAAAAGCCATTAGACGTATATACCTATACAATTTTAATTATACCCTTAAACCGTGTTATATCATATAGTAAAACACCGTTTCAGTTGCCATATGTTTCTTTTATTTACCACTACAATAATAATAATAATAAAATAAAATAGTAATAAATTATAATAGTATATTATAATACAAGTTTTATAAAAGATTGTGATCCAGTGTTTTCATAACGACACCAAAACCTGTTTGGTTATGACTTTATAACGAACGCAAAGTAGAAAAGCAAATTTATAAAATTTGTATTTGCCGTGTTATTTATTATAAGAGTTTTAGTAAAATATCGACAACAATAACTTATTAACTTTTTTTTAATTTTTAATATTTTGCTTAAATCAAAGACTTCATCAGGAAATTAAATAAACTATAAAAGTCCAAACAAAAGTTAAAAAAGTGTTCACTTAGTATAGTATTTTTACAGTTTAATTATCTGATGAAGTCTGTAGTATAAGTAAAATAAGACCAGAAGAAGTTATTCTTGCCGATATAAGTGAACACTTTTTTAATTTTTGTTTGGATTTTTATAGTTTATTTAATTTCCTGATGAAGTCTTTGATTTAAGCAAAATATTAAAAATTAAAAAAAAGTTAATAAGTTATTGTTGTCGATATTTTACTAAAACTCTTATAATAAATAACACGGCAAATACAAATTTTATAAATTTGCTTTTCTACTTTGCGTTCGTTATAAAGTCATAACCAAACAGGTTTTGGTGTCGTTATGAAAACACTGGATCACAATCTTTTATAAAACTTGTATTATAATATACTATTATAATTTATTACTATTTTATTTTATTATTATTATTGTAGTGGTAAATAAAAAAAACATATGGCAACTGAAACGGTGTTTTATTATATGATATAACACGGTTTAAGGGTATAATTAAAATTGTATAGGTATATACGTCTAATGGCTCTTTCCGTGCTGTTTGGCGTGAAACCAGAAAACGAACAAAGATCACAACAGAGCCTATCTAAATTGTAAATAGAGAACCTATTTGTAGTGATAATTTGCACGACGAAATGGCACCAAGTGTCAACAAGCATGATTACAGTACATTATTTAAGTGATGAATGTACAAGACGTGTTAATGCAAATATATTTTAGTATGGTTGTATATACCATTCGGTTTAGGAGAGCATGGATGTTAAAATCTGTATTTTATCTGAATTGTATCTATTTTATGCGGTTATTAGTATTTAAAAATCATCAATAACTAGAGGTACGTAATTAAAATAAGATATTCATTATCAATCTTGCTAATTGAGATATTAATTGAATTGTCTCTAACCAACGCAACGCAACGCCTGGTAGATATTGATTTTACTTGATTTCTGTGTGCTTAATCGGTTGCCGACCCTTAAGGCAGCCCGCTTACCGTCCAACCGCTGCGCGATGTAGGCGGAGTCAATTTACTTGGTGCCGTGGCAGGTAGCAGAAGGCTTATATGCATCCCCGCCGTCAGCACTAAGGAGGGAGTTGCTTAAATTTAAATCCCGAGGTCGAGATCTCCTTTGCAAGCGTGTCAACAGAGCAGAGACTTTAGCAAGCCATTCTCCTCGCTTCTTCGCAGTGGCAGCCACAACTCCTTTCGTAGGAATTCCATCCACACGGCCCAACAAATGCAGTACCCGGGAACAGCAGCGCGGGTGACCGGATCGATCCTCTCCCATCGTCTGCACCAAGAGCTCCAGCTCGGTAAACTTTGCAGAGATGGCATCCAAATCCTTTTCATCATCGAACACGTACTTGGGGTAATGGAGAGGACGCTGGGCCCGCTCCAGCCTCATCTTCGACCGCAAGCTGGCCCGGATATCAATAACAGTCATGGCAGTTGGGTCAACTCCTCGCACTTCAAGCTCGAATTCCAATTCATCTCGCTTCAAATGGTTCACATTCATCGCAGGCGCGGTCATGGCGACAGAGAAAGAATCAGTCACGAAAGAAAATCAAATAAATACCAACAATGGAGGGAACCGCTCGGAGAGGGGAGGTCACACGTGCTACACCAACGGCAAAACACAGCAGCAAAGCGGAAGCAGTTCAGCAGCAAGGCAGCAAAAAAAAACAAACTCGAAGACAACAACCAAATTTAATTAACTAAGGACGACCTAATTAACAAAGAAGGGCCCCACGTTGGGCGCCAATGAAACACCTTGACTTTCTATTCCCGATGAAAGCTATAAAATATTTTAAAAATAAGTTCCGGAACCTTGAGCTCTACCTGTGCGCTCATGCAGTCCTTGGGGTTGCACCGACCAACTCTGGGAGAGGGCGTGGGGATAAACAACATCCAACCGCAAGGTGTTCCGAAATGGGCGCCACACAATCTAAACCCCGCCGTGGACTATCGCTTGATTGTGAAAGCTGGCTGAAAGAGAAATGATGCCACACAGGGACAAGAAGAGAACCAAAGTTGCCGGAAAATCAAGTTTATTAAATACCCACAGACAAAAAAAGTAAAAAAAGTACACGAAACTACAGCGGTATCTCGGGAAAATATCCACTGACCCGCAAGGTCGACCACCGTTCAAATAATCCACACCAGAACGAGTCACAATAATACAATTTATCAAATACACCAAAAGATCAAATAGCAACGCTTCGGCAACGTTAGTGCCGATAATTAACCTAAAAAAACCCGAAAGATAAATGCGACAACCGACGAACACGTTCTTGGCCAAGCACGAAATTCACCGCCGTATCTGGGATAATATTCCTCCAGACGTAAAATTAAATTAAATGAATCCGACCGAAAAGCGTTGGGAATTTGATTAACAATAGTGTCAAAATGGATGAAATTAATAAATTAAAATAAGGCAATATTAAATAAATTATTGTCCCAAATGACCAGGACAATTCAAATTCAAAATTAAATTGTAAAGTAAAATTCTCAAACCTTACAGAAACACTTTGCCGGTACACCTTCACCCGACTAACCTAACCTCAACGTTTATCAAATATAAACAACCAAGTAAATTTAGAAAAGACAAAGATAAGATAACCCTATCTAATTAAATTAAATTAAACTAAATTAAATCAAATTAAATCAAATTAAACAATTGTTAACGAGGTTGAGGGAGGCTAGCTACCGTTGCAGCATACGCACAACAACGGTCCACCGCAACAGCTGTTTGTTGGGGTAGGTGAGGTTAGAAACCTTCCGGACAAAGACACGATAGTGGTGAACGGCTCACCGAAAGTAAATTATACAATGAAAGAAAAATACAATTAATTACGACACGAATAAACTTCCGGCAGCACTGCGTCAAGGGCTAGGGCCACGCAGGGGCCCGGTGGAGATATAAATATAAGTCAAACCTTGACCTCGGCAGCGAAGGAATGTCCCCGTCCCACGAAGACACCCGCAGTCCTAGCAAGGCAAACTCTCCGCAGCTTCCGACGCTCCACTCCAGGACGCCACTCAGTCCGCTAGATCCACTCGATCAAGTCGTGCCAGAGTTATCACTCCACGAAACTGGTCCTCCGATCGAAAGGGTTGTCCTCCGATCCAAAGACGAAAACGTCCCCAGACGAAGACACCACAGAAAAGGATAAACGCCACCAGACGTAGAATAAATATCCAAGAGGTCCAGACGACGAATAAATATCCGACGATGAATAAATATCCGACGATGAAGCCTAAAAATATTCCCCGCAATAAGGAACCAATTCTCAAAGTAATAAACGAACCAGAGACTCACCCTAAGATCTTGAGCGGGCTTAACCGTGAATCCAACAGTAATCTACGTACTAAATCCGCACAAAAGGCGACGGGGTTCCAACCATATAACACACTACAATGGTTAAAACTTCTCAGCTTGGGAAGGATGGTTCCGCATACAGCGAGAGATACTTCGTACACCAGCAAGGCACCAAACAAACGAGTAACTCCAAGTCACTTCCACACAGCTTCACGTAGACTCCAGGATAAAGTTGACTGACAGCGATTCGTCTAACCACCAAGACTTAACAATCCAGAGGGACCAAATGCGGATCTATATATAGCCTCGCTCCCCACTTTAACCGGACCAAAAACTTCGCAAAAAGGCAATTAGAGCGACTTTAATAAAAGGGAACCGGTCATTAGGAGCAGAAAAATCCAAGGAGACTCATAATAACCCGGTCGACCAAATATGAACAGTAGATTAAGAGAAAACAGGAGAAATGAATGGGAAAATACACTGTCTCGAACCCCGCATAAAAACTAGCCCTACTCAAATACGCAACTTTATTCAAACTCTGTTAATAGTGAACCAAATTCCACGAACGATGACTTGATGTAGAGCTGAATTTTTCCTCGTCACCATAAAACAAAAATCGTCGCTCTACGACGTCGCGTCGAAAAGTTACGCAATAAATCGATAAATCGCCCAAGAGGCACAGGAAGCGCCATCTTACGGCGGATAGCGGAAACACGTTCCAAACTCAAGCTACCCATGCAAAATCACGGGGGGGCGCAACCAACCAGTAAGAATTCAACCTGTGTGCAAGGCCTGAGAAACTTGAAAGCGGCGACAGTAGCAGAGCATAATCCCTTCAAAACATTCCGTAAAAACGGCAGTGTAACAGTTGTTGTAAATCGGCTTGGTGGCATTATCGACATTTTTATCAAGTGTTATTGAATTCATCTAGAGTTTTCTCGGCTTCGGTTTTGCGCATTTGTATCAACACTGTGATCCCGCAGGCCAGTCCATATGCTGGGGATTTTCATTCATCCAGATCTTATGATAGCTTGCCGCGCTTCCTTGGTATCTAAAGCGCTGCGTCTATTTTGGCGGCTCACGAGCTGCTCGTCAATCTGCTGTGCATAATTGAACCTCTGCGAACCAACTACGACTGGCAGCTCGTTCATCAGCATTAACAATGCTGAATTCCCTTCATTGAATAAGGCAACGGCAAAAAATGCGGCAACCTCGACTATTTAAAGCCAGAATGTAGGTGGTTTGGAGCCAATCGCCAAACGGCCGAGTTAAAACACTCATTTTCTGCGTGTGACCGCAGAAAATTCATAGACCGGATTTTTTTTTAACTTCGGGGTGCAATGGATCACGCTCCGTTCCTAGCTTTAGCTTGCTGCCACTTCCATCAGCTGTCTCCTTGCACAGTTGTGTTGTGGATTTTGGTGCGTGGATTGCCATTATCGCCTTCTTCATTGTTTCGATACTATTCACATTTCTGCGAATCTATAAGCCGTAGACGTGCTGGGTTTTTTCACCAATGGCTCGGTCAATTTTCTTTTTCCGCCCAGTTTTTTAGTTCTGATGTTTCGGAGACTAGATCCCATTATTTTCTGTACATTACCAATACATTCACTCTTCAGAACTGCCAGTTCATCACCGTACGGATTTAAATTAACAATTGCAGAGAGCGTTTTCGAATCTCCATCGCCGATATAATTGCCGTATTTTACACCATATAGTTCCTTCGATCTCAAGAACATCATTTTTACCGATTCCATGCTTCCCGCAGACCCTTCGTGCGTTTTTGTGCAACTTCCTTTGTCATGATCCACTTTCCATTTCAGATACTCCGCTGAATTTGGAGACTTGTTCTTTCAAAATGCACATGATTGACACACAGTAACAACTTCGTACAACCAGATCGATGATTTTTCTGGAGTAATATCCAATAAGCCATAAGGGATGTAATGCCAAACAGTTATTTGAAAGTTATTGAAATCACGTTTCTTCCATGTTCAATCACACAAAACTTTATAATTTAAAATAGGTCTCTAGTGTTTTCTCCTTTGTTAGACGAGCAGCCGTCTACCTACCGCGCGCTCCAGCCTTCACCTTAGTGCTCATAGCATCGGAATTTTGTATGAAACTTTGGAAACATATTCTTGAATAGTTTTACTTACAATTTATTGAATAAAAAAATTTTAAAGTTTTGAATCGCTAAAGTGCCTTCCCCCTTAATCTGATCGGAGTAAAATTTTATACCTAGCCAAAGTATCTTAAAAATGCTTGAGTAACCAATGCCAAATTAAAATATGGTTGTTAAAATTAATTAAATTGATTTGTGTCAGGCATAAACATGTCGTATAGTAAATAAATCACATCACAACATACAATATAACTTTAATCAATTTCATCAGCTACGAACACATTATTCATACGTGACGATTAACACGTGTTTACACGTATTATAAGACTACATTACAACATAATTAAGGGCAAATTATCCACACGTTACCAGTGAACACGTGTTAACTCGTCACGTGGGAATAATGTTTACAAGCTTACGCGTATTAATTCGTGACATTTGAATAATGTATCCGTACCTCTACAGGTAGATATTTATTTGAGGGTTATAACGCTTATTTATTGTAGTGCGCAAATTTTTCTGCGTACAGCGTGCAGATGTTATCCTTGATGACTTCCATCAGTTCGGTAGTGGATAGTATGCCACCGAGGTCCTGGGTGAAGCAGCTGTCCACCGATAGGGTCTTCTCTATTCCTTCCTTTATTATCCTGGCGTATCTATCTCGTTTCAAATAATACAGCATGCTTACAACAGAGTTCAGCGTGGCTACTGGATTTGCTATATTTTTACCTAGAATTGTAAAAAGAATAAGTAAAAAGAAACTAGCGCATTTTTAATTGTATGGCAGCTTGATTTTTCAGTACGATGTTGTGATAGATAGTTTAGCTTTGCTCGTTGTGTTCACTAGACATCGCTCAGGTTAGGGCTGGTGAACGGCTAACCGACTAGTAGTATTCGTTACTTTGTAATCACTACTTTATAATACACTAATACTTGATTTCTAAAGTAATCGTTACGTTTACTAAGTAATCGTTACTTTTACCTAACGGGTATTTTTTTAAAACTATATTAGTTACACTTACACTAATTTAACTTTTTAACGTAATAATAATAATAATAATAACCTTTATTTAACCCATGTCGACAATTATATTACAATTATAACGAAATATATTTCATTGTATAATAAATTGTACTTATTGAATTTTATTCCCCGATTCTATACATACATTAAAATATATAAGAAAATAAAAGTGTAGGTCAACTATGTTAACACCAGGGCTATGGAGTCGGAGTTCAGACAAATTTCAGAGGAGTCAGTACCTACCTACATACCTACATATGTAAATAATCAAATTACAAAGCACACTTTCCAAACGAAAGTGAAGACGATTAACAAAACTAATCTGACAGAAATGTTAAAACGGAAATTTGAACAAGAGAGTTAAAATGAGATTGAGAAGTAAGGCAGTCGTTCAATGTAGTATCATTCATTTAGAAGTTGTAGCTGTAGCCTTAAGTATGATTATCTGCAGCTTTGTAAATAATAAAAAATGATTTAAGGGCATCTTTGCAGAAATGTTAAAACGGAAATTTGAACAAGAGAGTTAAAATGAGATTGAGAAGTAAGGCAGTCGTTCAATGTAGTATCATTCATTTAGAAGTTGTAGCTGTAGCCTTAAGTATGATTATCTGCAGCTTTGTAAATAATAAAAAATGATTTAAGGGCATCTTTGCAGGAGAATTAGTTGGAGCTATTGTGGCCCTCACAACAATTTTATAAACGTATATTGCACTTAATTTTGTTTTTATTACAATGATTTTATGTAGTATTACACACTGTGTCTTATGGGTGCTTTTGTTATTATTAGAGGCAGAACGACGGTTAAATGGCCAAAATCGTGCCGATTTGTATGTTCTCTAATGAGAAAACAGTTTAATACTTAATGATGTCAGAGATATTTTGAATAAACAAAGAAATTACATTTTATAAATAATTTTCTTATTTGTGGTCCATTTATTTGTGTTCGTAAATAACTTTTTCCGTCGATCGTTTAGTTATGAGTCAGTTTAGTGAATAGGAAATCGTTTATTAATAGTTATTTAACCAACAAGTACATTAAAAAGAGCGATTAATGATCGAGACTGTTTAACGCGCGAGCGAAGCGAGCGCATTAATTGTCGAGATCATTAATCGCCGTTTAATATTCGAGTTGGTTACAAAATTTTTCCGTCGATCGTATTCGTATAGCGTTGTCTACATAGATTTTTCTTTGCCGATGTCAGTTTAGGTTATATGACAATTTATGTAACTTGACACTGACAGTTCTAGAGGGTGGTATGTTTTGATTGGAAGATTTCATTTCACATATGTTCGATTAGCCAATCAAACGACGTCAGTATGTCGTGTGATTGGCTATAACAAATCATGCATTAATAGAAATCGTGCATTAATGGAGTACTTTAATAAACGATTTCCTATTCACTAAACCGACTCATAAATAAACGATCGACGGAAAACAACCATACCAATCACACGGCGTAAAGACGTCGTTTGATTGGCCAATCAAACATATGTGAAAAGAAACCTTCCAATCAAAACATACCGCCCTCGAGAACTGTTAGTGTCAACTTACATAAATTGTCATATAACCTAAAAATACATCGTCGAAGAAAAATCTATGTAGACGAGGAAGAATACGATCGACGAAAAATTTTGTAACCAACTCGAATATTAAACGGCGATTAATGATCTCGACAATTGACGCGCTCGCTAATCGCTCGTGCGTTAAACAGTCTCGATCATTAATCGCTCTTTTTATTATACTTCTAGTTAAATAACTATTTTATTTGTGGTCTGATCAATGGGTCTTTCTGATATCTTATAGGCAGTTTTTATTTACATTTAGATTGTCAGTTTAAATATTTTTGCTAACAAATTGGCTGCCTATGTTTGCGAGTACTTTGATATCCACAAGCCATATGTTTAATACAATCAGAATCAGATCAGAATACTCGAAGAGAAATTTAATTTATTAAATTTGCTTCTTTTTTTCTAGCAGTGTTTTTGTTTTCATATCAAATTTAATATTACACGGTTCAATTTACACGGTTCCATTCAATTTATTAGTTAATTTATTAATAAATATTAGTCAAATTTGTGATTATTTACATGTAAGATTTTTATTACACAGAATTATTTGAAAATATTTTGTATGTAATTTTTCTGGAGTCGGAGTCGGAGTCTGAGTCGGACCACAAAAAATGTCTGGAGTCGGAGTCGGAGTCAAGAATTTCATTACCGACTCCGCGCTTTGAGTGAAAACACGGCGATTTAGATATTGAGGGGGAAGTTCAAAAATGGTACCTAGAGAATTTTAGGTTTCATCCCTTCACCCCCAGCCACCCCAGTTCGAAATTTCAAATAGCACCCCCTACCTTGTGATATATCATTTGAAAGGGGATAAAATTCTCTACTCAACCGTGATAAAAAAATTAAATCGATCGATTGGTTCTTAAGATAGACTACCCAGAAGATAGAAGGTATGAAATCAATTATTATTATTATTAGCGGAACATAGCGGATTGGATACACTGTTTAATTAAATTACAGTCATAAGAAATAAAAAATTAAAATAAATAATAAAATAAGAAATTATTTTATGGTATGTTCGAAATGGCCACCATTATTTGCTAGACAAAAAGGTTGAGGTATTTCATACCTTCCATCTTCTGTGTAGTCTATCTTAAGAACCAATCGATCGATTTCACTTTTTTTATCATGGTTGAGTAGAGAATTTTGTGCCTTTTCAAATGATGTATCAGTGGGTGCGAAGGGATGAAACCTAAATTTCTCTAGGTACCATTTTTGAACTTCCCCCTCAATATCTAAATCGCCGTGTTTTCACTCAAAGCAACAATCGCATCAGGTCAAGAGTTATTAAGGGTGGATACTTTTGAAATGAACACACGGTATATCAATTCTGCCTTTATATATGCAGTATACATAATATATATGTTTAAGGGATGTTTGAGTATTTTTTACATGTCAGTGTTGTGTGCCTTGGCACTTTTTTTTACGTCGATCCTCAAATGTTATGTCCCGAAGGCATTCACAGTTTCTATTTCCACATGTTTAGTTTTATGTGTTGGATTTTCTCGACGTTTGTGAGTATTTCGGTCTTGTTGAAGTTTATTATTAGTCCCACCTATTACATACTTGTTTAACTTATATTATTGTTAATTCGGTGACTCAGAACTTCTTCCGAAATGCAGAGAAGGGCCACGCCGATTCCATTCTCATGCCTTCAATTATTGGATATAATTACGACCCAAAGTGATTTGATAATTCGTTATAGCTTATTCTTATATAATTTTAGTGATATGGTACAAAAATTAGTAACACCTTAGGGAGGATATGTGAGGTATCATAGGATAGGATTTTACTACCAAAGAACCAAATCGTACTGTGCCAGTTGTGCATTATGCTAACCTTCTAAAGACGTTCCGAGATTCCTACAAGCCGTTTCAAAGACGGCATACTTGGGTCCATAATTCGCGCTACCGGTGAGACCAGCACCACCTGTCAATCCGCAAGCAATATTGTTGAGTACAGTTCCATAAAGGTTAGGCGTTAGAAGGATTTCGTACTGCTGAGGTCTGCTCACCAGTTGCATCGAACAGTTATCCACAATGGTATCCGTTAGCTTGATATTTGGATACTCCTTGCCCACCTCCTTCACCGTCTTGAGGAATAGACCATCGGACAACTTCCTAGCAAGAAATACATTATAGTATGGTTAAACAATGAAAACAGTGCAGCCACCTAATCATTATTACCCTTGTTTCTTTTATATTATTTTTATTATTATAAGATCTTTGAACAAGATTACTGTGGTAAACATTGTCGTTAAAATGGCGCTTTTCCCTAATAGTCATTTAAGCATTTCATGGTGACTAATTAGCAGCCAGCTGGACTTTTGCATAGCTTTTATTTAGTCGTTATACATGAACTGTTAAAAGTCCTAATCGGTAGCACGTGAGCTAAAGATAAAAGACAGTAAACGTCATGAACACCAGCTTATCTAAAATACATAGCTTGCTATTTGTCAGATGGTAAAATGGTTACTATAAACATCGCCGACAAGGCAATTTTATACTAATAAGTTTATTCATTACTCCGAGCAGTCGTCTTATAAGTCATCCAGAGTCATCAGCTTTACAGAAAGTTATAAAGTATCATATCGAAAATTTAAACACATTCCGATAATGTCTTTATCTACGACTAACATAATATAAGTTCATTGCATACGTATCTATGACTATATAATCCCCATCATTATACGCGCCAATGATTATAATGACACTAGCGTTATATAATAATGACAGTTCAACTGTCATCATTATACAACGCTAGTGTCAAAGTCTGTCAAAACCTACGTGGATGACAGTTATTTGACAGTTCGCCTCGCCATCATTGACAAATACATTTAAAATATTTTGCATAAAATGGAATTTATGAGTTGTAGATAAAACGTCGTATTTAACTCGCACATAACGGATATAAATTGCTCTCATGATAACACACTCGCCTACGGCTCGCGTGTAAACTTCATGCTCGCGAATTATATCCTCAATTATGTGCTCGTCAAATAATATACTAAATTATACAAGGGAATAAAGTATTAGATTTTTGCCTTACACACAGAGAAAGGAATGCTCAATTCAAATAAAATTGCTTTGCATCAAAACAACGGTTGATTTCCATATCCACGAAATAACTATCCACTTCAACCGAGACAATATTTTCTCAGTGCAAATGTGTTAAGTGCTTCGTTCGAGATAAAATTAGTTGCAACGAGTAAACTATTGACTTGCACCAAATAGTCATCAACTCGAAAGGACTATAATGTTGTTTTGAATGAAACTTTGTAGTATTATTTCAAATATTTCAACATTTGGACCAAACTAATATTGTTTGAATGCAACCATATGATGTCTTAAAGAGAGTAATAAAGCTATCGGAATAAGTAATAGGTTATTTTGCTTGGAAGAACCAATGTTTCAGAGAAACATTTGTAATTTTGGTTCAACACCTTTAGTGTTCTGAATAGAGTATTTTGTTATCAAAGCAAGTAACTGTCATTTTAAACGAAGTGCGTTAAAAATTCAAAGCAAGTAATAGTAATTTACATTCAACATAATATATTGATTTGAAGTGAATGTTTTTGTTGTTTTGTTAAAACTATCTACCGCTGCTGCAAAGGTTACATAAAAAATAAGTCTATCAAAACAAATGCAGAAAGAACTACACGATTATAATAGCACATTACTTTCTTAATCATATTTACTAGCAAGAATAATTCTTCTGGCTGACAAATCTAATCGAAACATAATATGTGGTATTACATCAAAGTTCTTTAAGCAATTATTTTGTAAGACATATATTTTTTTTAGTCATGTAGCAAAGACAATGGGTAAAAAAAGTTCAATATACCAATACATTAATTTATTATAAAAATAAAAATACATTTCAAACAAGTAGGTGTCATACTGATATAAACCCAATAACTTGTTATAAAAGAAAAAAAATACATTTAAAATACAATCAAAAATACAAAAAAATGTCATCCTGATACAGTAATTAGTACAGTTAAGAGCTAAGCAGTCAACAAGACTTGATGGGCCTTTCTGCAACTGGCCATTATAATACGGTTTCTCACCTTAGATGTTTCTAAATCTCCTCTTAGCTTCACCGCTTCCCGGAAAACAATCCGATCTCCAATAGCCGGAATAAGTTCTTTTATCTCTTCTTTTGTAAGTTTTGCACAGTTATTTTATGGTCTGCAAACATAGAATGCACATAGTGTACTAACATTCGCATAAAAAGTAGATATACGCATATACTTACTGTCAAATATCGTTTTAAGATGATCTGATGAAATTGAAAAATCATCCACGCTGTCCATTATCACATGTAAAACTGCAGATACAATCAAGCGTATATCAAAGCGACACTGCTTACCACTATAACCAATATATTTGCATGGAGTTAACGTTGTGAGGGTTGTGAGTGAGACTGGAGAATGTTGTCCTCATATACTGCGTATCTAAAAACTGTCGCCGTTCTACGTCGCGTCAGTCTGGTGCCACAAACCGCGCAAACTCTTAAGTTTTCCGCACAATGAAACCACCCGATATTTTAAACTAAGCATTTGGTTACTTGGTTCACACAAAACGTCTCTTGCATCAACCAACTAGTTTTACTTGTTTTGAACACCATATTTTACATATATGATCTTGTTTCAATGCAATAGTTGTTTTCATTGGAATATATTGAATTGTTCAATGCAACACACTATATTCTTAAAAGAACTCATAAGAACTTTTAAAATTATCCAATGTAGTTTTACTTGGAAACAAAATGTTGTCGCTTCAAAGGAGAAATTTGTGAGTTTTGATTCAAAAAGCTCATCTAAATTGAAAACTTTATTGATTTGTTCGGAGTAAATTTCGGCAAGACAACGAATGTCTTAAACATTTCTCTGTGTGTAGATATTGCCTTAGATACGCGATATTACCGAAGTTGTCAAATTATATTTAAAATATTGCTAACAAAAATATTATTGTCGAGATGTCGAAATGTGTGTGCTGACAAACAAATTGAAATAAATTTCAATTCGATTGGACAATAACTTTTCCTCCTAAACTTGTTCAAAGATTTAGATAGTCATCTCATTGATGTGAAACAGCATTCAGTCTGCTGACTAATTTCCACCAATCAGTATTTATTTACACACAATAACATGTTAACTAAAAAGTTATACATGAAGTAGTCTATTCTCAAACGTAAATGACATTAACTAAGTAGTAAAAGCCTTTTTAGTTTATTATAATAAGAACCGGTTTCGATCATGCTCAGCTTAAATCTACAAATACATTCTACATCAATTAAGGTAGAAAATATCCATAATAGTGCTAACGTGGTTATTGTCTGTTTTCCAGATCCTTCTGATGTCAGTCCCGTCGCCGGGATGCTTGTTAATTTTGATGGCTACTCTAATAAGCATTCGATGATCATTATTAACCCTGCCAACATCGTTGCGTCATCGAGGTCAAGTATTCAGCAACCGTGGACTGTTGAATCTTGCCTAGCCGGGTGTCTCTACTGTGTTCTTTGACTCGACATTCGACACTTTGTCCTGTCTGTCCCACATAGCACGTTCCACAATCGCACGTTATCTTGTATATTCTTTCGTTCTTCAGGCATGGTGTAAAATCTTTTGGGTTCGGCAAAAGATCCTTTATCTTAGCTGCTGCTCTATACTTTACTGTGATACCAGATTTCTTCAGTAGTCTACCGATTCATTCTGATACCGCACTTACCTATGGTAAGTGGTACAAGCAAACCCTTCTGGCTCTTGTGGTACCTGTGGGACTTGCGGTTTTTGTTGTGTGGCAGTCCGTATGTCTGACTTAGCGTATCCATTTTGTCGTAAAGCCCACTCAAAATGTTTCTGTATTTTTTCACTTTTAACAGTGTCTGCCATGACCTTGGGAAGCGACTGCATGAGGCCACAATACTCCCTGGTTCAGACCTTTAGAATAATGATTGGAAGAGAACAAGGAAAAACACCAAAAAGCCAGGCACCCTGACCTGCTATATAGACGGGTCCAAAATGGTAGATGGATCAGGCGCAGGGATATACAGTCTATCCCCCAGATGTGAGTTGAGTATCTTCTTGGGAGCGCTGGCAGCAGCTTATCAGACCGAAATCAATGCGATAAACCAACGTGCATTGGAAAACTTACAAAGTGGTGTGTTGCGTCCCGATCAACCACCAGGAACCCTTCATTCGGTGACACGTGACGCCACGCACGGCACGAACAGTTGGGATTGGAATACCTACGTCACGGTTTGCCACCGCGAGGTTACTGAAATGCTCGGAACACGAGATTTTGAGCATCGGTCAGACCTGCACGACCAAATCGGGAGCGTCAGCGAAGCGACTACCGCGCGGCGATCGCTTCGCATACATTCCTATACAGGGTGCGGCAAACGTCAGTTTACCGATTTGCATATGAGAGAAAAACGCAAAAAAATAATGGCAAAAAAATGTATTTCCGAAAAGATATAACATCAAAAATTTAAAAAAAAAAACGCGCATGCACGAATACCCGACAGCGTAAACTGACTTTTGCCGCACCCGGTACACTCAGGATAAAATTTTAAAGCAATCTTAATTTTTAATGTTTGTTGTTTTTAATAAAAAAACCAGCAGAGTTGGACGTGTGTAACAAAAACATTATTACGTCACGATATATCTAATTATATACTTGAATTATCTTTAAAGATCGTGGAGAAACCGTTTTTTATGTCATGTTTAAATGAAGAGCACTTCCAACATCATCAGCCTGAACCCTGAATACATTGTGTTGCTCCTTTTTCGATATTTTTCATTTGAAGATGTAATTTCTACGTGAAAACGAACAGCAAAGACCTGACTGTTAGACAAGAGAAAACACACCGCTATAATTTTAGTTCAATAAAAAACGATGTTGATTTAGTTTCAAAATACTAGAAAAACAAAAACATAAAAACTTACAGCAGAACAAGTGTAGTAATCATCCTTTAAAAACGTTGGCCATATTTTTTCCACCATCTTTAAAGATAACTCAAGTACGCAATTGGATTTTTCGTGCCAATGCAATGGAATCGTTTTTTTTTTCTATGCAAACTGATTTCCTGATTTCTTTTTGTCAGAAAATGATGGTCACAGTAAGAATAAGGTTCGTCATGTGTTATTGCTACTGTTAACTGAGTTCCAATAACAATAATAATTGCCTTCTAGGTTTTTAATTCTACCGCTTATTGTAGTAGATTGTGTAATCGGAATACGGCTTCGGTATTCAAACTTCATCGACATCTCTTAGATATTGTATGCAGTTGGCGTGTGATAGTGCTAGGGTCATCTATGAGACATACTAAGAACTGAGAGTGATATAGCTTGTGAACTCACATGATATTAGCTTTGTGGACAATTGTGACCTTTGTCCTGCCGGTCTTGTTGGCGAAGTCGAAGGCCCATCTGGCAAACCGTTCAGTGTTCGTCTGTGTGATGACTTTCAAGCTTTCAACAATTCCCTTCTTCGCCTCGTGCTCCAACATTGCGTATTCCCCTTCCGTATTCTGCCTGATCATGACGATATCGATATCGCGATATTTTGCAGGAACACCGCTGTACGACTTGCAGCGAGTAAGGTGGACAAATAGGTCTAATTTCGTTCGTATTTCTACGTTCGCGTTGAGGAAATTTGGAGAGCTCATAGGTGGTCTGATAGCCCCTGAAAGCAAAGTACCGGATGTTAGTAGCTGATTGTCCGGCAATTATGTTAGGTCTGGTATTTTTCTATAGTCTATAACTGTAATTTTGATAACAAAAAACGTACTGGCATTTCCTTTTCTATATTGATATAAATGTTATTAGCACTTACAGAAATATCAGGATCTGCATGTTAGCGATTTTAAAGAAACTTGGTAAAATTATAGTGTTAAACCGGGTGATTCAATTTCGAGACTCACCATGGGGATCTCGCTTATTAGTGGATATAGAGCCTATGTTTAAGTTTGGCAAAGTTTTGTATTTTTGTGTTGATCAATTATCTGAAAAGAAATTTAAGCAGTCATTTTTCATTTTGAAAATATTCCCAAAAAACTGAAATGTTAAGATATCGTTTATAATTTTTTATTCAAAACCAAAATTATCTAGACATTTGAAACAAAAACATTATTGAGTTACTTTTTAACAGAGAATGCAGTGTCATTTTTTAATTTGAAATTACATCGAAGATGGCGGCTAACCATAGCCAACTTTTGTTTTTCTTATGGGCGCCATGTTGAATTTTGGCATTTTCCGATAGTCTTATTTCCGCAATGTATAACATGTATAACAGCATTATTTTTTAAGACAGTGTTGTAATAATCAATAACCTTCAGGTACCCAATTGGAGCTTGGTTACAGACCGCCGAATTTGTTGCCAACCAACGTCAATAAAATGCACTTACTTGGATCAAGCGGCGCGCGCAGCGTTGGGTTTGCTATTTAGGCAAATCAACCTTAATTGTGGTTGATTGTGGATGTGAAAGGACGTTTACCAATAACAAAAAGCGTGATATGTTAAGGGTTTATTATTGTTCTTATAGAAATGGCCCCATCGTACAATGTTCCTTACATTGGACAGAAATTTAACGGAGAATGGATCGTTCAGTAAACCGCGCAATACTCATGGAAATGTTGAAAACAATCAAAGAGATATTTTGGAAATGGCAAACGTTAGATTACTATAATTTGCAACGCTTCAACTACTGTTTTTTAGCTAAATGATGAGCCTCGGATTTCTACGCGGGAACTAGCCTCTAATTTGGAATTGCCGCAAACACAACGGCAACTTTGAGCTTTGAGAAACTCAATTTACATATCTGTAAGCGTTTATTTGAAACTTGCATAGGAAACAATTATATACCTACTTGTTTCAGGTTTCCTAAAATTATATTATTTTTCTAGAGAGGTGTTTCTTTAGAGCATTGACACCATATTTTTTTCTATAATCGAGAAAAAAATATTCAGATTTGTTGCGAGGTATACAACTTCAGTGCAATTTAGTCCAAACATCGTTTCGATAAGAACATTTCTGTTGGACCTTTCACTTTCTCAAAATCATTTTATATCAGATGCTTTTGTGTGTGTTGTTTTGTGAGGGTATATTTTTTCGCAGTTGTATAACCTACCTTTGAGACCACAACCATTTCTCATTACGGAAATCACGGCATTGTTGATGTCTTCTTCAAGAGTTGGCCCTTCGCTGATCTGGATCTTCTCGAAATCTATTGGGGCGTTGATGAACTTGAGGACGTCCTCCACATGCCGCATGAGTTCGGGGCCTATTCCATGCCCTGGAAGCATGGTTACTATGTGGCGACCACCATAAAGCGAAATTGGTATATCAGCGTTTCCCAATGAATCCCCATGTTTATATCCCAAACCTCTACTAGACTGGAAGATCACGGCATGAATAATACGACGCGACAACATTTTGATAATTTCACTGATTTTGATGGGTTTGACATGTTAACCATAACAGTCATCTATTAATGTCACGCACACACACCAAGTTAATTTTTGCAGTGTAGTACTGTAGTGCTGCCAATTTTTTTAAAAATGTATGTAGTGTACGGTGCACGTGGTGTTTATGTCGCGTCGTAGGCAAATGGTTATTTTAGGCAAAAGGTTTTTGCCTAGGCAAAAGCTATGTGCCTGGGCAAATAGATAAGGGACGTTTATTTATATTTTTAAAGTTATTTGCCTAAGCAAATGTATTTGCCAAGACCGTTGTCAGGCAAATAGCATTTAGTTTTCAATTGCGTTTGTTTTAAAATTATGTTAGGGCACGTGCAATCCGTGCATGTTAGTTCTCAAATACATCATAATTAAATTTAGTCCACGGATGGCTCTCAGAAACAGAATGGTACTGGAGCTGGCGTCTTCTCGCACGACTTCCAAGTGCGTAGATCAATTCCTCTCGGTACACTACCTTCTATTGTCCAGGCCGAACTTTTCGCCATCAAAACTGCTACTGACATAATCACCGAACCCAATAAGTCAGGCAAAAACAGTGATCTTCACTTCATAGAATAGCTATTTTAAAATCAACTAATTTGCGTGTAAAACTTTTTCTATTTAACTTTAAAAAACTTGGGTTCTCATTAAGTCATTTCAAAAAATTAAGACAAAAGTTATTTGGTTTTAAGGGGGTTCTGATGAAAATAAAATCTTTCTTTCTATACGGTATTTTATTATCTAAGATCTTAAGAATGTGGGTACGAAGTTTCAAGTCAAAATTTGCAAAATTAGCCAAGTTATAAGCAATTAGCCGACGGCGTGCAGGTGTCAAAAATACGGAGCGCGCGGATCGGGCGGATCGCGCGCTCAACAATTTTTCCGCTCGAGTTAAAATTGTTTCAAGCCAAGCGATCTTGCAGTGTGTGGTTTATAATTGCTTGAAATTCTCTCGTGAACAGTCATGGATAAAGCCCGCCACTGACGGTACTGCGCCGCAGTACGACAAAATCGTACTGCTGCGTTGTACAACTTCGCAGTATACGTTGACCGGCCACACACGATCCAACGCGGCAGTCTCTGCCATGCCAGCGTGTAGTAAAGATGTCGGGCAGCGAAGAAGATTTATTGTTTGCTGCAGCTACAGATAGTGTGTTAAAAAAATTAAATTTTATTTAAACAAAAGTTTTTTTTGTGTTAAACAAGCTTTCGTCCAAATAAGTTTTTCTATGTATAAATTCAATGTATCATCTTATTATAGAAACTTGGTAACATTTTGTTTTTCTAATAGATCACCGTGTATATTTTCTTTTTCTTATTGTAAGATTAATTCTAAGAATATTTTTTAGACAGAACATTTTTTTAAACGCATCATTTTTGAGTTATAATCAATTAATCAAAACTCCTAAACTTCAAATTAAGAATATTTTCCTACAAAAAATCTTAGAATTAATCTTAGAATAAAAAATCTATAAAAATAAAAATGAACATCCTGTATATTAAAAAGTATATTTAAACGAGAGATTGTTAAACCCAAATAACTTTGGTATGATTATTTTTGTAATTTTATTATGGTTGGAGAATTATTTAGGTGTTCCGATAATTTTGACTAACCCTGTATAATCTTAACCAATAAATTAAACAACAATCGACACGACTGTCTGTTAAAAATTCTACTAGCGACTAAAATCTATTTTTCTCAACTAGCTCTACAGAAATTCTACTAAATCTACCAACATTATAATCACCTATTATAATGCGGTATAATATATTACGTAGTATAGAATAAATATTTGTATATAGAAATATTAAAGATTGTATAGAACTGAACATTATTGAGTTATAACTTATGACACTAGATTTGCACTAAACCAATCGATACACCAGATCTAAGGAAAAATCTACTGATTTGGCAATACTGGCCACATTTGTTTAGGAGTACGGATTTCTGTACTTATATGAACACCACAAACCCTCCACCCATGTATTGTACTAGAATCAGCTGATACTGCGCCGCTGTACAATTTAGTCGCAGAGAGACACACACGGTCCAATATGGGCATGCGAGCGACCGCGTCGTACTTGTCGTACTGCAAAGTTAAAAATTTTTAACTGCACGTCAAGCAGACTCAACTGGATCGGTCGGGCCCACACACGGTCAAATTTCGACCGATTCATTCCAATTTCGTTGCATCCAACAAAATCGTACTGCGGCGCAGTACCGTCAGTGGCGGCCTTAAGAAACACACTGGCAAAAACTGCTTGTATCGAAGTACCTACATACAGGCAACTGTACTGCGAATATGATGGGTCAGCGGGAGACATATTCAGTGGAGCTGTGGGTTGGAGCACTGGGTCCGATGCGGCTTGTACATTGACAAGAACAGACAACTTTCTATGTTTTACCAATCAGAAGACATCCAGACTGTTGATAATATGTACAATGCTGTGTGGACCAAATTCTATCACATGATCTGATTTACAACAAGTTGTCGTCGAGAGAGTTACTAGAACGGTGTTTGGGGAGGAGAAACTGAAAACAACAAACATCTTTACTGTGACTCAAAACCTATAAAAATTGCGGCTTATGCAGCAGCAGGAAGTTATAAAAAAGGCTTTTCTGCCGTCCTTAAAACTATGACAACAATAGGAATCGTTATTGGCACGGAAACGAAGAATTTGCAAATGTGCGCGAAAAACAGCGTCCGGTGAGGTCGTCGAGACGTGCACTCGACGCTGCAAAATAAGCTTAAACAAGGCGTAGAAATCAGCAAATATGTCAAATGTATATTCTAGGAAGTGGAGGAAGGAGTAAAGTATGGCCCTGGTATAACATATTACCAGAAAAATACTATAAGTACTCGATGTCACGTTTTAAACTATACTTGAAAGTTTAAACGTGTTTTTCTCGAAACCGTTTTTTCGCGATCGGTTGGCATGATATTTCAAAAACTATCAGACCGATTGACTTCAAAATTTGAAGAAATGCAATATGTTATACATTTTTCTTTTCGTAGAGAAAACATTGTCAATTTTTATGAGAAAATACGATATTTTGAGTTTGACAAGTCACCATTTCCTCAAATATAAATATTTTGACTTTCTGGTTCATCAAACGATAACTACATATATATAAAGTAGGCCGCTCTTCGATATTTTTATTTCCGATCATCTGGAGTGGCCCAATCATGGCAACCAGCGACCACGGATCTTCGCGCAGTGTCATGGTCGCGGGTGACTAGTGAGCGTGATTCATAAGATTTCTTTATTATTTTTTTTGTAGATAGGTACCTGAAAAGCTAATAAAATTTGTGCCAAATTTGGAATCGATTTTTTGCATAGTCTCGCCAATAAAAAATTCTAAAAAAAGCTGTAATTTTAGAGGAAAACCCGGAATCCCCTCTTAAAACCGCCATCTTATGATACATAACACTACTTTCCCTATGGTCTTTGTAAAATTGGTACTACTCCGACTCTCTTCAGCGTTCAAACAATACGTTTCAGGACATGAGTTCCTTCAAAAGTTGGTCTACTAGTCTGTATGGTCTGTATTATACTCTCTAAGCCTGATTTTCTATACACCTTACGCGTATATCAACAACTATTTAGTAGTTGATCTAACATTGACGCCTTTTAAATGTTAGTATAATAGTAAATAGTAATAATAACAATTTTGTATTTCGTCATTGGTCTCTATCACAGAAATTACAATGTGAACACTTTTTACTGTATCATACATAGTATGATAAAGTATTGTAATAGTCCCGAAAAAAAAATTAGATTTTAGCGGAAATATGTCTTTTTGGATCCCCTGAACATCTTTGACTAAGGTACAAAAAAATGTTTTGTGTGTGTGTGTGTGTATCTTATGTGTGTATGTGGGTGTGTACCCATCTTTTTGTGGTGACGATTCCGGACAAACTACTAAAGGTATCGGGACGAAACTTCATATTTAGAAATTTTATTACAAAACTTAGATCTGAAAAGCTTTTTGTTCAAAAGGGTCCTAGGCAACTAGATGTTTACTCTTAGAATTTTTCAACGATTTTGCAAATCAGCCGCCATTTCTGTAATTTCGTCAATATAGTTAAACAATAAAATAAAGTAGACGAAATTTGGAATAATTTATGTACATGACATTTTTTGGTAAAATTAATAGTTTAGCTGCATGAGCAAATTCTATTTCATCCACATCGCTCGTACTGCATTAAAACTAGTTAGCTAGGATTTGACAGATATTTTGATTCTATTGACAGCATTGTCAGCACATCAGCTTTTGCCACTGCTGTATAGTTTGATAAAGTTATGTGTCATTGTTTCTCGTTAATGCGGCAAATTTTAAAATAATATTGTAGCACTTTTATTGTTTATAAATTTGTTATTAAGACTTTATATCGGATGCTTGATGGATACGATTATAGAATTATCAGTTTTCATATTGTGCCTGTATTTTCGGCAACAATCTCTCGACAACTGAGTGAATTATAAAATTCACTTAATATCCGTATATAATAGATACCTTCCCTTTGACCAGCATAAGCCCGAGGATCACGACCGTGGCTAAAACATAAATGTGTAAAAATGTACTATAAAAGCGATAGATTTTTTAAGGTGAACGAACGATATGGGCTTTACAGATTTATATACCTTTTTACTTTCATGCTTGTTTTGACGCATTTTAGAATAGTAACTAATAAAGAATAATATGTGGCCCCTAACTCTTATTATACTCTTATCTATATGTATGTAATTTATTAATTAATTAACAAATAACACAAGACAAATATAAATATAAATAAATGCTATAAAATAGTTAGTAGCATAGTCACTACTACTATGGCACCAATTATTACTAAAAAAATCTTACACCGTACACCGAACGTTTTGTAACGGCGTCCCTGACGCCGCGCCGCGCCCGCCTTGCCAATATTTTCTAAAAGAAAGAATCACCAATTTACTCAAAGGGGCGCTAGTCAGATATTTGGCCCCAGGCGCAAGACTTCCTTACTGCGGCGCTGGGGAAATCACACCAGGCTGTTTGCTGGCCAAGAAGACGATCAAGTATCCCTCCATTAAAGAAGTCAGGAAATATACGCAGCTCACCAGAAGCAAGCTTCGTCTTATTACGGGGCTCCTTACTGAACACTGCAGACTACGGAAGCATATGTTCAATCTGCATCTGTCAGTATCTCCCACCTGCTGTGCTTGCGAGCAGGATGATGAGACGGTAAGATACATCCTGTGCAAATGCCCCACGCTAGAAGACCAGAGGGTAAGTGCTCTTGGGGAACCCTGGCCAAACATGTAAGTGAGCAGGGGAGGTCTGCACAAAGGGCCTACCGAGGCCTAGGTGCTCTCGGTCATTTACCCCGCCACCTTCCCCCTAGATACAATACATAATATTTAGTCGTTAATTACTTCTGAGTAATATCGTATTCATCATTATGATTCTATTGAAGTTACGCCTGATTTGTTCTGACAAGCGTCACTACTCATGAGTGCGGAGATACGATTTCATATGGATTTTATTCCACTAAAACAAGACTTTTTGGTTGACTGAAAAACACTAAATTTTTCAATTCTTATCGACTGGACGGTTTTACGCATCGATGCAGATGATGATATCACCTAATACCTATTTTGCATACAGAAATCATGCGGAACAAATGTACAACTCAGTAAACATTCGGTGTTTTGGAACGTTTTTCACGTCTTTAAAATGTTCACCGATATGCTGCGGAGGTTACTGTGATGTTCCAAACACAGTAGCCGAACCAAGTGTCTATTGTTGTGGTAAGAAACGGAGATGAAGTTAATAACGCTGTCAACAATCACATAACCTCACATAAAATGAAAATCCAACACTATGCTGACTATGCGCACCATATGCGCACTGCCGTCTCCACTTTGTCTAACCTCACACATTTCACGGTCACTTGCGATTGATTATTTTCTTCGTATGAATCAAATCGGCACAGAAAAATTAAAAAAATATTGCTGCAATGTGTATGGCAATACCTGTCCTCAAAGACTTTTTGATATACAAATGAACATTAGCAACAGAGAGGAACGAAGAAAGGATTAGTTCATTGATAACGCTAATGACTTCTCTAGCCGTACGGAATGTAGTTTAGCGTAGCGAAACGTAATCGATCGATTTCTATACAAAATGCTATTTGCCTAACAACGGCTTGGGCAAATACATTTGCCTATGCGAATAGTTTTAAATATATAAATGCAGACTCAATATCTATTCGCCATGGCAAATACCTTTTGCCCAGGTAAAACCCTTTTGTCAGAAATAACTATTTGCCTACGACGACATTTACACTATTTATCCCAATATTCTTTTTCCGCATTCGGTGCAGTTATGGTTCGATTGTATTGTATAAAGATCAAATGAAGAGTGGATTTCAAAAAACAATTTTCACAAAAATCTAATTTAGTACCTTCAATCTCAGTAAATTATGCTTTTTTTTATTTGTAGAATAACCAGATCAACAAAATGTATTGTTTTACAAGGTTTTGAACTTAAATATTTTAAATAATTTCATGCGAATCCGAAATGTTAAACGTTTTTGAAAATATATTCATTCACTGTCAGTGATTAAAATATCTTGCGGTAGTCTTCGTTTTAGGCGACCGTGGATATTTGTAACGCCAAGGCTGTGTTCTGCTGCACTTGGGCAATGTTCTAGGTTGGAAAAAAACGATGTTTTTTGGATAAAAGCTGCGATCGGCAGAATATTCACTTCTTGTCGAATTTCTCCGTTGCGAACAAACCATGGTGCGTCAATCGCCATGCGTATCACTTGATTTTGTAATGTTTCATGCTTTCTTTTAGATGGTCTTCGAGGTATTTTACCGTACTGGGTATGCATAGGTAACCAAAGTCCAAAGATCGTATTAGTGCTTTATAAAGTAGCAGTGTGCACTGGTGTTTAAGGGATGTCTTTCTGTTGATGAGTGGATAGAGATGATTCAGTCTATGATATCCTTGGTTTAGTTTGTTGATGTGTTTACGTCATGTGAGTCGTTGGTCAAAATTTAATGCGAGGTATTTCACTGTTTGATCTGAAGGGTTCCAAGGGATGCCAATGTTATTTATGTGGATGTTGGTTGGATTTCTAATTTTTCTTAAAGTCAAAATTTTCTCTTCGCCCATGTTCGAATTTGGATGAATGCACCATTTTGATAGCTAGGAATTTATTCGATTCGTCGCTAACTGTAGTTGTTCGACTGCTTCTTCTAGATCGGTGTGTGAAGTGGTTAGAATCATATGTGTTGGTATGTCTTCATATTTTTTAAAAACCCTCTTTGTTGTTTTCACATACCAGGATTGCCAGACAACTTCTAAAACTGTATACTTTTTTTGCCACGCCTATTAACGTGCAACATCTAGTAAAAGTAAACAATTTTGTTTTTTAAAAATGATAACCCAAACAACTTTTGTATAAAATATGTCTTTCTATCTCTTATAATAAATGCAGTATCGAGCACTGCAACTCTTGTAACTCACACTGTATAGAGAATAATTGGAGAACACGCCACTGATGGCCCCTGTTTTATTGAAACAAACACTTGTTGGAAATCCATAAAAAGTGGTCTTCAGTCGAACAAAATTGCCCTTATGGTACTCAACTGGCATACAGATCTAACTGATTTCTTATGGATCATGATTCATGATAGAGTACTCTCTTTCAAAAACTACTTTTGAAAGAAGCTTATTAAAGAAACTGCCGTTATTTGGAAAAATCCTTCAGTGGAAAAACACTCGTAGACTCCCGACATCGACACAATCAGATGGAAATATCTCGCCGATAAATTGGAAAATTAATCCTGAAAATTATAACTTGCCTCTACCTCTGACGGATAAACTTCTCAGCACCATTTTTCGAAACAAATACCGTTCATTCGGAGTCGGGTAGATCGCACCGCTTCCATTTGCAGGTCCGAGATGAGATACGTAACCTACAACAATCGTTCCTGAAACGCGAACGAGGACGGACGGATAGAGAGAGAGAAAAGGAAAACATTACAACGTTCAAAGCGCTCCGATTGGTCGGATTCCTACTGTGACGCGATTTCTACTTGAACCGCGGTTTATGGGTTTACCACGAGCGCAGTTTACTTCCATCTCCTGAGGAGTGTGTATGTCGCGCTTTCGCGTTCATCTCAAAACGATTTATACGCGCGTCCATACAATAAATAAATTTTGCGATATTTTGTATCGAAAACCATAGGTACTTTTATCGATGGGGTCGTAGCTCGACTTTGTGACAAGTGTATATATACTATATGTTAGTTGTTAAATTACACGAATTTTGAGGTTAAAGTGTTGTTTATGGTGTTTATATTATAGCAATTTTGGAACATTTTTCTCACGCAATAATAAGGTAAACAGATATTTGTTTTTGAATAAATATATTTGTTGTTTTGTTGGGCTAGTATGTATGTATTATAACGCGGATTATATATTTTCAATGTGAAAAAAGGGCAGTGCGGGTTACATAAAATGTTATTGACGATTGGTTAACATGTTTTAATATAGACTGAGTGTACCAACCTATGTGCTAAAAACAATTATTGCTCAACAACTTTAGTGGTTCAAGATTGCTTGTTTTGTGACGAAAAACAACATGTATATATTTTGATCAATAAAGATAATATTTCACAGCTAATCAATCATAACAAGAAAATAATTGAATGCTAATCGAATTTCAGCAATAAGCGCTAGAAGTGGCTGAACACGCCGTTTAACTGTCATATTGTCAGAGGTTTATGTATTCCTGGTTTAAAAGATATAAAATGTAATTATAAGTTTTTACTTTATCATACGTAGTATGACAAAGTATTATAATCGTGCCGAAAATAAGAGATTTTATCGAATCGGGAATATGTCCTTCTTTTTTTTGTGGCGGAGATTCCGAAGAAGCTACTGAAGGTATCTAAACGAAACTTCATATTTAGAATTTTCATGACCAAACTTAGAGCTGAAAAGATTTTGTTCAAAAGGGTCCAAGGTCCATATTTTCTGCACTTTTTGGAGGATTTTGCAAAAGAGCTGCCATTTCTGTAATCTTGTCAAAATAGTTAAATAATGAATTAAAATAGCGGAAATTTTGTATAATTTATATCTGACATTGTTTGGTAAATTTAATAGTTTAGCTGCATGAGCAAATTGTATTTGATTGAGATCGGTCGTGTCTGCGCTTATATCAAAACTAGTTAGCCAGGATTTGCACAGATATTCTTCTAATGAGAGTAGGTAGTGTCAAACGCTGATGTTTTGACAGTACCTACTGTCAATAGAATAACAACATCTGTCAAATCCTGGCTAACTAGTTTTATTTCAATGCAGACACGACCAATCTCGATCAAATAGAATCTCATGCACCTAAACTTGTAATTTTATATATAGTATGATAAAGTCAAGTGCCTGGCCATATCATTTTTTAAATTTAATTAGAAACATTAAAAACAATGTTATGTGGTAACTGTAAAATAAATAGAAGTACCTACATGAAGAACGCTTGATATCGTAGCCAACTATCATTTATATTTATTTAATTGAAATTTATCCAATCATTTGTCCCAATAAGAACGTGTAAATAATTTAACACTTTAAACTATTAAATTATCAAAATAATGAAACATCGAACGCTTGCTTAATACAGACATAAAGGCAACGTCACATATTCAATATTTTCCGGGAATTATCCTCTAATATCCGTCACAAACAACACATGAATGTGTACTATTGTGTACATCCGGTAGGTTACATGCAATATGGTCATTTACGAATTGCTATACACGGTAAACTTGGTGAGTTGCAGGATGATTACCCTGATTAATTACCTACAATTTGACGTATAGTAAGTGATGCAATAAAATTAACATGGTAAAGATCAACTTCCTTAATTCTAGAAACAAATAGGGCTGGTTTTTATTGGAGGTGTACGTGGACAAAAAAACACACTAAATCGGTAATAAACAGGAAATCGTTTTTCAATAAAATGTTACAAAAATGTTAGTTAGGTACTAACTTTTACCTTTAATCTGATGTTCATTACCACTCTGTATACAAGATATATCAACTTACTTGATTATGTGGTAACTTTGAACGCTAATGCTGCTTCTTGTCCTGAAGATGTGTCTATAACTTTTGGTGGACTCCATCTGTGTTATTCGCTGTTCTGTTGTATATTAGCGCAATTTGAGTGTTTGACTTAATAATTTCTTGAATGGATATTGGCCGCATGCACGATACGAGCGCCTCTAACTGGCGTTGGCGGTACTATGTGCACATAGGGTGCATTGTGCAGTTCCCTACTGGTACACAGAGAGAAATTTTTGTTTGATTCAAATAAACATGCATTGACTCAAAGAAATTTGTTGTTTCAATAGAGGCAAAGAAATATTTATTTGCGGATAAAAACGCATTTATTTGAAATATTTGTTTGGTAGAAAGAACGTTGATTTGTGTCAAACAACTTTGACTTTGTATTATAAGAAATGAGATTTATTTACTTCAAATAATTATGATTGTGTTGAGTGAAAGAATTACATTTTTTAAATTAACAAAATTGTTGGTCGAGTTAGAATGCTTAAAATTATCGATTTATTGAAGGAATTAATAGACAAGAATTTTTCGGAAGACTCGCCATGTGTCACCTCCTTTTTGGGATGTCGCACATCCTCGACCAGTGCTTGGTCTTCCCAACTCAACATATAGTCAAGGTTAAGTTAGTAAAGTGTACTCTGATTTGGAATCGCAACTTGAACCTGCAGGCACTGTACTCTATAAGTTCTATACTGTCGATCACGCGGCTTTATACTCTCGACATGTACGAAGTGCGAGGAGAGAGTTTACAGCGCCATCTAACAATACAGTTGGATGACATTAAAAATATATTTATTTGAATCAAAATATGATTTCTTTGGTGGAAGTAAACCTATTTTAAAGCCAAAACAACAATATTACTTTAAAGGAAATAAATCTCTTCTTGTGTACAAATATATTTATTTTAATCAAAATATGATTTCTTTGGCGGAAGTAAACCTATTTTTAAGCCAAAGACAAAATATTACTTTAAGCGAAATAAATCTCTCCTTAAATACAAATTTATATGTTAGAATCAAAATTATATTTCATTGGTGTAAAGAAACGTTTTTTTAAAATCAAAACTAAAATATTACTTTAAAGGAAAGTAATTTTTGTTTGTATCCATATATATTTATTCCACTTAAATAAATATTTCAAATAAATTAATATCTGCAAGCAAATAAACTAGAGTATTCAATGAAGTAAATATTCTTGGCGTCAAAGAAATATGTTTTGACCCAAAAGAATAAATTCAAACAAATACATTTCTTCGAAACAAGAAATATTTTCTATCTGTGTAGTTACAGTTATGTGTTGGTATATTTGTTCCGCTGTTCTAATCTCCAACTCAATGTCGGAAATTTATAGAATTGCACTATTCTGTCCTGTATTGTTGCAGTTCACAAGGGTCACACGTATTGTGGCCCATTTTGACATACCTACTTGTAAAACGATCGATACACATACAGTTAATTCCAAACGTATTTGTACAACACAGGAAAATGAGAAATTCAAGAAACTACCAAATACAATTGCAGCAACGTATATTTATTTTGTCCATATGTTTATAAATGAGATTCTACATACGAAAGAAACACGTTTTTTTTACGAATTTCAACGAAAAATTATCAAATTTGTAATAGCTCCAATAAATAATCACTGATAAGTGTTCGTACAGTAAAGAAAATATATCAGTGCAAAAATAATTCTTTTTAGAAAGGTTTAGTTCGATTTAAGAACTACATATGTACTTGTCAACGGTGTTACATGGAAGTTGCCCGTTTTTGGTGTAAATTGGTTGCGAATACATGTATCTACTGTTCTTATACGGTGTGGTTAACGTTTGTTTGCATCCAATTGCCTTTGACGCCATTTTCCCTGTCAAACAGTACAAATAGTTCACAATTGGGGTCTGGTGAATGCTGTTTTGGTACGCAATAAAAGTATCCACTCACGAAGACATGATGCTCAGGATGTTGACCTTGTTGAAGTCCTCTTTTTTTTCTGAAATTTATTTAGTGACCACCGGAATTCAAATACATTTTAATAATGATAATAAAATCATAATAATAGTAATTTTATCTATAAAAATTAAGCTGCTCACCCCAGATGCTCATAGCGGCAGATATCGTCCCTCCAAATCACAACGGGATCACCATCACTATAAACATGGCAATATTGCCTATAGTAAAACATGCTGGTGGTTCGGTTGTGGTTTGGGGGGTCGATATCGGCCAGTGCGGACATCTGGGGAGGGCGTTATGCTTATATGTATTATCATTGTTGAAAATGAATTCGAATTCCGCTGATCACAAAATATATTTAAGAAAATAAGAGGACTTCAAACAGACCAACATCATAAGCTTCTTGTCGGCATTGTACGGATCCAGATCTCAACCTGATCGCAACACAATTGAAAACTGTAATACGTCTTCCCACTCTCGCGGATCGGGAGAGTGTGGATGCCACATTCACCCAAATCGGCTAACATTCGAACTGTCAGAAGTGGATAAGTTGGATCAAAATCACGCGTTCGGCGAGTGTCTCGCCATAAACCGCTTTATTTGTTCGCGTTCGCGTCGGGCCATTCAATGTCAGTTTATTGACGCGGCTCAAAGGTTTTTTTTTTTTGTGTACCTGAAGCTATTATTTACGACAAACTTATAACATCATAAATGCAAAATACGAATAGTTTACATTGATAATAAATTTAATATCCGATAGTATTTTTTCTTTTTCTTTTTGCGGCGTCCCCATTACTATAATTTGCAGAAAAAATATCACATACGGAAAGTTAAAATGGAAAACATACCAGATAATGATTTATTTCTGTATTATTGAAGAAATGCAAATGCATATCCATTTATTGGCCGTATTATTAACCATCCCTATTATAAGATTACTAATGAAATTTGAAATTAATAGCAATATTAAATCAATAATTAGTTAAATAAAACTTAAGACTTAATTATTTATCTCTTTCAAATAAATCTTATCAGTTCTAAGTTATTCCAATTTTATTTTTCTATGCTGTCTGAATCTACTGTACAGTTTTGTGTACAGTTCTTTGATTACTTGGGCCGGCTGAGAACTACCTGATGAGTAGGTATTATTTTACCCTCATTAATGGAGAATGTCGCATAGGTGGTTCTCGCACATTGGCGAAAAGAAATATGTATTCACTGTCGGCAGACATTCAACAGTCATTCTTGTTTTATCTTTCTCGACAATCGCAAATTACGACTGCGATCTACATAGGGCAATTAGTAAGTTATTGATTGATAATATCGTTGTTACATACCAGTATAAAGGGTTCCTCAAAATAACCGGAGCATCTAAATAATTGTCCAACCATAAACATAAAAAAATCAGACAAAACTTGTTTTGATTTTAAACAAGCTATCGTCTAAATATATTTTTAAAATGCAGAGTGCTTATTTTCTTATGGAAACTGGCAACCGTTCCTTTTTCTAATAGATCATTTTTCAGTTATATGGAATTAATCAAAACTCATTATATTTTATTTTAACTAAACGGATAAAGAATAATAGAATTAAAGTAAATGTTCAAACAGCAAATTAAAATAAATATGTATGTGGGAAAATATTCAGTTTCAAAGTTCTGGGGTTTTTATTAATTGCTGATAACTAAAAATGATGTCTTTTATAACAAAATGGTTCGTACAGTAAATTCGTTAAAATAATCTTAGAATATTTTTACTTTATCATACGCAGTAAGATAAAGTATTGTAATCATGCCGAAAAAAAAAATTGAGATTTTAGCGGAAATAGGTCTTTTTGGGTCCCCTGAACATTTTTGACCAAGGTACAAAAAAATGTCTGTGTGTGTGTGTGTGTGTGTGTGTGTGTGTGTGTGTGTGTGTGTGTGTGTGTGTGTGTGTGTGTGTGTGTGTGTGTGTGTGTGTGTGTGTGTGTGCGTGTGTAAACGATTTTTGTGACGACGATTCCGGAAAAACTACTAAAGGTATCGGGACGAAAGTTTATATTTAGAAGTTTTATGACCAAACTTAGAGCTGAAAAGCTTTTGGTTCAAAAGGGTCCAAAGGAACTGGTAGTTTATTCTAAGCCTTTTTCAAGGATTTTGCAGATGAGCCGCCATTTCTGTAATTTCGTCAAAATAGTTAAATAATAAATTAAAGCAGAGGAAATTTTGAATAATTTATGCCTATGACATTTTTTGGTAAAATTAATAGTTTAGCTGCAAGAGCAAATTCTATTTGATCGAGATCGGTCGCATCTGCATGGATATTAAACTACATAGTAGCCAGGATTTTGACAAATATTTTTTTGTGCTGTCACCACAGAAATGTCTATGGCTGTCACCACGCTGTCACACTCGGAGACCCGCTATGGAACGTCATCTACAGTGTCATGAACGAATATAAATCTGTCAGAATTTGAATTAGCTTTTTAAACTTGACATTTCGTAGAAGTGGTATCAACCTAACATTTTCTATACCGAAATATAACCATTTTTAAATTTTTTTAAAAATACGTATTTCTCAAAAAGCAACACAAATAACGTTGATGTCACTGTTGTCGAAAACTACCTAGCGCGACTCGCTCACATGCGACGACGACGCTTCGTCATCGGTGACGCGCCGCATCACCTCCATATCACCTCTCGTTGTGCTATTCCGTACTTTCGGCACTTGTGAGTTAAGCAACTATTATTCTGATGGCAGTAGGTAGCGTGCTTTGACAATACCTTCGATTGATACTATTGACTATCAAAATGCAGACACAATTTATCTCAGTCAAATAGATTCTCATACAGCTAAACTATTAATTTTATATATTGTATGATAAAGTCATGTGCCTGGCCACATCAGATTTTTTTTAAATATGCAGTATGTTCTATTTGAAAAAGAAAAATTCTAGATAGTTTGTTTAAAACAAAATTTTTTTTTATTTGTTTACGGTTGGAGTATTATTTAGTTGTCTGTATGGATATGCACTATAATATTTGATTTATACCGCAATACATTATACAAAATAATAATTATGCAAATATTAATTTTTGTCTATGGAAAATCATAGTACTATGTCATATATTAGTATATGGTATCTTATCAGAATAATAAATCAATAGCAATTAAGAAATTTTTCAAATAATTAATTAAATTTTTATTTATGTTATTCATTTAATTATTAATTAATAATATTAATAATCACAATTCCATGTAAGTATGCCGCTGCGGCAGCGGCACGTTGAGCGACGTCCATTCTCACCCACATCACCCGCAGATGGACACTAAATGCATGACCCCGGGAATGTGGATAGTCTTCGTTTCCCGCTATGTAAAAAAAACAGTTTACGCAAAAAGGGGCAAATTCCATGTAACGCCTTTTAAACGTAGTTTTTGAATGAAAAGGAGGTCGAACTAAACCTTTACAAAGAAAAATTATTTTTGTAACGTCATCTTTTCTTTACTGTACTAACACTTATGATAGATTATTTATGGGAGCTATTACAAATTTGGTCATTTTTCGTTTAAATTCGTAAAAAGACGTATTTCTTTCGTAAGTAGATATTATTTATAAACACATTGATAAAATAAATATAAACTGCTGTGATTTTACATTGTAGTTTCTTGAGTTTTTCATTTTTGTATGATATACGTAGACTTCTGGGAGTGACTGTATGCTTTTGATTCTTTTGACCATTTTTTGGGAGATTTTAACAACAAAACAACCAAGCCGTGTCGCACTGCGCAACAGTGTTTGCTGGTATCTCTCCGTTTCCGCGGACGCCTAGATTATTTCACATATCGCTTCCACATGGTTTGCACTGGGCCGTCAATACCAGTAGCACGCTTCCATGTCTATTTTAAATCAAAAAATATTATATAATTGCATCGAAAAATAATGCTCTTCTTATATAGTTGCAGGCACAACATTCTTATTCTGTTCATTCGTACCCCTACTAATTGTTGTATTGACATTGTTATTACTTATCCCGTTTAGTTACAAAACAGTATGACTCCATAAAGATTATATTATTTTCTGCTGTATTTTTTTTTCTGCGTTCCAGTCGATAATATGTTGTAAATGCACTGAATGGTATACTAAAGCACTTTGTATTTATCCAATTTATAGTAAAGGAGATGTGATCGAGCTTATTGAATATAGCGATTGCATTGATATGACATTTGCGTCATATTCATGCGACTGTAGATCATATTCAAACGGCTATAGATTGGCAGTGAGCTTTTTCCAACAGAAACAAACGCGTTAAAACGGAAATAAAGTATTTAGATTTTTCTAGTGTGATACCTACCTTGTGTTTGTGTTGTGAACGATCGATAGAAAAAAAAACGATTAAGGGTAACTACGTTGTAATATTATTTCCCAGTCAATATGCGCAACAAAGAGAAAGTTCTGTTCTCAGAATTACCTATTTAGTAGATTACTTGTATTCGTGGGATACAGATCAATATTTCCTTCGCTATCCTGATCGAATAATTGGTTCGTTTGTAGTGGGGCTAATAATATAATAATCTAATATGTACTAACTACATAGGCGTGGTGTATGTAAGGTACCTTTGGCTTTTAAGGCCCACCTTTTAGTGAGAAACACTATAAATTATTAATAAATTAATAATCACTCATAGCAACTAGCAAGTTTTTGGTACAGTACTCTACCTTTTCACAATAATAGTATGTAGTTGTAGTGGTGCTGTTAATACCCACCACTGTAGCAATTTTGATGGCTCTTGAGAGTCACTATTACTTCATTGAGAAATACTATAAATTATATTAATACATAAATAATCACTGATAATAACTAACAAGTTATTGCTACAGTTTTCTACTTTTTCACAATAGTATAATTTTTGTCCACTAGATGGCACCAGAAAATTATATTATAGCTAAGGATACCTATTTATCATACGATGTAATACAGAAATGCGACATCATTATATAGTTTAGCTATTGGCTAAATTGTTCAGAGAAGATATTTGTCGATAAGCCGAAAAGAAGAGAAAAAAATTACAAAATCGAAATTCCACAATAAGTTCATCGAGTCTACAATTAACACTTATAATAACAATTGTATAGGAACTGTATAAGAAAAATAATTATGATCAGCGCCGGCGTAACCCTGCCAGCTTTTTAGTATGTAGTTTGCTCAGATACAAGTAGTATGTGTGAAAATCTTGAAGCAGTATAAAATCGGATAGATAAATCGTTTACCAACACTTGATCTATTATATATTCAATATAGAAACTAACAATATCTGTGAGTTAACCTCACAAATTCTGCCCAATATCTGTAAAAACCCCAAATTGTTGTTACTGAATATCAGTACAAAACCTATGTTTTTGAAAACGACAGATATATGTTGTATGTTGTAATAAATATAAATGTAGGAAGCAGTTATTCAGCTCAAATTTGTTGCAAGATATTTCCATAAAAGTTTAACTCTATAAAATACGTATTTTCAAAGCCAAAGTAATAGGTTAAGCGTTAAGACAACCGAAGATGACTTTTACCCCATCGTGTACTTTATAAGAACCACTTCTTATATAATAAAGTTTCGAATCTAGGTTAAAGTAACAAACATAAAAATAGGTTAAGTTGACGAAATTTTCCCCTTACGAAATTTTTACGGTGTAATACGCGTAAAAGGTATTTTTGGTCGTTCTTTTACGAGAGCTTCTTTGTCGAATAACACCGTGGCAATCGCGTTGATGGGAAATATTGAGTTTACGATTCGACCGGCGGTCGGTCATTTTCATTAAAACGATATAGCGTTCATCTTTTATTACAAATCGATGGTATCATCAGTCATACCCCCCGTTGACAAAAAAAAACTAAGTAAATATTTTTGTTTGCGTTCACATGATCTGAAGAATGTACCCGAGATATTTGTGGTTTTCTATGTCATGGTTTTCCGTTAAATTAATGCGAGTTTTGTGTATCTTCCGAGCTAGATAGATAAATCCATCGAGTTTTCAGTCTTTGAAATTCTAAAAACGAGAGAGTCAAAACACGTAAAATATACAAACTTGCCGCTTTCATAATAAAAGGAATTTAAAAAAAAACAAGGAAAGATTCAGGACCACAAAGTGCAAAAACTTAAATTTCCGAAAAAGCATCATGGAACATATGAGTGCATTTCTATGCTGTTCTGGAAAGTTTTACCAAAATAAATGTATATTTGTTTGTTTAGATTTGACGTAGACCAGAAATAAATCTTTGGATACAATTCTTTTATCAATATCTGCTTTTAATTATTTTTTATTTATCTGTTGTGTTCTACAGGACTGTGATAATTGCTGAATTAGCCAAATAACATACGGATAAATGCTAGAGTGCTTGCATAATCTAATGTAAGTTTGATTCTTGTTTCTGTTAAGCGGTAAAAATGTATTATCATGTGCATGGCCTACTTCGACTACAATCATTTATAATGACGCTGTATTATATCATAGAAGTGGTACTATTAGACCATAAATAACTGTTCAGTTTTAATACAATTTGATGTTATAGTTGACTACTCGTTCTAAATATTATCTTAACAAAAATAAATCTCTACAGATATGAACTAGGGCTTCCAGTCCCGGGAATACGGGATCCCGGGATCCCGACAAATAATGATTTTTTCGGGATCCCGGGATTATAAATCTAAATCCCGGGATCCTAAAAAAGTTACCTTTAAATTATTTTCTTATTTTTGTTAATTAACGAAATGTGGGCACTGACGTACAATATATCAATTGAGCTGCTACTTTTTAAGTGTGAACATCAGTCTATAACAGCACCCTTTCTGATTAAATTAAGTATGAAACATAAAATGTTCGTTTACACCAACATTTTGCTATAATAGGAAGAACAGATTTTGCAAGTACTAGATATAATTCGATGTGGAGACAAACATGAACATTTTGAACTTGCTTTAGTCTTTTTAGTTACTTTACCCGCAATAACAGGAAAATACATAAACATAAATTCAAGACATTTGTGGCGGATTTCTTTACCTGGATTCAGTGATGTACTACAAAATATAAAATTAGTAAATAGGTAATAAAATACAGCGAAACAGTTTCTTCTAGTTTAAGCATTTTATCATAAACTAAAAAATGTTTTATTTTGGTACGAAGCATCTTGAGTTTCTGATGAGCTGTGACAGAGGTAATACGGTCACATTTGACATTTCTTCATCGCACAATTATCGCTTTTTTTAGTGGAAAAGTTACGTCAGAAAGGGCACTTAGATAAAAAGTCTATAATGTATGGTTGGACTTTTGAGAAAACCGAAAAACACACAAGTATCTAATATTAGTTCAACAAGAAGTTGAATATTTAATATTCTAAGAAGTTGCACTGAATATTTATCCAATTTTATCTTAAAGAAGAAAATAGGTCAAAATGTTTTATTGGCATCTATATGTAAAGTTGAAAATTTGGTTCGATCAAACAATTTCTTTTGCCGTGACTATTCTTGAAACATTTTACAAAAATAAATAACTTTGACCAAATTTAAGATGTAAGAGCAAGTTATTATCTAGTAGAGTATATATTTTGTTTATAATTGATGTCAATACGCACACTTTCGACACCTTTTACCTTTTAAACCGTCAATTTTGGTTTTATACTTGTAAAATTTGAAAACGTTGATCAAGTTTCGGGGTAAAAGATATCCAATAAAAAATATTTTAGGCGTTTCCGACTGACTGGATTTGTTATCCCAGGCGTTTTGATGCGGCAATTTTCGCTTTTCTCATGAATCCCGGGATCCCTGGATTTCAAAATGTTTAATCCCGAAATCCCGGGATCATTATATTGTCCGGGATTGGAAGCCTAATATGAACCCATTTTAAAACTATAGGAATTAACTAAAAAAGTGTAAGCTATTATCAGATTTTTTTTAAGTTTAAAAATGGAGCGTTTTGAAATAATCAAAATTAAACTTCTAATTTTTAATTAAGAAATCAAAATTCCCTCACAAGCCCTATTGTGTTGTATATCAGAAGAAAACTTATGGAAAAGCTATGAAATAGCACCCATACCCCCTCTCTAGATTAATTAGGTGGGGGACAATCGGCCTTTGAATATATCACGTACAAACAATTTTTAAAATTTTGCACACCTACGCATAATTTCAAAACGTGATAATATTTGGTATTTTCCTATAACTACACGAAGACAACGATTCTTGTACAGAATTTCATCAAAATCTAAGGTGGCGAGGAATAAAACTGTTGATTTGACATGGAATTATGCTTAATGCTAACCGCAAATGTTGAGACTCGTAAACGGACATCGTATGCCGACGATCGCAACACTGTTTATACTAACAAATTATACGGATGACAATACATTTAGCAAGATTTTTTAAGAAGTTGTTTACGCAAAACTATGAATATTTGGATCGGGTGTGATTGATAAACAATTGGTGAGCGGCAAGCGAGAGATATTCCATTGTTTTGCTAATTAGCGGAGGTCAGAGTGTATTATTAGATTATTTATCCTTAGTTTCACAAGCTAGAAACGGTGGAAACAACTATGTGGTTTATAATAAATTGTATGAGCCTGAGTCAAATTGTAAACACTTGAGCGGGATGATAGGTTTTCTTTTATTTAAATTTGGAATGGACGTATTCATGAATTTATTCGAGTATTGTTTTTGATAATGTCTATTTTTGGATACTTGCGTATCGTTCTGTTTTAAATTAATAGGTTGCGTATTAATCTACATATTTCTAATGTAATTTATTTATTTAATTGATGAAAATAATAAAAATGACAAAGTTATTTCACATTTACAGAATGCTACTAAACTCCGGAAAACTGAAAAGTGAGGTTATATACGAGACAGTTATATTGTTTTGCGGTCAAACAAATTACTCCCAAACGTCGAAAGTGGACTCCCTAATCCACCCTAACGACATAACATCCAATCCAATAAAAAAATACACAAAATGTGACAACTTGACGGCACAAAACACAATTTTAATTTTCACAAATACCATGTAGGTACTCTCAACCGAAAAAAGTGTACTCCAAAATCCTCCCTAATGATACCCACTCGATTTACATAAAAAATTACATAAAATTCAAAAGTGAGGGGGTCTGACTAGACATTGGTGGTAAACTGTTCAGTCGTACGTATTAGATATACGGCCATAGGACTAATAGTTTCATTCATATAAATTATGTGCGATTATACTGCTAACAAATACCGTAGTAAGAATATAAAATTGATCTTTAGAGTAGTAGTCTTGCCTATAGTGCCCCAAAGAGAGTGGAGGCAGTTTTAGCAGTTAAACTCATGTTTTTTTTTTGCAATAAAAGAAACTATATCTAATACTGTACGAGACTAATGAGAAACCCTTGACTAAGTTAGAAGAGAAAAACTGTATGAATTCTTCCTAAGATTTTCGGTCGACACTTTTCTTTTTGTGTTCGAATTCTATTCTGTAAAGATGAATGCTCCTAACCAAGTATGTAAAATAAAAACTCCGACATGCAACATGCTGTAAATCTTTTAAAGTCCTTATTATTACACAGTGTGTATAAAAAGGAACGTAACCAATCAATATATTTCTTCTAAAAAGTTGACAAGAAAAAGATTTCAATAAAAGTTTTAGGAAATTGCTTAAGCTACAAATTTGAAGTGCTTAGATATGAAACATACGTTATATTTAAAACTATTTCGTATTTATAACTTATGTCATGTTAAAAAACGACAAGCTACTGACACAGTAGAAATCCTTTTAATATTGTTTAATTGCTTTCTTTTAATATTTAATTGTCTTGTCACATTTACACCACTGGCCTCAGGCATATGCAGTTTTCACAGTTCAATTTTTAATTAAAAAAAGTATAAACAAACAGGAAAAATATACAGGATTATTTAAAAAATGGAATTTGGTCTGTGTCTTACAAATACATAACCCTGTATATTCAAAATTCATTCAACTTTCTAGCTTAAGTGTTTTCCTAAACCTTTTATTTGGTTAATGATATACATATTGATTTCCGCGTTGAAACCGCGTCGAGGACTTGGTATTGATACGTTACGTTTCTTCTTGTTAAAACTGATATAGCAGAAGGCATTCGGAATAATTTAATTGTATTTTGTTGATGATATGGAATCGGAATCTTAGGTACTGTTAAAAAATAGGAAATTACATTTTATTGAAAGTAACATCTCAAAAAATTATAAACACTGCACCACAAATTTAATAAGTACATATTGAGAGGACATATGTATTGATGATGGCATATTGAAGAATAAACTATCGCAGTTTATGAAATGTTTAAAATATTATGAAAACATATTTATTTAAAGTATAGAAGATGGTGATATACAGGCGGGATGTATATTTTCAATAAATTAAAAATTACAGCCACAACCTGGATTTGAACCAGGGACCTTTGTGTCGCTAGCACAATGCTCTAACCAACTGAGCTATTTATTGTTTATTTGTTAAGATTACCCTTTATTTACTAAGATAATATATTTTACGTGCTACAAATTTTTATTTTTAAATTGTTAAACTATTTATTAGTTATTTTGTAATTCTTAAGAATAATCTGTTGTTACTTTATATAATTATGGAGGTACTTATATTAAATGTTGTTACAAAATGGTCAATACCGTACCTATTAAATAACAAAAATCATAAATATGATTTTTGTTAATTGTTCCGAAATGTTATAATAACAGTATTATTAGTATATATTATTTTTGTATAAAAAAGTAATTCTTATTAATTCAACATTGTATATGGGGGCCCCAACGAGTTAACCATGTTGACACGTATCTTAACCTATTTTACGTTGGGAATCTGATAACCCAACAAAACTTGTTTAGAATCGTGCTAACACGTGTTAACTCTTTACGTACGAATAATGTGTTCGTAGTTTTACTGTTACTTGAGATAACTCCGAAACGAAGCTGAATAGACAACATCGTCACTCTCTCATTTTAACTTGACACGAGACTCTTCTGTATAAGAAGTATAAATAGTAAATACTAGTTATAAATCACCTTGTAACACATTTGTGATGTATAATTACAATTACGAACAAACATCTAGTTTACACTATAGTATTACATACCTATATGATTTTTGGTTGGTGGTCTAAAATTTTGTACGATTCATTCATATATTTACCACAGCAGCCCGAAAAATCATTAGTATCTGTCATTTACCGAACAAATGTGAGTCCAATTCGGTCTATTCCGAAATAAGTATTTCCCAAGTATTCCTAGCAACCAAAGTGTTACTGACTGCCTGAAGATTGAGATGAAACGCGTGGGTAGTGTTCTTCTCTCCTCTGTTTGAATTCTCTCGCCAATTACGGTATCTTAAATTAAACCACCACTGTGATAAATAAATACGTAAATAGGACATTTTAGGACATTAAATTAATAAATTTGTAACAAATATATATTTTTTTACTAAAAGATCATGTTTTTGTCATGAATTTATAGTAAAAAGTCAATATGTTCGGTATGTAATTTTAACAGAAATTGTTATTTATACATGTTTATATCAATATACATAATGTAATAAGAAAGCTAAAAGTACCTACTCGGGAAATTGCCTTGCACGGGATCTATCAGGGAACTTGTTATCTTACTTTAAGGTTGTACAATTTTAACTGGATACAATACTTTTTTGATTTTTAGAATTTGTTCTTTTCAATTAAAAGATAGGGTACTTACATTCATCGGCTCACATTCTTGGATTAAACATTTACCTACTTCTTTTAAATATGAACCATGTTATTATGAAAACAGTATTATTTTACTTGGAATGCCATTAAGACATCCAAAGAAGAATATTGTTATTTGCCAACTGGCGAAGGTACCCGGTGTCCCTTCTTAGTCTCTTTTCCATCAATACTAGAGCTGTTGGACATTTGTACGTCAGGTACATTGACGGTATAATAGCACAATCACTGATGCTGCACATACATGTATTCGGTTATATACCCTCTAGGTCCTATGAGACCTCTCTTACGAGGAGAAACAAAAGCTCCATCTATCGACCCCGTTCACATTATTTTCGAAACAACGACTGTCTTAAACCAAAACGATTGTTTGCTGAAAACAAATATTTAGGTTGTTTTATATTAAAGAAATATTCTTATTGCAAGAATGTGTTGTTTTAAAACAAACAAATTATTTTAAGAATGTTATTTTCTTAACATTAGACAACCATTTCTCTGTTTGTAGTACCCAACCCTATATAACCAGGATGCTATAAATAGCGTCTTAAAAGTAATAGTATGCTATTAATAACATGTTAGTGGTAGGATACATATGCCACTAAAATACTATTAGATACATTTTGTCATTGAACAACAATTTCCTGAATTTCCACCGATCAAACTAATAATTTGGTGAGCATAGAAAAGTGTACCATATATAAAGTTATAGTTGGTTTTCTTTTGGTTTTGGGTGGTAAATGTAATCCTATAAAAATTTTATGGCAAATGATAACCAAATAGTTTCTATATATTTAATTCTTGTTTAAATTTGTCTTAATAATTATGTTAATTTTATTCAAGAAACAGCAATTTACATTACTAACACTGTAGTAGCGTATAACGTATAATTCTTATTTGGTACATTGTTTATGTTAACTTAAATAGCTCATGTAATTTATACAGTCTAGATTTATTTATTTTTCTTTAATTTCGCAACATCGCGGCGCGGCGGTGTGAGTGACAAGTATATATAAAAAACTGAATTTATCACATGTTTTTGTGCCAAATTAGGATCCTTGTAAACAATAGATATGAAGTGGCGTCGTCACGTACTTAACTATAGTTACCGTGATAAGATAAAAAATGTTTATTGCTAGCGGACGCTTAGAATCCGGGAATATTACTACACGAACATAAAAAAATCCATATTTATAACCTCCGTTATCATCAGTACCTATAACGTTTAAAATAATGAGTTTATTTTATAATTAAAAAGTTGTATTCTGAAATGTACCTTGAACGAGTAGTCCAGGTACATGAAAAAGAGGTTTGGAACGGTTTTGGTATTAAAAAAAATTCGACCCGTCGATTCTTAATTAAAAAAAATAAAAACGCATATGTGAGCGAGGAAATTAAAATCGATCTAACTGCCTTCAGTACGCTCGGTTTTGCCAATTCAAGTCACAACAAAACGGACCAAACGGCGCTGGACCGTCGCTGATTATGTGTGAATACGAATCTCATGCGAGATCGAGCGGCCGTTTTTTGGGCATTTCTAAAACCAATTTTCTGAATTTTTGGCAATTGACACGCTGTTCATTTATTTAGTTAAACTCTTCACTTGTTTGTTTGTTACGTTCAAATCTTGTAATCGATATTTTACATATTTCCCAATGTTCAAATGAGTTGAAATTTAGCATGTGGACAGATTTTCGGTTATAATGCATGAATCAACACGAAATTCAAAAAAATTTTGGAAAATTTGTCCAATCGAGTTGAATTTTTACATGTGGACAGATTTCCGGTTATAATGCATGAATCAATACAAAATTGGGAATATCTTCGAAAAATTTAGCAATTATTTTATTTTCTGAAGCAGGCGCTACCTATGAGGAAAAGCGCAATAGTTTGATACCAATAAATACAGACAAAATTGGTTTTATCCATCATAACTTAACATTAATGAGTTTTAGGTATTAAATTTGTATAATTTTGTTGCTAAAATAGATTTATGAGTAATATGTACGTTTTTTTTTTATAATTACGTATTCGGTATTCGGCCGAATAGTACGCAATATTCGACCGATACCGAATATCAAACAAAATGGGCCAATACGTCGAATACCGAATAGTAGCCGAATATTCGCGGGATCCCTAATTTTTAGCGTATCCGTACCTTTTTCACTTGCGTACAAGGAAGCTTTTATCTATAACCTTAATAAATTATAATTGATGTAATACCAATACCAATTTATTGTAATGTAACTATGTTAAGTTTGTGTTTGTTAAGTTAGTTGTTTACGACTAGGTCATGCAATTGATTAAATATAAAATTATTTTTGTATTACATGTGTATATTTATGCACATTTCATAACTTTATTTTGTCTATCCGAACACTGAAAGACTGAAAATCGTACTGAAATAATTATTTTTTATTCAGTTTACAATTACCCCTTTATTTAGTTATTTCATCTTATGACAGTATTACTGTCACTGTGTTATGTGTCTACAGAAAACACCACATGTCTACCAATGCACTCGCTGATTTTCTTCTTTGTAGTAATTGGAATATACCCTTTGGGGATATACCCCGCTTTATATGATTCCTTAATTTTGTATTTAATCAATTTAAAGTTCAGGGTATAAGCTTTGGTATAAGCTTGCATTTCAGGCCACATAGAGAATTCTGTGACCTAAAATTATTCTTTAGGAGGGCATAAAAGATAGAAATCAAAATAATTGGCATTTTGTTATGTTTCTCAACATGGGGAAGCAGATAATGTATATCACAACCCAGTCGCAAAAATGCTGTTTTCCGGTGTTATATTCGTTTGTGTATTTCATAATTGAAGTTTACTAAAAGTAGCTGTCTGAAGAGAAGACGCATTATATTTGTGCAATTGTTGAATTTCGTCATGGCAACTAAATATTTTATACTAATGAATTGCGCCTAAGTTAAATGAAACTAGATATTTAGTAACTTTCTAGCTGTTGAGTTAGGCGTTTTCGGAAAGCTGGTTTACTGATGTTGCAAAGTATGTCCAGATATACAGGATATTCAATTTAAAATTCTTAAGTTATTTGATGTTTAGCAACCCTCCCGTTATTCGGGACGAGTATTCGAAGTATTGTATTCGCAAATCAATAATCACCGTCGAAAATTGCGGTATTTGTACTATCCAACTATACTTTGTTTGTTTATTCTTTGTACTTTTTCAGTATTCAGAATTCTCAGAATTATTTTTTTTTAAAATGCACGGTTCTTACTTTTATTTCACAATATTTCAGAAACAGTTGAAAAGCTCAAAACGATTAGGATAAAAATCTTCTGTTGCATTGAAAAAATCATGTTTGTGTTGGTACGTCGTTGTGAAAATATTATCTGTCTCTAGGGTGAATGGTTATCCACAACTTTTCGATATGGGAGAACAGTGTATTTCGGTGTCTTAAATTATATACGGTTATATCTTTGCTATTTTTAGTCAAATGTTAGTAAAACAATTGCAAAAAACAGAAAAAATATAGGCTGCTGACATGTTTAAAATTCATTTGGTTTCACATAGTGCGCCGCAGAGTTGCCGGCACGTCAGCGGCGCTTCAGTATCTCGAAAACAAATTCGATTTTTTGGTAGAAAAATAGCAAAAAACAGTGATACCTATAATGTTTTTCATTTTGCAAAACTTGCGTCACTGACTTGCCCGACCTCTGAAAACGTCTGTCACTTGAAATTAGGATGAGTAGTCGCTTTTTTATTGTGACCTTGCTTAACATATTGCGCGTTATTTTTTTTTGGGAAAAAAGACAAAGCGATTTCTGTTTGCTCTAGGATTACATCTGGTATCTCATCAGATAGTGCTAATAATTACGCCGTATAATTTATATACGACTGTCCTATTATGGTCAAATCACTATTATGGGACCGCTGAGAATATAGTATATCTCTCGGAACATAGCTGAACGATATCATCATTCTTTTACGCACAATAGTGGATATATAACAAATATTTTTGTGATAGTTATTTAACACTGCAGAATATGAAATTAAGAACACCTACTGATATTAGTATTTATTTTTGATACTTACATTTTTATAATACCAACCATATATAATAAAAAAATATATTTTATTTATTGTGAATCTCTCATACACCGCATGAATTAAAATAAGATAGGTAATAAAAGATACCTACTAAAATTGTAGGTACTAATAAATTTTAATTGAAAAGTATCCTGGAGAAGCAGGGAAAGCTGGTAGTACCGACTTTCGTCTAAGCATATTTATTCATTGTTAAGTTTACTGAAAACGAAACATAAAACTTTCATACGTTGGTTGGTGTTTCGGACAGAGCTAAAGATTTGTTTGTATTCCAGAGGTAACATGCATCCTGTCATTAGCCATTACACAATTTTATCTGGGGTTAGCTAATGTTTGTGGACAATGCGTCATAATTTTTGTTTCTTGTATTCATCATTATAACTAAAAGACAAATCATGGATGTACTATTGCCGGGAGTTTCGCGTCTTGCTTCGCGAAAACCGCGAAACCGCGCACACGGCCGCGGTTTTGCCTTCAAACTGCCGGTTCGCTGCTGTGTGGACTCGCGAATCGCGGAATTTTTCGCGAAAAGTCGACGTACAACAATATTGGAGCGGGTGCAACCCATTCAGCACTTTCCCGAAAATTGCAGAACTTAACTTCTCAAATGATCTGAGGAGAAGCAACAATGGGCGGTCTACCGCGGCATTTATGGCTCGAATAACCATTCTTCAATGCATAGGCGGTCCTATTTGTTTATATTTTGTCCAGTTTTCGTATTGTTTTCCTTCAGTTTGAATAAATTTATGGATATCGGTTTGGGAGTGTACTTCTACTCTAGTCGCCATGACGACGGATCAATAACATGACAGTTCTGTGTTTGACAATCTCAAAATGACAACGCTGTTCCCCTCGGTGCTATTATTTTGCCCGAAATGGCTTAAATTACCGCCGCAAAAAGCCATAGGCGTTCCCTGATAACTATGCGACTATAATTAGGTTTACTTTGAAGAATTTCCAACGGAAAATAATAGATATGCCGGATATGCGCCGGGCACAGCCAGCGTATCTTTCATCACTTTAAATAGTACGTATTCCGAGCGCTCCGTCAAGGACTAAATATCACTGCCGAAACGTGAACGTCATTGCAATTCCTGAATGATACATACATAGAGTTGACAAAACTCTTGTATATAAATAAAATCTAAAAGTATTTTTTTTTTCGTAGATTTTGAATCTTCCTGCAGATATTATGTATTGGTATCTAGTTTTTATGAAAAGATTTATTGTTTGTTCTTTTGCAGTTTTTTTATGAATCATTTTCTCAAAACCTCGACGGTATTCAGAATGTCTGCCTTCAAATTTAATCTGTACGAAAAAAGTATAGTACCGGAGTTAACTTGTTCGATTTTGATCATTATAAGCCAGGATATATATACTTAGCTTAGATTATTGTATATTTGACAAATTAAGTACTTGGATTTCAAATATTTCCGTTGCTCTGATATATACTGATATATACTGAAAAAATATTGGTATTTATTATTCATTATTTTGAGCCTCTTGGTGCATGGGTAAATAGATCTATCTCAAATTTTATAGGAATTAATTATAGATATAAACAAAGTTTTTGTGTTGAAGATTTTCCTTCTATCCAATACTAGAAATTTGTTTGAGGTCATGTATGATAAAATTATATATCTAATTGCTGGTTCTATCAATTCCAATACATATGATAACTAGTTTCTATACAGCGTGTTCATAATATTGGGCTACATCTATCAAACAATTTCTATTCCAACAATATCGATATTCTTATTGGAACATACTGTACATGATTGAACTTTTACAACCTACACATTTTTTTACACAAAAGGGTACTTATACTGTTGTCTTAAAATCTATCCTTCGATATGATCAAATATTAGGTTTAAAATGGTCCACCATGTACACAGGTGAATGGGCAAAAGAGTAAAAGATTGTTATTTTTACTTCTAATTTGATGCTCTGAGTCTGGCACTTAATATTTTGCAACGAGCTATAGATCACGCTGTATATTTTCAAACACATTTCCTATTATTAATTTATTATTAGCACATCATTCTATTGATACAAATTAGATCAATGACATTCATTTTTTAATGTAATCTTTATGAATTGCGTGACGATTACGTCAATATATAAATAACGATACGAGCCCACAGGATTCTAAAATTAAAAAGAAAATAATCCTACGGTTATGGACACAATTTGTGGTCCATATATCACTTTGCCCATTGTGAATAGAAAACGGTTTCGCATCTTGCTCGGATCCAGGAACGCTCTGAACATTTATTGACACTTTAGATTGATATGCAGGCGTAACATTTCTAGAAGAGGTATATACATACATATTACATATGCGCACACGATACGATAAACTATAAACACTTTATGGGAATTCGCGGCATTCAAGTATGCATATCTAAATTTAAATTCTAATAAAAGGGTTTATGCTGATACCTTTATGCTTTTATTGGATGAATTCGTAGAAGATTTTTTACTTAATCTTAAGTAGTACTGGATAACATTAGACGACTTAAAACAATGTCTATATAAATAAATTTGAATTAATTTAAAATATAATGAAACCATAACCTAGCAGTGTACCATACAACCCAGTTAAATTTATAAAACTTGACCACTTCCTCCGAGATATATCCTTCAGAAGATGTATGTCTTATGAATTACCATGGAGGTGAATTACCGACGTTATTTTATTGCGCAAATGTACCCAAGCCAATGAAACAGTTTCAAATCTACGCTAGTAAAAGATACTAGTTTAGGAACATTCTAAAAAAAACCCAAGCAGGTATACCAAAAAAGCGCCACCTTTTGACTACATGTTTATTGGTTTTTTATCATAAAATATCGTACTCGAATATACAGAGTACTATAAAATACCCAGTATATTTAGGGGACGCGGATCATAATTCCCTATATAATATGTATAATGTGTTCCTTGCTACTTATTGTAGTCTTTTTCAGCCGTATAACATAAGAATGGTTACTTGTACCGTTGACTGAAGAATTATAAACGCACGCAACGTCCATGGTTTCAAGCAAACATCGCTCCTCGCTCTCCACGTCAGGTTTCGCTGCCCTCAAACTGAGCGACTCCGCGTTGCTACATGCGCAGAGTGGGGCATGTTCTACTCATGGGTAGAGTATTGAGTAGATTACTCACAACGCATTTTTTAACAAATTGAGGAGTTAGTAGGTATTCTATACTTTTTTTTTCGGTGAGTATTAAGTATCTACTCAATACTGAAATAATTTTTTTAGAGTAGTGTACTGAACACTCCACGAAAAGAAAATGAGAATTGAGTATCAGTACTCAATACTCTAATTTTAGATTGTTGTATACTGAGTATTAGGGTGGGCCGATTTTTTGTTAATTTTCAAATTCTTTTACTTTATATAATATTTAAAGAATAAATATTAAAATTGAAAAAAATATCTAAAATTCAGTTCAATGCTAAAATGCTAAAATGCTGTTCAATCCAAGAAAATAAAAATTAGGTGTTTTCTTTAATTCATAAACTCACACCTTTTCCATGATTGCACATTCCCGAATTTAAAAATTTTAAAAAGTCGGCTTACCCTACTGAGTATTCTACTCAGTATCAAAGTAATGGGGTTCCAGCGTGTCCGAGTTAATACGTGCGGAGTGCATTTGTCGGGTATGCCGTGTAACTTGAACAGAGCCATGCGGCGACATGAAAATGTTTGTGTAGCCAGACGGTGCATCTTATTCCCGATGGACTTGACTGGTCGCCGAGAAACCTGCGTTTATCATTATCATTTGATCATGCTGCTAAGGCTACTAACTAGTTTTCTGACATGCCTGGCGTGTTTTCTAACGTGTGTTTTTGACACGCGAGTTTTTTGAAAAGTATGGTTAATGACGCGTGTGATTTCCTTAGCGCGTTCTTATGACAGAAAAACACGCGTCATAAAAAACCACTTCAGAAAGCACGTGTTTTAGGATGCGCTGTAGAAAACACGGGCGTCGGAAAAACGCGCGCGTCGGAAAAACACGCGCGTCGGAAAGGCTTCAGAAATCATAAAACACGCACTATAAAAACACGACCCTAAGTGGTGTGCACGCTAGTGACCGATTTGTAATAAAGGAATAATAATAATAATCATAATAATATTAAAAACTCGTATAGAAAACGAGAGTTGAAAACAACGTTGAATCCAAAACGACACGCTTGCTTAGGCGATTTGAAGTCTGTCGCCTAGACTCAACGTAGTTTTATTCCTACACGACTATTAGGTGATATTTTTTAAAACAAAAATTTCATATGCCCGACCCTTCGAAAACACGCCCGTCAGGAAACACCTCTAAAACTCACAAAAAAAGGATGCATTCACGAAATATAGGTACCAAAACACTGTGTTTCTAGTACACACAATGGTTTGAGTAGATGTAGTACTCAGGAACATACTCAAATTGTTTTGAGTATTTTACTCAAAGTAACTCATCTATATTCTAATTTTATTGTAATATAAAAAGTTCTTTAGATACTAATTTTTTTAGACCAAAAATTTCGTATTTTATGGACTTATCGCACACTGGGTGATCTTTTATTGTCCCTTAACTTTTGTAGACTCGCAGTGGTTAAGGCCAAAAATTATACACTGTGGGCAAAAGAAAACAGTACATATAATCAGTTACTCACTCGTATTTCCATTAATATTTAAACAATTCAATTAAATCTCTCAACTTAAAACTCGAAAAGCGAAAAGATGAAAAGTTAAAATAAAAATCTTGAAATAATGAAAAACTCATTAAAATATTTAAAAAAATCTGATTTGGCCAGGCACATGACTTTATCATACAATATATAAAATTAATAGTTTAGCTGCATGAGAATCTATTCTATTGAGATGAATTATAGGTATTGTCAAAGCATCAGCATTTGACACTACCTACACTACGTCATTAGAATAATAGTTATTTATGTCACAAATGCCGAAAGTACGGAATAGCGCGACGAGCGGTGATGCGGCGCGTCACCGAAGGCGGAGTGTCGCCGTCACATGTGAGCGAGTCGCGCTATCTAGTTTTGGGCAGGAGAGACATCAACGTCTATTGTGTTGCTTTTTAAGAAATAAGTATTAAAAAAAAAATAAATGATTTCTGTATAGTAAATGCTAGGTTGGTACCACTTTGACGAAACGTCAAGTTTAAAGGTGCGTTCCGATTAGTAGGTAATGGTAGCTCATGGCGGTGGTAGAATACGAAATTATAGTATTTCTTACATGTCGTGATAATGACACATATTAGTTTGCATGTACATAAACATGAGTCACTAGCAATTTTCTATTGGAATTACTATAACGGCGTGTGCTACCACTGCCATTATCACTAATGAAAACGCACCTTAAAAAGATAATTCAAATTCTGACAGATTTTTTTTTCTTAAGAAACCTATCTGTAATTAACAGAAATGTAACAGTAGTAAATCATACAAATAGTGTTGTGGGCAAGTTTATTTGCTATTTATTTCGAATCAATAGTGCATACATTGTTTGGAACAGAAAACTTTTTTATTGCAAGGAAAATTGGCAACGTAGACAATGCATCGTAATGTTCAGCTTCTGTAAACAAAGTATTTTTGTCGACGGAAACCTTGGTGGAATGTACATTGCCCAGAATTATTTCCCTGGTGTTTCTCTCGTTCCTTTGCGTTCGTTAAACGAGATCCAAACACTAAACATTTTGCGCACCTGTCCACTGCAGGGCGTTCTTCCTTTGTTCTCAGAATAGCAAAACAACTTCCTGTCTTATATAACTTTCATTTATTAAAAAATGTAAAACAAGCTAGAAGGTTAAAGGTGAACGACGTTTTTCTTATAAATCATATTATATGTAGGGCGTTTATTTAAAACCCTCATAACCCTAAATAACTTTTGATGTGAAGGACGTCGAAATATTTGAGGGGAAGCCCCTCATCTCTTACAATTATTTTTGGGAAAAAAAGGCGTATAAAATCAAAACACAAAGAACTTACCTTATACCACATAAAAAAAAAACATCTTAACAGCCTTTTCTAAGTAGGCTAAAATAAACGCTTGAATTTCAAAGCTAAGAAGAGAAGAACCAGTAGCTACTTTGTGAAGTAGTAATGCATTATTAACTGGTCAAACGTGGATTAAGTATTGTCATACGCCTTGCTAAAGAAATATTATAGCCATATTTGCGTTGAAATTAAAAACAATCATCAGTGATATGAATTTTTACTTACTATTCCTGCCACATTTAGAATGTGCCAAAACTCATCATGCGAGTCATCACGACTATAATTAATCACTAATTTTTAAAGATGATAGCAACCAAAAATGTATAAAAATAAAAAAAAAATTGCTGGTGGGTATGTACTTTTTTCATACGACGAACTTGTTGAAAAAAATTGCTTGGGCTAATAAGAATCGTTATACATACTGATCTTCCAGTGGGAACTGAGAATTTGACCTGGATTTGTCTCCACTAATATAAACACCTTAATAATTCGGGTCACAGCTGTTTAGAGCGCATGTTCTGTTTGTTGCATACTACCATTGTAAAATTCATCTGTACAACATATTCTTGCCAGTGGCGTTCGTGCGAGGTTTGTACTGCATCATTCCAAAGAGAAAAGTGATACGCCACTGCTTTTTCTTAAAGACAAAATTTTTGAAATCCTGATTCCTTTCTTACCAAATCAGTTCCCTTGTTTTTTTTACTTTATCATACGCAGTAAGATAAAGTATTTTTTTAAACACAGTGTGTGTGTGTGTGTGTGTGTGTGTGTGTGTGTGTGTGTGTGTGTGTGTGTGTGTGTGTGTGTGTGTGTGTGTGTGTGTGTGTGTGTGTGTGTGTGTGTGTGTGTGTGTGTGTGTGTGTGTGTGTGTGTGTGTGTGTGTGTGTGTGTGTGTGTGTGTGTGTGTGTGTGTGTGTGTGTGTGTGTGTGTGTGTGTGTGTGTGTGTGTGTGTGTGTGTGTGTGTGTGTGTGTGTGTGTGTGTGTGCGTGTGCGTGTGCGTGTGCGTGTGCGTGTGCGTGTGCGTGTGCGTGTGCGTGCGCGTGCGCGTGCGCGTGCGCGTGCGCGTGCGCGTGCGCGTGCGCGTGTGCGTGTGCGTGTGCGTGTGCGTGTGCGTGTGTGTGTGTGTGTGTGTAAACGATTTTTGTGGCGACGATTCCGGAGAAACTACTAAAGGTATCGGAACGAAAGTTCATATTTAGAAGTTTTGTTACCAAACTTAGAGCTGAAAAGCTTTTGGTTGAAAGGGGTCCAAAGGAACTGGTAGTTTATTCTAAGCCTTTTTGAAGGATTTTGCAAATGAGCCGCCATTTCTGTAATTTCGACAAAATAGTTAATTAATAAATTAAAGTAGAGGAAATTTGGAATAATTTATGCCTATGACATTTTTTGGTAAAATTAATAGTTTAGCTTCAAGAGCAAATTCTATTTGATCGAGATCGGTCGCATCTGCATTGATATGAAATTACATAGTAGCCAGGATTTTCACAAATACTTTTTTGTGTTGTCACATTCGAAAACAGCTGATCTCATCAGACGTTGGAGAACCACTATGGAACGTTGCCGCTGTAGTGCGGCAAATTATAAAATACAAATTTCAAATAAAATAAGATCACCAATTTGATTGTTTGTTGATAAGAAATATCTACCCGTCTTTATACCTAATTCTAAAAACGATAAATTGCGAAAATTATAAATAAAGTATAGCGATGAGTGTAGTTTTATTTTAGTATGTTGGTAGGGATGTGCCATGAACAAATATAAATCTGTCAGAATTTCAATTACCTTTTTAAGGTGCGTTTTCATTAGTGATAATGGCAGTGGTAGCAGACGCCGTTATACTATTTCCAATGGAAAATTGCTAGTGACTCATGTTTATGTACATGCAAACTAATATGTGTCATTATCACGATATGTAAGAAGTACTATAATTTCGTATTCTACCACCGCCATTAGCTACCATTACCTACCAATCGGAACGCACCTTTAAACTTGACGTTTCGTCAAAGTGGTACCAACCTAGCATTTACTATACAGAAATCATTTATTTTTTTTTTTAAATACGTATTTCTTAAAAAGCAACACAATAAACGTTGATGTCGCTCCTGCCAAAAACTAGATAGCCGACTCGCTCATATGCGACGGCGACACTCCGCCTTCGGTGACGCGCCGCATCACCGCTCATCGCGCTATTCCGTACTTTCGGCATTTGTGACATAAATAACTATTATTCTAATGACGTAGTGTAGGTAGTGTCAAATGATGATGATTTGACAATACGTACGATTTATCTCAATAGAATAGATTCTCATGCAGCTAAACTATTAATTTTATATATTGTATGATAAAGTCATGTGCCTGGCCACATCAGATTTTTTTTGTTTAACGTACGGTTTTTGCATAAAAAATAAAATTCATTCATTTGGATCTGTAAACCTCTTACGAGAAAAAAACAATTTAAACAAAATACAAAAATTTATTTAAGGAAATAATTTTTAAACGATAAAATTATAAAATTAAAGTTGTCTAAACACATTTTGAAATAACAATTTTTTTTTTAACTGTAGTTCAAAAGTTAAGCCTTTGGACATATGTTCATATGATTTTTTTCTTAAAAATGGACGCAAGAATAACCTCCTTAAATATTAGCATATTATTAAGAAACAGCCTATATATCGTCCAAAAGAAAATTACTAAATATTTATTTCATAAATGTCGTAATTAGTTTTCGTAGTATTTTTTGGGCTGAATATGAACCCTGTGTTTAAAGGTCCCTATCATGTCACCCACTAAAAGTTCAGCCCATGCATCCACCTGCATTTTTCACCGTAGCGGAATTTTATACATAAATATGAAACTCACGGCTTTTTATGAAACACTGCCCACTACTCGGTAGCGGTTTTTTCGGCGATTGTTAGACAAATGACTTGTTATGCAACTGCACCCATGAAGAGTATAATACCATGTCCCATTTTTATTTTGTCTAAAAAATTTACTGGTAAAATTGGCTCGAGATTTGTAAAATCTAAAAGAATCATTAAAAATCTAAATTTTTTTAAAATATCTTTGTAAATATTATTTATATGAAGTTTTCAGCCTCTCACATCTGGCAACCACTGGAATGAAACCGTAATCTGATATTTTCTGAACATTTTGTTTTTGATTCACTTCTTTATCTCTGTTTTAAAGGACTACAAGAACAGTAAGAACAAAACGATTCCAAGGTTGATTTTCTATGGAGCCGTTTAAATTGATTTTGATTATTTTTTTTATGGTGGAAAAAAGTTTTGCTTGAGTTTCAGCTTTAAACATACTCACGGAGAAAGAATTAGTACTTAAACATTTTTTACAACAACATTTTAAAAACTAAATTTAATTAAAAATGTTTCTTAAATTCTCTTCGTAAATATAATTTGTATGGGGATCTGTGATTAAAAGATTACTGTAGCAATAGTTTTTAAGTATAAAATGTGATATTTTAGTCCAGCTTATATGCTATTTTGTATATTTTCGGAAAATGTCAAAATGATTATGTTTTGTTTATGAAACTTAGCAATTGGAGTTTTTAGGAACGCGCAAAATGAAAAAAATAGATGTGTGTCATCAATCATCAAATCATCAAAAATTAAGACCTTAACGAAACTAATCTAACACGGTATTAGCAACCTGGTATAAGAACCATAATATAGTTGCTATTCCAGATTTTCATTAGCAACTGTTACTAAAATATCTATGTTGCGGGCTTGTGGAAAGAATATGGTACGTAGTGAAACACCTAACCACTGCTATTGGCAGGGTGCGCGATGCAAGCGCCTCTACAGGTGTAGGCGGTAGTAGGCCCACGAGGCGTAAATGGTGCAGATTGCTAATAAATGTTAGTTATCTTTACTGTATAAGTGATCCGATCAAATTTATATTTATTTTAATATTTCATTTGTTAATATTTCTTCCTGTATTATTACAATTGACAACGCAATACTTATTGTGTCCCATTATGATTATTTATAGCAACGATATGTTATTAGTTCTGACGGATTGGATCACAACATAATGCGCCGTGAACTACTGCAGGTTAGGTATTTCTCCGCTACGGGGGCTTAGATCGTTTTTCAAGTCCCCACCACGGTGTATGCACAGGGCGAATACGTTATCTAAATTTTCCAGGGTGGCAAACTGATTGGTTTGAAGTTTTTTGGCTCTCTAAGAACATGTTCATATAACTTTGAATTAAATTTGACCATAGCCCTAAAATAATTTTGAACGGCTACATTCCCATTTTCAAAAACTGTGCGGCGTTTTAAAAATCGTCCAACTTAGAACATAAAACATCATGATTATCACATTCAACCAACATTAAGTTCAGCGAATTGCTCGACTAATTTCTCTGTTTATGCATTCTATGGTACTTGTTGCAATGTATCTCTTTCATTGCGTAGCGCGGCGACAAATAAAACAATTCGTGAACAAGCATTAAACATCTCCTCGAAAGGAGCGCTAACGACCGTTGTTAAGATAATCAAAGATAGCTGTTTACATGCATCTGGTAATTGCAAACTGAAGGTCTCAAAGGCCAGTAAATGAACGAACAACGAATGAATATACACTTAGGCTTGGCCGCCTGCTATCATCTGAATCATTCTTGTAAGATTCGTAAGTATATTTGATATGCAAATTGGAAGATTATGTAAAGTTTTTTTTTTACTATTGGATTACGTGTTTGAATGAGACGAAGCAGGACAATAACAAAATAACAAAGCAACAATCATAAAACAACCCAAGAAAATTTAATCAATTGTGGAATTGCTATGGAAGGAATTGGTGTTTCTTTTTTACTATAGGTGTTAATATGATTTTTGTTAATAGAAAATTGGGTCGATAAAAAAAAAAATTGGTTGATGCTTGTCGATTAGAATTTTGCCTTTTAATGCGAGATCGAATTATAGCCGATAGATTTTTTTAAAGAAAAATTGTTTTCTACGATGAAGCGACGTTTATCACAAATGGTAAAAAAATAAAAATTATGAAGGCAATAGACGAAATAAATGATGAAACAATAGATTTGGTATATCGGGAGTTTAGAAGAAGAATGGAAAAAATGTGTAGCTGTAGGACGGCAACATGTGGAGTAATATTTAATTAAATTGTTTTGTTAAAAATAAATAAAATTAGAATACAACATTGAAATATTCATATGTGGGCATAAAATTTAATTATAAGACAACTTTTCCCTATAACATTTTGATTTCATTTCGAAAAACTGACACTTTACTCTTGAACCAACAGAGCAGTTTATCATTTGTCAAGCACCCTGTATGTTGAATCAAACTTTTAACTATGGCTACCGACTTATCCCGGGTAATTAAAAATTACATCCATTATAGGTGCATACTTAAGACATATATAATATACACTGTGGGCCAAAAAATGCGGTACAAATGGTCAATTCCTCATATTTCCAAAGATTTTAAGTAAATTATTTGCATTTCTTTGAAAAACTAATTCCTTATGTTGTGAGGATTGAAAACATACCATATTCGCAATTCCTGTTCTTATTTGACTAAAATTTCAAAATTTCACCTTGTATACGATGCTATAACATCTCTACTGTCCCTTTTGAACAAAACAAAACAAATGTCATTATCTACTAATTTTATTAGACCTTTCATTTCAGTTTAAATTGAGCCGATGTTATCAGAAATGTTGCATAGCCAAACATAAAGCAACATAACTTTGGATTTAAACATTCTGTTATTGCGAATATGTATGGTTTCAATCTTCACACTACAAGCAATTCGTTTTTAAAAGAAATATTTGAAATGACTAAATATTATTGGAAATACAAGTGATTAAAAATTTGTATCATTTTTTTTTGGACCACTGTGTATTTTATATTAAGATTTTTACAATAGATTTTTACAATAACCATTCATTATTAGACGCTCGGTGGCTCTTACGTAGATTCTTATGCCGGATAATTTGTGGACTTACCCTCTCAATATACATAGATACTTTTAAAAAATATCATGCCCACAAATGACTAACGGGTACTGGAGTAGCATCTCACAAAACGGAAATACATTATAAAAAGGCCGTAAAAATGGATGAAAAGACGAAGATGACAAAAAGGGCAAAGAATACGTAAAGATGAACTGGACGTAAACAGAACATGAATTGGAAAGGACAAAATGGATATAAAGGAAAGGCACGCCAAAGGGCAAACACCTGTTTAACGTCCTTGCGTCGTTTTTGTTTTTGTCTTGGTAACTTTACAGTTTTCGTCCTTATTTGACATTTACATCGCTTTTTATTCAGAGTCTTTTCGTTTTTGTCATTTTTACGACGTTTTATCATATACATATTTATAATTCTTTCAATGTCTCTGCGTCCTTTTGGCCTTTTTAGTCATTTTCTCCCTTTTTTGCTTTTGCAGGTTATGACGTTAATATCGCTATCATTTTTTTATTATTTTTTAAAAGAAAACGAATTCGGCCGTCTTTGACTGTGAATAATCCGCAACACAGTCATGGTGGGCTAAATGTAGATGAGATACGCCAATAAATATTCTGTTCGCGGTAACAAAATGTACCGTTTGGAAACCGTTGGCTGTGATGGACCAATACAACCACTCGCTATGATTCCCCTACCATTCTCACACTGATACACCTGCTCCATGGTAACCAACGGTTATCAAATACCAGTATCTTCCATTTACGCATATATTACACGTGATGACAGACAAAGAACTTGTTGAGAGACTGAAAATTTGTCCAGCGATAAACAGCCTAAAAAACAAGGCAGTATTTACAAAGGAACACACAAGAATTTCCGATAATCCGTACAAATATAGTTAATAATCTTTCCTGCTCTGTATACCATGATAACCTTTTTGTTGGCTTTTGACCGATCCCGTGTCGATCAAAAAATATTCCCTAACCGTCAACAAAAACAAACTCTGCTATCCGAGTTAATACAGTTGGACCAATAAGATTTCTAAGAAGATTTTGCGTATTAACGGCACCTCTAACATGTGCTTCTGTTTATATTTTGTTCGTTGCGGAATTTTTCCGTTTAAGCTGTGACCAAAATAGATCCCACTGTCTGTTTTTAAACGCTTAATTCGGGTCGGTACCGAAATTGTTCCTAAACCTCTAGCATGCATAACATAGACTGAAAAAAATGTGTTTTTTAAATATTTTGTTCAAACGTAGAGTGTTGATGATGGACTGCTTAGTGCATCCCCATAAGTGTATTCTATACACCCATACGGGAATATAGTTAACTTTTATATTGGTAAATAGTATAGTTTACATGCGTGGATTTTCCTTTCTTTAGTTTGATGCGCCATTTCTTTGTCCATTGGTTGATTTTGTTTGCAGCTATCTGTAATTTTGTAGTTTCTTCTTCGACACTCTCACTAATCGCCAAAATGGCAGCGTTGTCTGCAAATGTTGCCACTTCCCGAACTGGAATATGATAAGTATACAGTAGATATAAAAGTAGTATACTTACTACTAGTATTACTTAAAATTAGTCAGAATTACCAGAACACCTACATAACTCTCCAAACGCAAAAGCTTTCGAAAAAACATTCAAGCAAAAGTTTTTTGACTTTAAACAAGCTATCGTTCAAATATATTTCTAATATACAGGGTGTTCATTTTATTTAGAAAATTTCGTAAACACTTTTTAAAAATGGAACACCTTGTATATTTTTACATTTTGTAATTCTAAGACAAATTCAAAACATTTTTAGTGATATAATTTTCTTGTAGAATGCATTATTTTTCAGTTGTAAGAAATTAATTAAAATTAGTCATAATTACTGGAACACCTACATAGTTATAACACCCCCAACCGTAAAAAGCATATTTTTAAACAAGCTCTGCTTAAATATAGTTTTAATATAGGGGTGTTTATTTTATTCTGGCAGTATGGAACATCCTGTACATCGCATCATCTGCATCATTTTTTAGTTATCAGCAATTAATTAAAACTCCAAAACATTTATTTTGACCGAACGGATAAATAATAACAAATTCAAGAAAAAGAAACAAAGTAATTTAATTAAATTTTCAAACAGCCATCCGTGAGCGGCTTGACAATGCCGCAACCTATCAACTAATTCCCGTAAACAGTTTTCTAAATCAATCTAAATGTTCGACAGTAATACTTTGAACTTCGTCCACTATCCACTGCTTCAAAGCATCAATATTTTGCGGCCTATTGGTGTAAACCTTGGACTTTAGGTGTCCCCAAATAGAAAAATACAATATTTGCAAATCCGGCAACCTAGGTGGCCATTCAATGGATCCTCTACTTCCAATCCAACTCTGCGGAAAAATTGAATTTAAATAATTTCGCACTTGGACACCGTACTGCGGCGGGGCACCATCTTGTTGAATCAAATGTTATTTAGTTGTAAAACAGTTTCCAGTAGTTTCCAAAACAGTGGTATGATAAAATCAATTTATTGAAAGCAGTTTTTGGTAACTTTCAGTTTTCTCGATTGGCGATATCGCTTGCAAAATAAGTAAATATCAAGTAAAAATACATTACCACAATGTGGCTACAGTAGACACTTGAGTAGAGACCAACTGTCGCAGGCAAACATTGTCTAATACGTGATGTAACATGTCCAAAGTTTAAAAATTTAATAAAATTAATGTACCAAACGAGAAAAAATAGTTTATCCGTTTGGATTGAGATAAATTGGTATGTATGTGGGAAAATATTCTTAATTTGAAGTTCAGGAGTTTTGATTAATTGCTTATAACTAAAAAATTATGAAACTTATACAAAAATGATTCCAATAAAAATGTTTAGAATTAGTCTTAGCATTATAAATGTAAAGATATCCAGGGTTTTCCATTTGAAAAAGAAAAGGTTACCAAATTTTCATAATAAAATGAACATCCTGTACATTAAAAGCATATTTTAATAATAGCTTCTTTAATGTCAAAAAGCGTTTGTTTGAATGCATTTTGAAATTTTTTACGGTTGGGGAGTTATATAGGTGTTTTGGTAATTATGACTGATTTTAATTAATTGCTTAAAACTCAAAATAGGTGCATTTTATAAAAATATTATTTTAATAAAAGATGTTTAGAATTAGTCCTAAAATCACAAAAAGTAAAAATATACAGGGTGTAATTCAGTGTACCTAATCGATGGTTGAAATACTAAGGTGTATAGCAAAAGTTTTCAGTTCAGCTCGATGGGGTTGTAGATCATCAAACAAGTTGTTAGTGATAAAATTGCAACGTTGTTTTTTATAGAATCCAATTTAGTTTACAATAGTCTGTTCGACTTTACAAATGAGTATAATAAGTATTATATCGGATTATTTATAATACTGGGTTATTCAATAATACCGTTATTGTGTTGTTTTTGATACAATTATTACATAGAAGATCTAACATCTAGTTACTTTTGTATTTTTTTTTGCATTGAACGCCTTTTGGCTAAATGTTTCATCATCATGAGTCTTGTGGTAGGTTCTTGCCAATTCCGTTTGGCAACATAGACAAACATTGAGCTATTCAGTATTTAGTAAAGAAACGAACCAGTAGCTAAAAACAATTGAAACACATAACATTTTGTGGATCTGTGTAATCCATGGATACAATAGCGTGATCACTGATCAGTCTACATTTTATCGAAACGAGTTTTTAAACCTATCTATTTTTTTACTCTTGTCGGAACATCGTAAACAACGCAGATAAAGTTCATCGACAAAGTCTGGGTATTTATAAATCACGGCCAAATAATAGAGATTGACAAAAAATAGTGATTAGATTTGACGCAAAATATTGACGTGCGTGTAGGACAAAGTGATAACTCATTGATTAACTCTGATGAATATATTTGATAGTTATAACAAAGATAAAGGCGAATAAACAATGATAGATAGGGTTGTAAAATGGTAAGTCTTTTTCTACGCAAAACCTACCGACACACGGGGTCCCTTAATTTACATGCACATATAGTGCAGCTAGTTAATTAAAAAAGTTAATTAAACTTTTACTAATTAGCGTTTTACTAGCGTCAATAATGAAACAACAACCTTGCGACACTGGCAATTAAATCTCGACACCGATCCACAACCGATTGTTTATATTTATAACATTAGAGTTGACATTAAACTCGAATTGCGATAAATGTTTAAATTAGAAATTATTAAACTCCTCTTTTATATCGTTTATTTAACGCTGCGGCACGTACCATAACCTGCCGCAGTACAGAGTGTCTTGAAAATGTGTATAAAATGTCACTGCAGAGCGCTAAAGAGAACCGAAATATGGCGATTTTGACTACTTAGCAATGTTATAATTACAGATTCTGTAAATTATCTGTTCAGTGATGCTGTATCTAAACTTGATACAATCTAACTAAAATCTCACGATCCAACGCTTAACGAACCACTTTAGGACATGTTTATATCCAGTTTTTGACTTAATTTTAGTCCTAGTCCAATGTCTTGCAATCTCAACCCTTTCGAACCTCTTGCATAGCAGCTATGATAACAATAATGCGAACATGTGCGTGCGAAAATCCACATAAGTAAAGGTAGACATTTCCTTAGCAACGCAGGTCTAATTGTGTACAACAGCCTAAACTGGTTCTAGCTTATAGTGGCGTTTAAAAAATAATTAAAGAAAAGCAATAATAATGTTTAGGCGGCTGTTGCTATACTCATTGAAGCTTTGCCAATAATAAAATAATACAACAATTTAAGATTGCTCATTTGAGGCGCTGAACTGATAAAATACGTCGAAATGTTTTACCTTTACTTCACTCAACTTACGACAGGAATGAGGGTAAGTTTTTACTTTATCATACGCAGTATAATAAAGAATTGTAATCATGGCGAAAAAAAATTGAGATTTTAGCGGAAATAGGTCTTTTTGGGTCCCCTGAACATTTTTGACCAAGGTACAAAAAAATGTCTGTGTGTGTGTGTGTGTGTGTGTGTGTGTGTGTGTGTGTGTGTGTGTGTGTGTGTGTGTGTGTGTGTGTGTGTGTGTGTGTGTGTGTGTGTGTGTGTGTGTGTGTGTGTGTGTGTGTGTGTGTGTGTGTGTGTGTGTGTGTGTGTGTGTGTGTGTGTGTGTGTGTGTGTGTGTGTGTGTGTGTGTGTGTGTGTGTGTGTGTGTGTGTGTGTGTGTGTGTGTGTGTGTGTGTGTGTGTGTGTGTGTGTACCCGTTTTTTGTGGAGACGATTCCGGAGAAACTACTGAAGGTATCGGGACGAAAGTTCATATTTAGAAGTCTTATAACTAAACTTAGAGCTGAAAAGCTTTTGGTTCAAAAGGGTCCAAAAGAACTGGCTATTTACTCTTAGCATTTTTCAACGATTTTGCAATTGAGCCGCCATTTCTGCAATTTTTTCAAAATAGATAAATAATAAATTAAAGTAGAGGAAATTTTGTATAATTTATGTTTATAACACTTTTTGGTAAAATTAATAGTTTACCTGCAGGAGCAAATTCTATTTGATCGAAATCGTGTCTGCATTAATAGCAGCAGGTAGCCAGGATATTTTGAATCTTTTGACAGTATTCAGAACGTCAGCGGTTGCGAAACGTCATTTCAACACGCAAATGCATGGAGAATGCGAGAACGCGCGCACGTACAGTGCAACAATATTAAAACATCTTGGTGTCAATGTGTATTTCGATTGCGGATAGCCATGTTCTTATGTTTTCGCGAATAAATACATGAGCATAATTCTTTATGAACTTTTGTAGTTAGCACTGAAGACGGGGTAAAACCCGGAAATATAGTATTCTAGAAGCCAATATAATATATTAATCATCAGAACCAATAACCCTTTTACTTTATCATATGTAGTATGACAAGGTGGTTTAGTCTTAGCATTTTTGAAATATTTTGCAAATAAGCCGCTATTTCTTGAATTTCGTCGAAATAGATAAATAATAAGTTAATGTAGAGGAAATTCCGAATAATTCATGACTATGAAATTTTTTGGTAAAATAAATATTTTAGCCGCATGAGCAAATTCTATTTCATTGGAATCGCTCGTACTGCATTAAAACACTATTATTAAAACTAGTTAGCCAGGATTTGTCAGATATTGTGATTCTAATAATAGTAGATAGTGTCAAATGCTGATGTTTTGACATCACATCCTCTAAATATAATCAAAATATCTGTCTAGTTCTAGTAGTTTTATTTTAATGCAGACGTGGCCGATCTCGATCAAATAGAATCTTCTGCAGCTAAACTATTTATGGTATGATAAAGTCATGTGCCTGGCCACATCAGATTTTTTTTATTAAAAATTGTGGTTTATACACTGTGGTGGGTACCAGCTACATCCACAGGTATCAGTGTCTACATGTAGTAGCCCACTCGTTTCTAAACAGTTTAATTATTGATTAATTAATCTCGGTTATTAATATGTTATGTCCTGTTCCTGTGGTTGAGCTGGAACAAGTCACATATTGCTAAAAATTAAAAAAAAATATCCTCATTTTTGCACCATGTATATTATCAAACCTAACCAGACTACCACAGTATTGTTACTGAAGAAGCAACCTACCACTGAATTAAAGACTACTGATTCTTTATTTTAATGAGAACCGGATGAGCGGTTGGAGAGAAAATCTTCTTTGAAGTTGAGACAAATTTTAGCGGTGCGTTAATTTTGACTCGCAGTGTATTATTCCCCTTGGTGTCGAAAAACTAGCACAACTGGTATAACTGCTGTTTCAATCACCTGCTCTAGCGTCACACGTGTTATTCACGCGTGAAAATAACCTGAACACGTTAACGGCAGATTTACTACTTTAGCGGGAACTTCATTTAATGGTTTTGTTTGCTCTGAATGTAAACATGCTGAACTATGTTGCATGTGATGAGATGATTCGTCTAGTTGGAAACTGACGATGACAGATATTGTGGAATCCGCGCGACTAGAATATCTGGCCAAACGTACTGATCTTCTTTCACACTTTAAACGAAATTTTCTGGACTTTTTTTGGGGTCCCTGAAATCGTATCTGATGTCAGACTTTCAAAGGTCAAAATGTTGGCGACCAAACAAATACCTTGCTTATTTTTGGAAGCTTATTACACCCGTAAAGTAAAGGGTGGATAGGGTGTCCGAGTGGTCAGGCGTTTGCCATTCGTTTTTGCCCTAGGCTTGAATCCTAAGGTAGGCATACGAATTTTTCACTGCGCCGGCGCCGCCGTGGTTTGTCAGACACGTTAAACCGGTAGTCCCGTAGCTAGTCTCGACCTCTTCGATAACATTCTAATAATAATGTTATTAATACGCATTTATTGACCCTCTGCACAAAATTACAATAAAAGATGATATTGCATAGTTGCACGTGACAACGTGCCTCGTAAAGAGAGACCGATGTTGAATTATTATTATTAGCCTTATTATCCCTTTCTATACGATACAAAAAATATAAATTCATATAGGTACATATCACTCGCCATACTTTACTTAACAGAACATAAATTCAAATTAAACCAAATTAAATTAGTTTCATTTCTTTTGCTTATATCAGTTAGTTAGTATGTAAATGGATATTGCCCATTTTGGACGTAGGCCTCTCCCAGTCGACTCCAGTCATCTCTGTCGTGTCTATCACGTGCATGTCGTCCCGGCAATCCTTCGAATATCGTCCGACCATCTCGTCTTCTTCCTTCCTCTGCTTCTTACAAATTCCCGTGGTACCCAGTTCGTAATATCCCTGAACCATCTATTCTTGCATCCGCTATTTTCGTGAAGGTTTTTATTTCGCTAATTATTTTTTGGTCTTTCCAACATATGCCTAGTATACTCCTTTCCATCTTGTGTTGAGTTGTTCGTATTTTGTTGAAGTTCTTATCTGTTGGGGCGCATGTTTGACATCCGTAAATTAGTACCTGGATCACACATAGGTCACATGTTTTTCTCTTCAGATATATGAGCCGTGAGAAGTTACCCCCCCCCATGGTCATGCAAAATTAAAAAAAATACCGTCGTTTGCCCCTCGTTTGCCCTCTATTGCCATTTAATAGTTTCGTTTGCCTCCTTATAGTTTTCGTGAAAATTGAATTTTTCTCCTGGGAAGGCTAACTTCACGCTGACCTAGCCCCCCCCACTCATCAATTTTTAATTTTCAGAAATTCAAATACATGAAATTGATATCATTTTGTTTGCCCTTTTTTGCCTCATAAACCGATTTTCCCTATTTCCTATCATAAACAAATTATGATGTTTTTCCCGAAATTTGGTGTGATTTTATCATATATTATCAATTCGGTCGAAATGGAAAGTAAAAACGTGGAATTGATTTCTCATCGTTTGCCCCAGTGTGCCAATATCATATTTGCGATTTTCTCCTAATAGTTTTCCCGCAAATTGACTTTTCCTCACAGCAGTAGAACCCTGATACACTAACAAATTTATATTTCTATATACTAATTTATAGGCAACATTAAACGGCAAAACTCTCCTAACATTGCCACTATTATTTGTTTAACCATTCTGAGCAAATTTGGCGGTTGCCTCCTTCTGACACAAAAATTATAAACAATTGAACTTATGAAATACGGAAAAATCTCAATATTTGTAGATCTTTTATTTTTATCTCAATTTCTAGAGGAGCCAAAATAACAAAACTCTATAAATATATCTTCCACCATTTGTTTAACCATCCTGAGCAATTTTGGCGTTTGTCTCCATCTGAGACGAAAGTTATACACAATTGAACTTATAAGATACAGCAAAATCTCAATATTTGTAGATGTCTTATTTTTCATCGCAATTTATAGAGGAGCCAAAATAACAAAACTCTACAAACACATCTTCCACCATTTGTTTAACCACCCTGAGCATATTTTGCGTTTGTCTCCCCCCTGAGACAAAAGTTATAAATAATTGATCTTATGAAATACGGAAAAATCTCAATATTTGTAGATGTTTTATTTTTTATCTCAATTTCTAGAGGAGCCAAAATAACAAAACTCTACAAATATATCTTCCACCATTTGTTTAACCATCCTGAGCAATTTTGGCGTTTGCCTCCCTCTGAGACAAAAGTTATAAACAATTGAACTTATGAAACGCGGCAAAACCTCAATATTTGTAGATGTTTTATTTTTCATCTCAATTTATAGAGGAGCCAAAATAACAATGAACTTATAAAATGCTCAAAAATATATTGTCAATGGTCTATCACTGTTGTCTAAGAGGGAGGCAACCGCCAACATTGCTCAGGGTGGTTAAACATATGGTGTAAGATATAATTGTAGAGTTTTGTTGTTTGGGCAACTCTAGAAATTGAGATAAAAATAAAACATCTACAAATATTGATATTTTGCCGCATTTTATAAGTTCAATTGTTTATAAGTTTTGTCTCAGAGGGAGGCAAATGCCAAAATTACTCAGGATGGTTAAACAAATGGTGGAAGATATATTAGTAGAGTTATTGTTGTTTGGGTCCCTCTAAAAATTGAGATAAAAATAAAACATCTGAAATTATTTAGATTCAATTGTTTATAATTTTTGTCTCAGAAGGTGGCAAACGCCAAATTTGCTCAGGATGGTTAAACCAATAATAGTAGCAATGTTAGGAGTGTTTTGGTTTTATATTGGCTATAAATTGGTATATACATAGAAATATAAATTTGTTAGCGTATCAGGGTTTTACTGCTGTGAGGAAAAGTCAATTTGCGGGACAACTATTAGGAGAAAAACGAAAATATGAAATGCCAATCGGGGGCAAACGATGAGAAATCTATTCTACGTTTTTAATTTCCATTTCGATAGAATTGACAATATGGGGCGGCTAACGTCACTCCAGATTTCGGAAATAAATCATAATTTGTTTATGATAGGAAATAGGAAAAATCGGTTTGTGAGGCAAAAAAGGGCAAACGAAATGCTATAATGTCATGTATTTGAATTTCTGAAAATAAAAAATTGATGGGTGGGGGGTGGCTCAGCGTGGAGGTAGCCCCCAGAAGAAAATTTCAATTTACACGAAAATTATGAGGAGGCAAACGCAACTATTAAATTGCAATAGAGGGCAAACACGATAGTTTTCAAAATTTTTGGTAACTATGGGGGGCTACCTTCACACGGCTAGATCTATGCTGTACTTGCCCTTGGATATATTTTTTAAGTTCCAATGTTTGACTAGGCTGCTTGTACTCTGCGTGTAATTTCTTTATCCAGGCGTTTTTCAAATGAAATTACCTTCCTAGGTATATATAGTCTTTCACGTAGTCGATAGGTGTTCCTTCCATCGTTATTGGTAATTCATTGCAGTTAGTAATAATCTTTTTTTCATATAAGTTTTTAGGCCTACTTGTTGGCAGCAGTTGCTTAATTCTGAGAGATGTATCTGAAGTTATTCTGGTGATCTTAAGTTGGTAATATGTTTTCCGTTCACCGATGTTGAATACTATATCCAAAACACTGAAAAATGCCATATCTCATAAAACGTGTATTAACGCCAGGATTTTCAAGCTACGAAGTACCGACAGACTCAATTTCGTTAAGCCTAAGAGGCGTATTATACATGCGAGTGTGAAGCGCAAACTAAAGCCAATATTGAGGCCAATCGAATATACAAACCTACGTCCTACAGACTCACAAACCTATCAACTCATTTCAAGCTGGTTAATCTCTTTCCAGTTTTTTACTTTATTTCCAAAGTTGAGTGGATATTGAGGCACGTGCTGGCGTCTGATAAGCGAATTAACTATATTTGATTTTTCCGTTGGAATTTTCTATGTCGGTCCTATGTTATTTCACAATACGTCGCACGCGTACCTCATTTTTTCTTAGCGCCCTCGTAGTATCCCCGCGTCTGAATTGCGTATGGTCTGTTAGTCAAGAGACAGATAAGGTGGTTATTTGCTCGTGCTTATTTGTCAATAAATCTGACGACGTTCAAGATGTTTTTTGACGAAATATTTCGTGCGTTATGGTATAATTAATTCATTTTAAAAAATATTGTATTTGTTTTTGTATTAATGTGGTATTATATTTTGAGGTGTCCTATGCAGTTCCCAAATTGTTTTTTTTTGCGGAAATGCTACAAAACTTTTGTATCCATGTATTCAAATAAGCGTTAGTAGCGCATACTAGTTTTGAAAAAAAAAACAAGAAAGGTATGATGAAGATTTTCAAGACCCGGATGGTGACCCCAAATGTGTGCCGAGCTAGTCTTATGTGTGTGTGTGATGCGTTTAAGCTGTATTAAGTAAGAATAGTTGTGTACTAATTGAAAATAAAAAATAAATCTGATGTGGCCAGGCACATGACTTTATCATACAATATATTGATTGAGATAAATCGTGTCTGCATTAAAATTAAACTAGTTAGCCAGGATTTGACAGATATTTTGATACTATTGACAGTAGGTATTGTCAAAGCATCAGCATTTGACACTACCTACTGTCATTAGAATAATAGTTATTTATGTCACAAGTGCCGAAAGTACGGAATAGCGCGACGAGTGGTGATGCGGCGCGTCACCGAAGGCGGAGCGTCGTCGTCGCATGTGAGCGAGTCGCGCTATGTAGTTTTCGGCAGGAGTAACATCAACGTTTATTGTGTTGCTTATTGAGAAATTAGTATTTTTAGAAAAATATTAAAAAATGGTTATATTTCTGTATAGGAAATGTTAGGTTGATCCCACTTCAACGAAACGTCAAGTTTAAAAAACTAATTCAAATTCTGACAGATTTATATTTGTTCATGACACTGTAGATGTCACATCCTACCAACATACTAAAATAAAACTACACTTATTGCTATACTTTATTTATAAGTTTCTCAATTTATCGTTTTTAGAATTAGATATAACAACGGGTTGATATTTCGTATCAACAAACAATTCAATTGGTGATCTTATTTTATTTGAAATTTAATTTGCCGCACTAGAGCGGCTGTTTTCGAGTGTGACAGAACAAAAAAATATTTAATCAATTGAAGATGGTGATATCCAGGCGGGATGCAATTTTAAGTAAATCAAAAATTACAGCCACAACCTGGATTTGAACCATCTTCAATACTTTGATTATTTCATCATTACGGTAGTAATTCCGTATGATACGGTATTTCCGTATATTCAATTCTAGGCATAAAAAAATATTTGTCAAATCCTGGTTACTATGTAGTTTCATATCAATGCAGATGCGACCCATCTCGATCAAATAGAATTTGCTCTTGCAGCTAAACTATTAATGTTACCAAAAAATGTCATAGGCATAAATTATTCAAAATTTCCTCTACTTTAATTTATTATTTAATTGTTTTGCCGAAATTACAGAAATGGCGGCTCATTTGCAAAATCTTTGAAAAAAGCTTAGAATAAACTACCAGTTCCTTTGGACCCTTTTGAACCAAAAGCTTTTCAGCTCTAAGTTTGGTCATACAACTTCTAAATATGAACTTTCGTCTCGATGGCTTTAGTAGGTACTCCGGAATCGTCACCACAAAAATCGTTTAGACACAAACAGACATACATACACACAGACACACACACACACACACAGACATTTTTTGTACCTTGGTCAAAAATGTTCAGAGGACCCATAAAGACCTATTTCCGCTAAAATCTCATTTTTTTTCGGCACGATTATATTACTTCATCATACTGCGTATGATAAAGTATAAACGATTTTGAAAGAAACGAAAATTTGTGTATATCAGATTATCTTGCTTTCTATTGGTTACTCGACAATGGAATTTAGATTAAAAGTGATGGATCTTTGAATTTTCTGCAATAAAAATTATTACTTTATCATACGCAGTAAGATAAAGTATTGTAATCATGCCGAAAAAAAAAATTGAGATTTTAGCGGAAATAGGTCTTTTTGGGTCCCCTGAACATTTTTGACCAAGGTACAAAAAAATGTCTGTATGTGTGTGTGTGTGTGTGTGTGTGTGTGTGTGTGTGCGTGTGTAAACGATTTTTGTGACGACGATTCCGGAGAAACTACTAAAGGTATCGGGACGAAAGTTCATATTTAGAAGTTTCATGACCTAACTTAGAGCTGAAAAGCTTTTGGTTGAAAAGGGTCCAAAGGAACTGGTAGTTTATTCTAAGCCTATTTGAAGGATTTTGGAAATGAGCCGCCATTTCTGTAATTTCGACAAATTAGTTAATTAATAAATTAAAGCACAGGAAATTTTGAATAATTTATGCCTATGAAATTCTTTGGTAAAATTAATAGTTTAGCTTCAAGAGCAAATTCTATTTGATCGAGATCGGTCGCATCTGCATTGATATGAAATTACATAGTAGCCAGGATTTTGACAAATATTTTTTTGTGTTGTCACATTCGAAAACAGCTGATCTCATCAGAGGTTGGAAAACCACTATGGAACGTTGCCGCTGTAGTACGGCAAATTATAAAATACAAATTTCAAATAAAGTAAGATCACCAATTTGACTGTTTGTTGATAAGAAATATCAACCCGTCTTTATATCTAATTCTAAAAACGATACATTGAGAAAATTATAAATAAAGTATAGCGATGAGTGTAGTTTTATTTTAGTATGTTGGTAGGGATGTGTCATGAACAAATATAAATCTGTCACAATTTGAATTACCTTTTTAAGGTGCGTTTTCATTAGTGACGATGGCAGTGGTAGCCGACGCCGTTATAGTATTTCCAATAGAAAATTGATAGTGACTCATGTTTATGTACATGCAAACTAATATGTGTCATTATCACGATATGTAAGAAATACTATAATTTCGTATTCTACCACCGCCATTAGCTACCATTACCTACCAATCGGAACGCACCTTTAAACTTGGCGTTTCGTCTAAGTGGTACCAACCTAGCATTTACTATACAGACATCATTTATTTTTTTTAAATACGTATTTCTTAAAAAGCAACACTATAGACGTTGATGTCGCTCCTGCCAAAAACTAGATAGCCGACTCGCTCATATGCGACGGCGACACTCCGCCTTCGGTGACGCGCCGCATTACCGCTCGTCGCGCTATTCCGTACTTTCGGCATTTGTGACATAAATAACTATTATTCTGATGACGTAGTGTAGGTAGTGTCAAATGCTGATGCTTTGACAATACCTACGATTTATCTCAATAGAATAGATTCTCATGCAGCTAAAGTATTAATTTTATATATTGTATGATAAAGTCATGTGCCTGGCCACATCAGATTTTTTTTATCTTCTGCGTACAAGTGACCGTGTTTACGTTATAAAAACGAAAACAAGTAGCAATTGACACATTATTAGTATATTATTTGACGAACACATAATTAGGCATGTTCGCATGTTTTTATGCTCGCGATGTGGGAGTTTTATCTACGACTCATAAATTCCATTTCATATTAAGTATTTTAATTGTGTTCTTTAATGGTGGCGAGGCGAACTGTCAAATAACTGTCAAACACGTACGTTTTGACAAACTTGGCAGTACTTTCATATAATGAAAGGAAGTTTGTCGGGCAATTCCGTCACACGAAGAAGCAACCGTAGACACGTGTTTCGGACTATTAGTCCTCATCAGTACGGTATAGCCAAGGAGTAAGATGGACACTCAATGGAAAAAAACACTCAAATGGAGACCATAAGGGTGCCCAATGTCGCCAGTTGGTGCTTCAGTCATAACATCTTCAGGATGCTCCTTGGCTATACTCCTTGGCTATACCGTACTGATGAGGACTAATAGTCCGAAACACGTGTCTACGGTTGCTTCTTCGTGTGACGGAATTGCCCGACAAACTTCCTTTCTCCTTGAATATCTTACCGTCGATAAACCTGTTTTCCATCTTTCATATAATGACAGTTCCTTTGAATAATGAAGTAATTTTTCAAACGAACTGTCATTATTATACAATGCTACTGTCATTCATAATCATCGGCGCGTAACATGGTAGGGATTATACATATAGTCATCATGTACATGAGTCGTAGGTAAATATATTATATTTATGTAGGGAATCCCAATCCGCGTCATTAAAATGTACAGAGCCATTTTAAGTGGTATCATATTTTATGTTAAAAAGCAATAAACATGCAAAACGCGGTTTTTGATATTGAGTGTTTTCAGAAGTAAAAGGTCTTGTTATTTATAGGATTTTTTCAAATCTAGTATCCTCTACTAGGGTAGATTTAAGAACATAGATTTGACTTATGACATTTCATAAGTTTTCAAGTTTTTCTGATTATAAAATATGATGCTCAATCATGTTCTTAAAAAGTTGGCACGCGGAATAAATGAGCCTGCACATACATACATTATAACGCCAACTTGTAACTTGTAGTAAATCAAATAATCTAGAAATTTCATAAACCAAAATCGAAGAAGTTTGTTGTTTTGTTGCATGCTCTTTGGCGATAATAAGACGCGTTAACAGTTTATTATCGTTTTTTTACTTTAAAATTCTGGAAAGTTTAGACTTGGAACCTTTTTCATACCAGGCAACCCTACCTACAACTCATATCAGTTTGTCTGTATAATTATCTGTATAAGGACACACAAGTTGAGTACATACTTGCCATAAATAGCCTATTAAAACTCATAACAATAACAGTTCTTAAAAGGCATCATTAATCATGATATTGATTGACCCGAATGAAGGTGAAGGCTCGATTGACGTAGTATGAAGTCCAACAACAATTTATCTGTACTACTCGCAACTCTGTAAACAATGATATTGTAACCGTTCGTACACAATATACACACTCACACATACACACACACGCCGTGTTCAAAATTCAAATAACCGAGGTCGGCGCATTTCTAATTGTGTGCGTTTAGCATGAACTGTCTGATGCTAAAAATAAGAGAATCGCCAATAGCATCCGTAATAACATTTCACGAGAAAATGTATAAAACTTGATCGTTGCTGAGTTTTAATTTGATGGTAAAGAACACACTGTAATAAAAATTATTTACGGTTAATGATTTCTCTTGATTTCCAAGCAGATTTAAGGTTTCAAAGCAACGTTTATTTGCAATTCGCCAAAACAAACGAAAGAGTCGCCTTCTCGTGGAGTAAAATTGAATTACTCACCGCGGGATACTACCTGGCGACTACATAGTGTTATACGTGCATTTGAAGTACTATTATTGGATAAAAAATGGAAAGAGCGACTAAAGAAGCAACAAAAGCAACAACTATTGTTGTATTTCTCAGTTAATTCATATTACGGCGAGGCGTCGTTATTTCATATATTTCCCAAAGATAAACCCTTACAAAACGAACGGCGACCACGCCGTTGGTCAATCATTATTTTTATTTGAGTACGTAACACATGGCACACATTTAGGATCTTCACATTACTTATTCAACTTCGACAATATAGTAATATTGCAGTCAAAAATCCTTTCTGAAGAAAGGAACAACACCATCCTGTACCTGTTCAAAAACGTCTTTTAGCAGTGGTGGATCGTGATCTAGAAAAATTTGGTTGCAATTTTTATATGTTATATGACATATCTGTTTTATAGAAAAATATGTTTTTCTACTCCTATTGAGGAATGCATTCATTATCATGGCAATTTTTGATACGTAATACTAACCATTCCCCACACACATGACAAATATTTCATTCCTGGCTCCTCATACCCCGCCAGTAGTGAGAAATATTTCATTCCTCACGGCTTTAGAACCAATCACAGCTCTGGATTTTTCATTTCTAAATTGTTGATACACTGCTTAGCGACATTGTCAAGGCATTGACAACGTCGCTAAGTGACAAGGCGCACCAAACAATGTAATCTGTCAAAATCCTGTAAACCGTCATAGTGACATACAGCTGTCCCTATATGCACAAAAATTAGTTTATAAAATTTCGTTGCATGGTCGTAGAAAAAGTATAGTATTCCATTCGCAAGTAATGGCAATTTCTCACTCGAACGCTTTGCAGCACGAGCCGTAGGCGAGTGCTGCAAACTTCGTTCTCGTGAGAAATTGCTTACATTACTTGCTCATAGAATAATATACTATTTTCTACTCCTATTGAGGAATGCATTCATTATCATGGCAATTTATGATAAGTAATACTAACCATTCCCCACACACATGACAAATATTTCATTCCTGGGACCCTATTCTCGTCATCTTTTTGAAGCGAATCGTGCCTTATCGAATGGAGTAGGGATATCACCGATTGCCCGTATCTATGAGCAAGTTTGGTTGTTGCTAAGAACAATAACACACGCGCCACGCCCATACATTCCCATACGTTTGATTGAAAAGTATGGGCGTGGCGCGTGCGTTATTGTTCTTAGCAACAACCTAGATACGAACCAGAGGGCAAACGGTGATATCCCTACTCCATTCGAAAAGACGCATTCGCTTCAAAAAGATGACGAGAATAGGGTCCCTGGCTCCTCATACCCCGCCAGTAGTGAGAAACATTTTCTACCCTCCTCAAGAAGCTGTTTTTTAGTCCCTACTTGCTCTGAAAATACCTAAAAATGCTGGTAACACTAAACAAAGTCATATAATTGGGCTATTGTATTCCAAAAGCAACGATGATTCTATCCCGCGTAGAGCGGCCATTACTATTATTTTGCAGCGTCATCTACATTTGCCCGTTAAGGCGAATAATGGTAAGTTAAAAATATTTTTTTAAGTACCTAATAAAATTTATGTTAGAAAACATTGCGAGAAAATGTGGCAAAGTACCACGTTAAAAAAAAGTACAACAACTTACAAACACAGTATGATTAATCAAATTACCAATCATATGTTGTTCATATAATTGGCTAGAATGTATCATTTTTGAAATGAAATCATAATAAATTTAAATTGCTTAACATGGAATTTGTATCTTGTTCGCCACTTGTCGGAATGCCAATAAAGAATATTTAATCACAAATGTAAATGTAAACATGGATTGAACTGTTCCGCTATACATAATATGTAAACAAGATAATCTTTATTTAAAACCCGCGTGAAGAATTCGAAATAGAACAGGATGCTAATAATTAAATCATACAATGTGCAATTTTTTATTTCTTTGGTATATTTTAATAATAGTTGAAGATAAATGCTTATAATTAATATGTAGGTTAGATTTCACCTAATCGGAACTCTATACGGAGTTGGTTCTTATATCGATATCCCCAGAATTTAAGAGTGATCTGAAATATTGAAATCAGACGATAATATAAATATAGTACCACATAAAAATTTTCTTAAAAATGTGTAACGCTATTTATGTTGTTTAACCTCATAAGCCGTCAACTTGTGTATCAATTTTGATTTGTATAATTCTAAAACGGCAATCATAATAAAAAGGTACCTATGTTTGATGTTCCAGTGAGTTGAATCAAAAAGTACTTAATTCAATTCTAGATCAAAAAGAGCGAACACCCTTAAGTAACTCAAAAAAATATAGTTTTCGAAAATTACTACCACTTAATACCATGCGATTTTTAACATTCTCAAAGAATAAATACAAATTTTTAGTACATTTACCCATTTGATTGTAACAACATAATATGGCTTGTGTCTTATCCAATTACTCAGAAAAAGTGCTGAAACCAAATTTGTACAGAATCTGACAAATGCAAACTGACCAAATGTGATTGTTAACCGCTTTCCTCCAAATTTATGATGCCATAAAAGTGGAAGGGAAATTTACTAAAACTACCTATAGATTGTTACATCGTCAAGTAATTTAAACGACAAAAAAATAGCTGGAAAATCACGCAAACTCGTCGCTTTTGTTGCTTTGTATTCTGATAAGGTTATTATTAGACATTTTTGCATACTGCATACTTTACTGCATACCTACATAGTGGTTGCTAAGCATCCGATCGATGTTAGTAAAAGTAATGGCTTATTTGATGGTATAAAATAGTGGAAGTAGCTTTGTTTTTCAAATAAAACGGTATATTTTTACTTTATCATACGCAGTATGATGAAGTATTGTAATCGTGCAGAAAAAAAAATGAGATTTTAGCGGAAATAGGTCTTTTTGGGTCCCCTGATCATTTTTGACCAAGGTACAAAAAATGTCTGTCTCTCTGTGTGTGTGTGTGTGTGTATTTGTGTATGTGTGTACCCGATTTTTGTGACGACGATTCCGGTGAAACTACTAAAGGTATCAGGACGAAAGTTCATATTTAGAAGTTTTTTGACCAAACTTAGAGCTGAAAAGCTTTTGGTTCAAAAGGGTCCAAAGGAAGTGGCTATTTACTCGTAGCATTTTTCAACGATTTTGCAAATGAGCCGTCATTTCTGTAATTTCGTCAAAATAGATAGATAATAAATTAAAGTAGAGGAAATTTTGTATAATTTCTGTCTATAAAATTTTTTGGTCAAATTAATAGTTAATTTAATTTTAATTAATTAATAGCATTAATAGTAGGTAGCCACGATATTTTGAAACTTTTGACAGTATTCAGAACGTCAGCGGTTGCGAAACGTCAATTCAACACGCAAATGCATGGAGAATGCGATGAGGAGGAGAAACACGCGCGCACGTACGCTATGTGAAACAATGTTGAAACAGCTTGGTGTTTCCATCGTGTTTACAAAGTCGATGTGTATTTTGAGTGTGGATAGGAATGTTGTTATGCATTTTTCAAGGATTTTGCAAATGAGTCGCCATTTCTGTAATTTCGTCGAATCAGTTAAATAATAAATTAAAGTAGAGCAAATTTTATATAATTTATGTCTACGACATTTTTTGGTAAAATTAATAGTTTAGCTGTAGGAGCAAATTCTATTTGTCCGAGATCGTGTCTGCATTAATATAGGATTTGACAGATATTTTTATTCTAATGACAGTAGGTAGTGTCAAAGGCTGATTTTTTTGACAATACCTACTGTCAAATCCTGGCTAATTCGTTTTATTTTAATGCAAACACTCACTTAATATTGATTAAAAAACGCAATTTATTACTTTAATATGTTTGTGACGTCATTACACATTATATTATCGCAAGAGACACCATGGTCTGATGATAATATTAATTTAATATGAATGTTTATTTTTTAAATAAACATTTGCAGAAATACTGAAATATGCTTCGGAGCTTCCAAAACCAATAATGTACAATGTATTTAATATCTAGTTTAGCACGCGAATCCTAGTTTATACGCAACATTTTTATGTTTCACTCTTGTTGCATAGAACTGGTTCTATAAATTGCAAAAACAAATCTCAATATTTATTACAAATTTAAATCTCCGTTAAATGGACAGCCATGTGAGTAGCTATATATTTATGTTTCTTTTTCTGTTTTCAGGTAAACTCACCTCCACATACACTCTGTCAAAGTCAACCAAATATGTACTACTGTAATTGTAAGTAGATAGTGTGCTATAATAAGTTAATAACCGGATGTTGCTTCTATGAATTTAATTATACTACTTTTCAATGGTGTTGCGTCACTGAATCATTTTGGCGATACTATTTTTAAAGATCTGCGGTACTCAATTAACTCACTTTCTCCTGCCAATCACTCCAACAAACTCCTTCGCGGTACGTAGTCAAAGGTAAACACCGTTTCACAATTTGCCAATTGCAAAAGTAAAAGTGCCACGGGTTTTTCCAAATTAACCCATTGGCCACAGCAAAATCAAATCTCTACATATTACCGACAGAGCCGGTAGCGTTGCTATCTTAAGACTCCCTCTATATTTGCTAAGTTTATCAAACGGAACTAATTGCAAGTCATGCTTCATACGAAATTAGCGAGTATGTCCTAGTTTTTCAATTAGACTAAAACAAAAATCTGATGTGGCCAGGCACATGACTTTATCATACAATATATAAAATTAATAGTTTAGCTGCATGAGAATCTATTCTATTGAGATAAATCGTAGGTATTGTCAAAGCATCAGCATTTGACACTACCTACACTACGTCATTAGAATAATAGTTATTTATGTCACAAATGCCGAAAATACGGAATAGCGCGACGAGCGGTGATGCGGCGCGTCACCGAAGGCGGAGTGTCGCCGTCGCATATGAGCGAGTCGGCTATCTAGTTTTTGGCAGGAGCGACATCAACGTTTATTGTGTTGCTTATAAAGAAATACGTATTTAAAAAAAATAAATGATTTCTGTATAGTAAATGCTAGGTTGGTACCACTTTGACGAAACGTCAAGTTTAAAGGTGCGTTCCGATTGGTAGGTAATGGTAGCGAATGGCGGTGGTACAATACGAAATTATAGTATTTCTTATATATCGTGATAATGACACATATTAGTTTGCATGTACATAAACATGAGTCACTATCAATTTTCTATTGGAAATACTATAACGGCGTCTGCTACCACTGCCATTATCACTAATGAAAACGCACCTTAAAAAGGTAATTCAAATTCTGACAGATTTATATTTGTTCATGACACATCCCTACCAACATACTAAAATAAAACTACACTCATCGCTATACTTTATTTATAATTTTCTCAATGTATCGTTTTTAGAATTAGATATAAAGACGGGTTGATATTTCTTTTCAACAAACAATCAAATTGTGATCTTACTTTATTTGAAATTTGTATTTTATAATTTGACGCACTACAGCGGCAACGTTCCATAGTGGTTCTCCAACCTCTGATGAGATCAGCTGTTTTCGAATGTGACAACACAAAAAATATTTGTCAAAATCCTGGCTACTATGTAATTTCATATCAATGCAGATGCGACCGATCTCGATCAAATAGAATTTGCTCTTGAAGCTAAACTATTAATTTTACCAAAAAATTTCATAGACATAAATTATTCAAAATTTCCTCTACTTTAATTTATTAATTAACTATTTTGTCGAAATTACAGAAATGGCGGCTCATTTCCAAAATCCTTCAAAAAGGCTTAGAATAACCTAAAAAGCTAAACTATTAATTTTACCAAAAAATTTCATAGGCATAAATTATTCAAAATTTCCTCTAGTTTAATTTATTAATTAACTATTTTGTCGAAATTACAGAAATGGCGGCTCATTTGCAAAATCCTTCAAAAAAGCATAGAATAAACTACCAGTTCCTTTCGACCATTTTGAACCAAAAGCTTTTCAGCTCTAAGTTAGGTCATGAAAGTTCTACCGATACCTTTAGTAGTTTCTCCGGAAGCGTCGCCACAAAAATCGTTTACACACATACACACACACACACACACAGACATTTTTTTGTACCTTGGTCAAAAATGTTCAGGGGACCCATAAAGACCTATTTCCGCTGAAATCTCAATTTTTTTTTTCGGCATGATTACAATACTTTAGCATACTGCGTATGATAAAGTAAAAAGTAAAGTGATCAATTTTGTTGTTGGCAAAAGCTGGTAAGTTAGATTGCTAATTTTAATAATAATAATATATATAATAATAATAAATAATAATATTGTGTATCCTATTTTTTCATTGGACTATTTACATGCATCTGTTAATGCATCAAAGTCCTAGCAAGCAATATCTAATGCTAATGCCGACAACACAACAAAGGTCAGGAGTATTGTGTGAGTCAACAACATAATTGCTGGCTGAAACAGCGAAATCATGTGGCAAACGCAAATTATTCCCGGCAATCAGCTTGGCCATGTACAACTGAAGCACAAATTGTTTAGATAATCGTACATTGAAGTAGGTCAGTGTGTCTGCAATGGATGAAATGGAAAGTTGGCCTTAGCGGCTCATTGTGTGCCCGACCGACAGAAGAGGGCGTCGTCGTAGTGCATTTGGCCAACTAGGTCACCTACAATATTGCATGCGCTAAATGCAGCATTTAGGGTACATCCGTTGCAAATACAGCTACTATTATTTCATAATTGTTGGCAAAGACTTTACAGAAACGTGAAATTTGACTACATCTTTCCCCATTTCTCATTAATTCACTTAAGTACAAGAAAAATAGAAAATGTGAATGATAACGTAACATTGTTCCGGTATTTGTTTTTGTAATTAGGCACCAATGTAGGCACTTATTTTTTTTAGAGTGGAAATGTTTTTTATTTTGTTTTTTTAAAGATTTTTAAAGGTAGTAAGAAATGCTACCATTGAACCATTAAAAACAGTAGATAATTGTCGGTTAGTTTCATTATACTTGTCTGTTTAAACCCAGAGTTACAGAAACTTGGACTCAATTGACAATTTGTCCAGAAAAATATAGAGCTCTGTTTTGAAAATTTTATACCATTATGGTAATACCGTTCAGATGTTATAACGACACGACGGTATGCCTCTTGAACTTCGATCAAATGTCTTTAAAATTGATGGTAAGTTCACTGTTAAATCATTGAAATACCGTTATTTCTTTGAATTTCATAAAATCCGCGTGATAGAGGTTGAATTTTCAACTGCAAAAATTTAAAAGGTTTTAAGGTTTTTTTTTCTACTTTGCGTTCGTTATAAACTCATAACGAAACCGCTTTCGGTGTCGTTATGAAAACACTACATTACAAACTTTTAGTAACTTTTAGTTTTCTTAGACTGATGATGTTGACATCAAGTGTCATATAAATAAGGCTGACATCTCAATCGCTATTGGCTCGCATCATTCGTATTGGTGAATTTTACCACAACTACCAACTGTTAAAGATAAAACTACTCTAGATTGTAAGATGACAACCGCAATTTTCGAGATTTATGTAAAAGTAATGTCGCAAAGTGGAAAAAATAGTATACCGGATGATTCAATTTCGAGGCTCACCATTAGGATCTCGCTTATTAGTGGAGATAGAGCCTATGTTTAAATTTGGCAAAGTTTCGTATTTGTGTGTTGATCTATTATCTGAAAAAGAAATTTAAACTATCGTTTTTTATTTTGAAGATATCCGCGAAAAACTGAAATGTTAAGACATCGTTTTTAGTTTTTTTATTTAACACCAAATATAGGAATGCAGTGTCATTTTTTAATTTGAAATAACATCAAAGATGGCGGCGTAACCATGGCCAACTTTTGTTTTTTTTTTATGGGCGCCATGTTGAATTTTGGCATTTTCCGATTGTCGTGTCTTTTCCCATTTCCGCAATATATAACATGTTAGCATTATTTTATAAAACAATGGTGTAATAATCAAAAAGCCTTCAGGTACCCAACGGGAGCAAAATTTATAATTACACCAATAGTTTAAAAAATAATGCCAACATGTTATACATTACAGAATTGAGAAAAACACGACTATCGGAAAATGTCAAAATTCAACATGGCGCCCATTAGAAAAACAAAAGTTGGTCATGGTTACGGCGCCATCGTTCAAATTAAAATATAACACTATTCCTTGTTAAAAAGAAGCAATGTTTTTGTTTCAAATGTCTAGCTACATTTGGTTTCGAATAAAAAATTAAAAACGATATCTTAATATTTCAGTTTTTTTTGCCGATATCTTCGAAACGAAATATGATAGCTTAAATTTCTTTTCAAATTATTGATCAACACAAAAATATGAAACTTTGCCAAATTTAAACATAGGCTCTATCTCCACTAATAACCGAGATCCCCATGGTGAGCCTCAAAATAGAACCACCCGGTATAACATTCGGTTTATAAGGTACGTATTGGCGCACTCGTTCCATTTTGGCACTCCTCGCGTTCAGTCAAATTAGATTTTGACTTTCCTAATGTGATAAGATATTTCCTAATGTAATATGTAATAAGTTTGTTTGCAATTTACTCGCAAAATATCACTTTGTCGGATTTTTTTTTTAAAACGAAAATCTTTTTGTGTTGAAAATTTTAGGAACTGCAATTTTGAAAACCATTATTTTGCCCAACGTAACTGATAGTTTCCGAAATATTTTACATTGTTGTCTCGCTGTGGACTTTTGATATTCTTTAAAATATCTATATCCAGCTCATAATTTCGCAAAATGTTTCATATCTCACTCGTGCTTAGGGAGTGTGTGTATCCAAATTAAATTAATTATTCGGTGGTCGATCTTGTCGAAGTTGGGCAAGATGATAGAAAACTATAACGTACAAGTAATGACTATACAAAATCTGCCGCATGTAAGCAAATAAGGCTATCTTATCTATTTCTGTTAGTTATTTGCGCAATTCAAAATGTGTGTCAAATCGTTCCGATTGTGCAAATAGTGCGGATGTTGGCGATGTTTCGCCTCATCGTGCGCTCAAAGATCAGGAAACGAATGCTATCCGCGACCTGTTGAATTGTTTTTTTTTCTGGCCCCAGATTATATTTAAATGTTGTGTCAGTGGAATTTGTATATATAGATCCGCGTGGTGTGTGTCAACGACATCGATCTTTCTGCAATGTATATAGTCTGGCAAGCAGTAGCATCGGCACAACAACTGCATTTCTGCCCGCCAGATGTCCCAGTGGTAAATTTGCCTTTATAGAATTAAGCGTAAACAACGTGCAATAGTTAAAAAAGAAATAATTATTTCTGTGTGAGTTAAAAAGAAATATAATATTATACGGATGACCAAATAAAATATAATGGCGCCCAGTGATAGATACATTTTGCACTTTTAGCAGCATATTTTTTTTTTTTTGTAAATTGGCTTGGGGGGAAGCCGGGAGAAGAAGCTCAGGTATAAGCGGGATGCTATGAAGGTGTTGAAATATATGTTTGATGGTAAAAAAGTAGTAGAAAACCTAGTACTCATGGCATAGGTACTATCGTGGCCATATATTATGTCCCCTCTTTTGAAGTCCATTTTCTCGCAAATCTAGGGGCGAACAAATTTGAAAACATTCTGATGCTGTCCTTGACTAATATGCTACAACTCATAAAAATTCGAAAGCTGTATATGTTGGCGTTTTCCCGATTTTTCCAAATTAAGACGAATTGGCGCTGTTTTTGCCCCGTAAATTTTATTCGTTTAACTTTAGCAATTAATTACTCCGGAAATAATTTATAGATTTCAACGAACTGAAAAGTAAAATCACCTGCGAAATGCTAGCTTTCAATGTGCATTTTTGTAAAATCATTGGATTAGTGCTTGAAGACCTAGAATAATGAAATATAGACTACAGGCTACCCACTAATTCATAGGTTTAAAGCTTATTACACAATTATTGTTTATTTTGCATTTTCCCTACAAAAGATCGAGTTGAAGCATCTCATGATTGCTGCAATTGACGCGGCGCTCTTCGGTCTTTGGGGCGAGCGGGGGAAGAGAAAAGCAGTGTTTACGGACACAATACATATACCTAACGACACGGCGATTATGCCTCGCCAAAGAAATTTGGATATCCGGCGACAGATTACCGAATTAAAAAATAGTGGCAAAATGAGTCAATAAGATAACAGAACCATGAACAGGCATTTGGAAGTCACATGGAAATTATTGGCAATTTAAATCGGGTTTCGGGATTAGCATTTAAAATTAATGAACGATCTGCAAAATAATCTATTTGTCTACAAATTTTTTATATAAAAGTTTATATAAAAGTTTTATACGCTCAGAGCTGACATTTGTAATATATGTAATATATCAAGAGTTGTATATATTTTATATTGTTTGTGTATGTATTTAAATATTATTAATAAATACACTGTTGAAAGTGTTATAATAGTTTGAACATTTATATAACAAAATCGGGCAAACTTTTTAAATATTTTTTGGGTTTATCAAGCAAACTTAATTTAGTATTCACCACTAATCGGAAAATCTGCTAACTCCATATTATTAAATCTATCCGCTTCCTTCAAAATCTTGTTTACAACCTTATTGTATTGATTTGATTTCTCTCGTACCGGGTCACATATTATAATCAGAATTACGCAAAAATTAAGAATTTAATTGTTAGTTAAAATTACTACCTTGACAGGTTACCGTTTTTTTGTTTATTGATAATAAGCTGCCACGGTTCTCTCAGCTGTGTCGGTTCTCTCCGACATGACAGGACTGCTAACGCCTCCCTATCCTGCAGCACCCCAAAGACCGTAGAGTGTCTGAATTCACGCGGAGTTTCAGCACGATCTTTTGTATGAAAAATGCATAAACAATGATTATGTAATAAACTTTAAACCTATCAATTATTGGGTAGCCTATAGTCTATATTTCATTATTCTAGCTCTTCTAATAACGGAATTGCTGGCATTGAATAATATAGCTTTTTGTGGGTCAAGCACTAATCCAATGATTTTACAAAAATGCACATTGAAAACTAGCATTCCGCAGGTGATTTTTCTTTTTAATTCGTTGTAATCTAGCGATTATTTCTGGAGTAATTAATTGCACCAATTCTTCTTAATTTGGAAAAATCGGGAAAACGCCAACATATACAGCTTTCTAATTTTTATGAGTTGTAGCATATTAATCAAGGACAGCATCAGAATTTCTTCAAATTTTTTCGCCCTGCGAGAAAATTGACGTCTAAAGAAGGGACATAATATATGGCCACTATAGTACATACAAGTAAATTTTAGATAAAGGAGATTGCACACAAAGTTGGTCTAAAAATGTTCATAGAATTGAGAAATGTAGGGTTGCCGTTTCTCGAATTCAACTTTGATCTTATAATTTAAACACCCTCTATAACTTTTAGACGAATTCTACCGATGTGTCGATACAACTTTTTTCAACGGTCCTCAGGAGATAATTTATAAGTAATTGAAAGTAACCGTTATCATTTTTAATGAAAAAATGAATATCTCAAAAATGCCCAGCAATATAAACCCACAAATTTTCAATCTCTCATTTCATTTGGTTCTCCTTATACTTCTAATGGCAGCTCGTTGTGGGAGACCCTGTATATTTTATTTGTACAATCCATCGGTACAATCTGTTTAAACAAAAGAAACAAAATGTTTGTTTATTATTTTTTATTATGTCCAGTAATGTTAATAACCACCATCACTTAATTTTGATTTACTTAGAAAGGGTGCCAAATTGGTGACCGCCCCAGGTGGCAAATGCTCAAGATACGCCACTGGATTTAGAAACAATTATAGTAAAACTTGTTTACACAATCTACATTCACTGCAGATATTTTAGTCAGGTGCACCTTTACTATCCGCAATATTGATAATTATATAATTACAACAGTGGTGTGGATAGTATTATTCAAAATCGTTATACATATTTAATTCTATTTAGTACCATAATTTCCGTGGGCGGCCTGCCCAAATGCTTATGTTGCGGCTACAATAAAAGCGGCCAGCGGCACAACGGCAGAGCGGAGGGCTAGCTAAAATACAAGCGACACCATGCGTATTGTCGCTTTGTATTGTAGACAGCTCGCCGCTCCGTCGCTCACCGCTACTATCGTAGCCGCGGCCTTAAGGCTTTTGTCTTGCTTTGAAAAGGGTCTGCATTCGAATCCTAGGTGGGGGTTTTCTTGCTTAATAAATGCGCGCGATGCGACGGAGATAAACTCTTGCCTTAGCAACCAGACGTTTCCTTACTTTGTTTCGTTAGAAACCGCTTTCACACCGTCCTGTAAGAAGTTCACAAAATTCAAAAACTGCAAAACATTTTTGCAAGTTTATTATAGCAGTCTAATTTCTTATAGGGTGTACGATGATTTTTTTATACTGATGCGAATGTACTAGTTTGTTTCCACTGGTAGGTTAGCGTTCCATGAATTGTGGTGGGTATCGTCGACTTAGGTAAAATAACAAATATTGACAAAATCGCCGAATTGTCGTCTTCATGATTAGCAAGGGTTCAAAGTTCCCTGGTATAGGGATGGCAACGTGGCAAAACCAATTGTAGTAGTTTAACGCTTCCTAAAACTGTAAAAACTGTAAAATTTTAGATTTAGATCTCCACAAGATTGATAGGTCCACTCACAGTAACTAATAATATAGTTTATGGATGTTTATTTTGGACTTTCAAACTTTGACATTCAACGATTATAAATCACAGAAAAAGAAGCAAGAGTAAATAGATCTAGTAATGTATGGTCTACACTTTATCATATTTATCACGACATTTATCAGTTTAGCTAATTACTTTATTAATGGATTTAAAAATATCTTTCGACGATAGAGCAGAGGAAGTACGGTGAAATTGTACGGTAACGGAAAAGTCAACGAACTCTGTGAGCTTAGCGTGTCTGATGGGTATTACTGTTGTTCTGGTCTCCTTTTATGAGACCTCAGACGGGTGAAAATGTTTACGATTTGTTTTGTTGGTCATGGTATACGAATGCGTGGTCTTGTTGATTTTGAAATAGATTCAATACAGTTTACAAAAAATAAGTGTGCATTATTCACGGTGTCTCTCACTGGCATTACCCCAATATTTCTGTTGTTCTTCTGACACCTAAACAATAAACAAAGGTCATATACACATGTGGTGCAAATGTCTTATCCGATATTTTGGCCCGATGTGCAGCTTAATGAGAAGGATGTACAATTAGAAATGTAAAAACCTTACAATCATTGTTAGTTTAATAAAAATAAATAAATTAAATTAAATGCCTACCCAGGGTAACAGTTCAACAAACCGAAATGGAGACAACTGTTTTTTACTTTATCATACGCAGTAAGATAAAGTATTGTAATCATGCCGAAAAAAAAAATTGAGATTTTAGCGGAAATAGATCTTTTTGAGTCCCCTGAACATTTTTGACCAAGGTACAAAAAAATGTCTGTGTGTGTGTGTGTGTGTGTGTGTGTGTGTGTGTGTGTGTGTGTGTGTGTGTGTGTGTGTGTGTGTGTGTGTGTGTGTGTGTGTGTGTGTGTGTGTATGTCTGTGTGTAAACGATTTTTGTGACAACGATTCCGGAGAAACTACTAAAGGTATCGGAACGAAAGTTCATATTTAGAAGTTTTGTTACCAAACTTAGAGCTAAAAAGCTTTTAGTTGAAAGGGGTCCAAAGGAACTGGTAGTTTATTCTAAGCCTTTTTGAAAGATTTTTCAAATGAGCCGCCATTTCTGTAATTTTGACAAAATAGTTAATTAATAAATTAAAGTAGAAGAAATTTTGTATAATTTATGCCTATGACATTTTTTGGTATAATTAATAGTTTAGCTTCAAGAGCAAATTCTATTTGATCGAGATCGGTCGCATCTGCATTGATATGAAATTACATAGTAGCCAGGATTTTGACAAATATTTTTTTTGTGTTGTCACATTCGAAAACAGCTGATCTCATCAGAGGTTGGAGAACCACTATAGAACGTTGCCGCTGTAGTGCGGCAAATTATAAAATACAAATTTCAAATAAAATAAGATCACCAATTTGATTGTTTGTTGATAAGAAATATCAACCCGTCTTTATATCTAATTCTAAAAACGATAAATTGCGAAAATTATAAATAAAGTATAGCGATGAGTGTAGTTTTATTTTAGTATGTTGGTAGGGATGTGTCATGAACAAATATAAAACTGTCAGACTTTGAATTACCTTTTTAAGGTGCGTTTTCATTAGTGATAATGGCAGTGGTAGCAGACGCCGTTATAGTATTTCCAATAGAAAATTGCTAGTGACTCATGTTTATGTACATGCAAACTAATATGTGTCATTATCACGATATATAAGAAATACTATAATTTCGTATTCTACCACCGCCATTAGCTACCATTACCTACCAATCGGAACGCACCTTTAAACTTGACGTTTCGTCAAAGTGGTACCAGCCTAGCATTTACTATACAGAAATCATTTATTTATTTTTTTTAAATACGTATTTCTTAAAAAGCAACACAATAAACGTTGATGTCGCTCCTGCCAAAAACTAGATATCGCGACTCGCTCACATGCGACGGCGACACTCCGCCTTCGGTGACTCGCCGCATCACCGCTCGTCGCGCTATTCCGTACTTTCGGCATTTGTGACATAAATAACTATTATTCTAATGATGTAGTGTAGGTAGTGTCAAATGCTGATGCTTTGGCAATACCTACGATTTATCTTAATAGAATAGATTCTCATGCAGCTAAACTATTAATTTTATATATTGTATGATAAAGTCATGTGCCTGGCCACATCAGATTTTTACTTTATCATACGCAGTATGTAAAGTATTGTAATCGTGCCGAATTTTTTTTTTAGATTTTAGCGGAAATAGGTCTTTATGGGTACCCTGAACATTTTTGACCAAGGTACAAAAAAATTTCTGTGTGTGTGTGTGTGTATGTGTGTGTGTGTGTGTGTATGTGTGTGTGTACCCAATTTTTGTTAATTCATTTCCGGAGAAACTACTAAAGGTATCGGCACGGAACTTCATATTTAGAAGTTTCATGACCAAACTTAGAGTTGAAAAGCTTTTGGTTCAAAAGGGTCCAAAGGAACTGGGTGTTTACTCCAAGCCTTTTTCAAGGATTTTAGAAATCAGCCGCCATTTCTGTAATTTCGTCAAAATAGTTAAATAATAAATTAAAGCAGAGGAAATTTTGAATAATTTATGCTTATGACATTTTTTGGTAAAATTAATAGTTTAGCTTTTTAGTTTATTCTAAGCCTTTTTCAAGGATTTTGGAAATGAGCCGCCATTTCTGTAATTTCGACAAAATAGTTAATTAATAAATTAAAGTAGAGGAAATTTTAAATAATTTATGCCTATAACATTTTTTGGTATAATTAATAGTTTACCTTCAAGAGCAAATTCTATTTGATCGAGATCGGTCGCATCTGCATTGATATGAAATTACATAGTAGCCAGGATTTTGACAAATATTTTTTTTGTGTTGTCACATTCGAAAACAGCTGATCTCATCAGAGGTTGGAGAACCACAATGGAACGTGCCGCTGTAGTGCGCAAAATTATAAAATACAAATTTCAAATAAAATAAGATCACCAATTTGATTATTTGTTGATAAGAAATATCAACCAGTCTCTATATCTAATTCTAAAAATGATACATTGAGAAAATTATAAATAAAGTATAGCGATGAGTGTAGTTTTATTTTAGTATGTTGGTAGGGATGAGTCATGAACAAATATAAATCTGTCAGAATTTGAATTACCTTTTTAAGGTGCGTTTTCATTAGTGATAATGGCAGTGGTAGCAGACGCCGTTATAGTATTTCCAATAGAAAATTGCTAGTGACTCATGTTTATGTACATGCAAACTAATATGTGTCATTATCACGATATGTAAGAAATACTATAATTTCGTATTCTACCACCGCCATTAGCTACCATTACCTACCAATCGGAACGCACCTTTAAACTTGACGTTTTGTCAAAGTGGTACCAGCCTAGCATTTACTATACAGAAATCATTTATTTATTTTTTACTTTATCATACGCAGTAAGATAAAGTATTGTAATCATGCCGAAAAAAAAAATTGAGATTTTAGCGGAAATAGGTCTTTTTGGGTCCCCTGAACATTTTTGACCAAGGTACAAAAAAATGTCTGTGTGTGTGTGTGTGTGTGTGTGTGTGCGTGTGTGTGTAAACGATTTTTGTGGAGACGATTCCGGAGAAACTACTAAAGGTATCGGGACGAAAGTTCATATTTAGAAGTTTCATGACCTAACTTAGAGCTGAAAAGCTTTTGGTTCAAGAGGGTCCAAAGAAACTGGTAGTTTATTCTAAGCCTTTTTCAAGGATTTTGCAAATGAGCCGCCATTTCTGTAATTTCGTCAAAATAGTCAAATAATAAATTAAAGTAGAGGAAATTTTGAATATTTTCTGCCTATGACATTTTTTGGTAAAATTAATAGTTTAGCTTTTTAGGTTATTCTAAGCCTTTTTGAAGGATTTTGGAACTGAGCCGCCATTTCTGTAATTTCGACAAAATAGTTAATTAATAAATTAAAGTAGAGGAAATTTTGAATAATTAATGCCTATGAAACTTTTTGGTAAAATTAATAGTTTAGCTTCAAGAGCAAATTCTATTTGATCGAGATCGGTCGCATCTGCATTGATATGAAATTACATTACAGTAACCAGGATTTTGACAAATATTTTTTTGTGTTGTCACATTCGAAAACAGCAGATCTCATCAGAGGTTGGAGAACCACTATGGAACGTTGCCGCTGTAGTGCGGCAAATTATAAAATACAAATTTCAAATAAAGTAAGATCACCAATTTGATTGTTTGTTGATAAGAAATATCAACCCGTTTTTATATCTAATTCTAAAAACGATACATTGAGAAAATTATAAATAAAGTATAGCGATAAATGTAGTTTTATTTTAGTATGTTGGTAGGGATGTGTCATGAACAAATCTTAATATGTCAGAATTTGAATTACCTTTTTAAGGTGCGTTTTCATTAGTGATAATGGCAGTGGTAGCAGACGCCGTTATAGTATTTCCAATAGTAAATTGATAGTGACTCATGTTTATGTACATGCAAACTAATATGTGTCATTATCACGATATGTAAGAAATACTATAATTTGGTATTCTACCACCGCCATTAGCTACCATTACCTACCAATCGGAACGCACCTTTAAACTTGACGTTTCGTCAAAGTGGTACCAACCTAGCATTTACTATACAGAAATCATTTATTTTTTTTAATACGTATTTCTTAAAAAGCAACACAATAAACGTTGATATCGCTCCTGCCAAAAACTAGATAGCCGACTCGCTCATATGCGACGGCGACACTCCGCCTTCGGTGACGCGCCGCTTCACCGCTCGTCGCGCTATTCCGTACTTTCGGCATTTGTGACATAAATAACTATTATTCTAATGACGTAGTGTAGGTAGTGTCAAATGCTGATGCTTTGACAATACCTACGATTTATCTCAATAGAATAGATTCTCATGCAGCTAAACTATTAATTGTATATATTGTATGATAAAGTCATGTGCCTGGCCACATCAGATTTTTATTTAAATACGTATTTCTTAAAAAGCAACACAATAAACGTTGATGTTGCTCCTGCCAAAAACTAGATAGCGCGACTCGCTCACATGCGACGGCGACACTCTGCCTTCGGTGACGCGCCGCATCACCGCTCGTCGCGCTATTCCGTACTTTCGGCATTTGTGACATAAATATATGTCATGCTGTGGGCCATGGTAATGGTCGCCCTTCTACGGTGTGTACAGATGTTGAGTAGAGGTTTGCGAAAGTGGCCTCGCCGGCGACTCGTCCAACGGTGTCGGGGAAGCCCTACTAACACGAGTACCGAGGGGCAGGAGGGCCCCCATGGTTGGCTTGTGCTTACGAGGTCTTATTTGTATCATGGGAGCCTGCGTGTGATGGTACCATTGGTGCACAACAACTTACTTTAGTGGATTTACGAAAAGCCAGCCATGGCCTCTTTCAACTAGAGACAGACTCTCGGGGCAGACACGTTTCCTAGGTGGTGTCCCATGGATGCTGTATGGCGAAAGCTGGGTCACCGAGCCGTCCCCTATGGGCCGCGGTCTCAATTCATGCCCACGCGCATTAAAAAAAAGTTAAAAACGAATTAAAAAAAACTTCTACTGACATTTTACTACTATAGTATATTGTGTAGTGATTCTTTATCGAGGTTGCGCACTTTTTGCGGCCCGGAAATCACTTTCTTTGCCCGGCGCAATAGCATTTTATCCTAATCATGTCTAGCATTTACTATACAGAAATCATTTATTTATTTTTTTAAATACGTATTTCTTAAAAAGCAACACAATAAACGTTGATGTTGCTCCTGCCAAAAACTAGATAGCGCGACTCGCTCACATGCGACGGCGACACTCTGCCTTCGGTGACGCGCCGCATCACCGCTCGTCGCGCTATTCCGTACTTTCGGCATTTGTGACATAAATAACTATTATTTTAATGACGTAGTGTAGGTAGTGTCAATGCTGATGCTTTGACAATACCTACGATTTATCTTAATAGAATAGATTCTCATGCAGCTAAACTATTAATTTTATATATTGTATGATAAAGTCATGTGCCTGGCCACATCAGATTTTGTTGTGGTGCAAATGTCTTATCCGATATTTTGGCCCGATGTGCAGCTTAATGAGAAGGATGTACAATTAGAAATGTAAAAACCTTACAATCATTGATAGTTTAATAAAAATAAATAAATTAAATTAAATGCCTACCCAGGGTAACAGTTCAACAAACCGAAATGGAGACAACTGTTTTTTTTTAACTGGACCCAATTCGAAATTTGTGCTTCAAATTCTACTAAAAAAGTAGAACGATTGGAACTGATTAGTTTTTTGCTGTTATCTGTGAAATGGTCTGATATATAAACTCAGAAGTTTATCGATTATTTTTTCATTAAGATTAATAATCGTGGCATGTTGTCAAAACAAAATAATGTATTGTTTTTTTTTTTTTTTTGATAAAACATATAATTCATTTGTTTTAACTTTGACAGCTAGTGCCAACCCCAAAATATTCTTAAGGAATGGCCCTACATTGATCAAATAAGAAGAACTCTAATAAATATTATATTATATATGTATAATTAAATTGAAGACACGAATTAGTGGAACTCATAGAAACTTCCGGAAAATATTTAGATTGAGCTTCAAATGTGCGACATTCCACTTATGAAACGAACCCACTTTGCCTTTCTTCGCCCTCGCTTTCCAACAATAACACTTTCACTGTCGATGGTCTCTATACAAAACAGATCGCCGTGGAATGCTCGATATTTTACGACAAAAACAAATTGACTGGATTGCTATTTCAAGAGCAATTAGTATCGTAAAACGTTGAGTGTACATCAGTTAAAGGATTTACGACAGAATGGACTATATAATGTCAATTTATAAATCATAGTTTTATATGCATCCGCAAACAGCAGCATTATCCTCACCTCTACATATATGACAGGTTATCCTTGATAGAGTAATATCGTTTTCTGCAGATAGACGTATTCGATTATGGCTATAGTACTTTCAATGTTTCTCATAATAACCTTTTACAATTTCCATTTATGTTTTGCTCCGAGGCATGATTATATTCGCAAATTTTATTGTTTGTAATCTATAAATACATTTCTGGTTTTTGTATCGATTACATCTGACTAGAGTACGATTAGAACGAGCGTGCCTCCATTGAGGGTCTTCGTCGTACGACAGTTTTGTGTGAGGGCTTTTACCAAGTAATATTGCTCAGCCCTGGATTTTATTGTACTAAATACTATGGGCCTGCCAACGAATCAACCGACATGAGACGTGCACATCTTTCCTAGTTCTTAGCATGACCACATTATTTTGTCTATTTTCATGTTCGACAAACACAAAAACGTAAAAAAGTGATTATTATTTTATGCTACGTTCAGCAAATGTTAAGTTTATTCGTTGATTTGCAAGTTGAGCAATAATAATTTTGTTTTTATTGATATTTTTCAAACAAATAAATGGTAATTCTAATTCCAAAGAAAAATTTGCGAAAAAACACTGAAGTTTCAATATATATATATAGTTATATAGATAGTTTCAATGACATACCGGGAACAGGCTAAAAACGTACCTATCAGTACAGGGGCGCTGTTACGTTTGGGCAGGGAGGGCGGTTGCCCAGCCCTGGATTTTGAACCCAACTATTCCCAAACTATCGGTGATGTGGCGGTTGCAGGATGCGGTGATGTGGCAGACCTCACGAGGCTGTGCCGTAAAATTATCTTGTTTCAAGTCCAACCAATTCCAGGTTTCTGGTTGACCTAATCAGTAACGGCGACCAAGGCTGGAATAGATGTGAGGGAGGGATACCAGGCATCTAGCGATTAAGACTAGTGCGGATAGACGCTATAGCCCACATGACGTCTATACCCTTCTCGATGTGGAGCTACCCTATCCCACGTATGGGGGTAATGAGAAGCCGCTGAGAGATGACATGTTGTAAAGTTCTCAGCGTAAGCGTGCTCGACGGTGCACCCATCCTCCGATGAAAGGGTAACCTTTCTCGATGGGTACCGATAACGCGTTAGCGTTCCGGGCGGTGACTCGTCAAACGTGTATTCCGGAAGGTTTCCGACACGAGTACTTGGAGTAATTCAAGGCTGTGGGATGCACTAACTCTTCGGTGTAGACCCCTAGAACCACCGGGGGCTACCCTATACCATGGTTCCTATGCTGTGGGCCATGGTAATGGTCGCCCTTCTACGGTGTGTACAGATGTTGAGTAGAGGTTTGCGAAAGTGGCCTCGCCGGCGACTCGTCCAACGGTGTCGGGGAAGCCCTACTAACACGAGTACCGAGGGGTCAGGAGGGCCCCCATGGTTGGCTTGTGCTTACGAGGTCTTATTTGTATCATGGGAGCCTGCGTGTGATGGTACCATTGGTGCACAACAACTTACTTTAGTGGATTTACGAAAAGCCAGCCATGGCCTCTTTCAACTAGAGACAGACTCTCGGGGCAGACACGTTTCCTAGGTGGTGTCCCATGGATGCTGTATGGCGAAAGCTGGGTCACCGAGCCGTCCCCTATGGGCCGCGGTCTCAATTCATGGCCACGCGCATTAAAAAAAAGTTAAAAACGAATTAAAAAAACTTCTACTGACATTTTACTACTATAGTATATTGTGTAGTGATTCTTTATCGAGGTTGCGCACTTTTTGCGGCCCGGAAATCACTTTCTTTGCCCGGCGCAATAGCATTTTATCCTAATCATGTCTATATCGATTTCAATCGGCACCAATGTTAGTTTCATTATATTGTTTATCTCAAGTTTTCGTCGCGAAAGACTCACAAGATAAAATGTGGTAAGTTTACGGTTTTGTGCTGTAGTCCAAAATGACCATGTTTGGGCTTTCATTTAATCATAGTTATTACGTTCTATTAATTCGCATTTTTTTGGGCTGCTGAGCTGTTTTCTCAATAATAATAATGGGTGTTAAGAATAAGTGTAACATATACACAAAGTATACTGAATAGTCAACTTCTAATTCCGAACTCATGTCCAGAAACACACCTGACACCGCACAGAACCGGAATTATGGTACCAACTTTAGAAACAATGCAGGAAAGTAGGTAGTGTGAAATATCATAATATAATACGCAATAGCTACATATTTCAAAATCAAATAGGTAATTTGTATGTGAAACTTTATTTGTTTAAGGTCTCTTTAAAAAGAATTAAAGACCCACTCACCAAAATTGGTGAGTCCAAAGACGTTAAATAATAAAAAAGTTAGACAAATCATTAAATGTTATTTGGTTTTAAAAGTGCCATCGTATGATACACGACATGACACTGTTTTCCGTATATTGTTGCTATAATTGGTTCCATCTTTCGACTCTCCGGCCTTTAAACAATACCAATACAATTTCCGGGCATGAGTTCATTAAAAAATTGTCTACTAAGGTCAGTATGGTCTGTATACTGATTTCCTATACAGCTTACACAACAACAATTATTAAACATTACTTAATTTAATAAATGTACGTTTAAGTAATAAAATTCTTCAATACAGGTTTATAATCAGACTAAATCTGATATAAAAGTTCAATGATTCTGGAAAAAAATATATGTAATTACAAACAATTCTTAATATAATTTATTTACTACAGATTAATAAACGATAGAAAGGCAGCTAAAACTACTAAAGGTATCGGGACGAATGTTCATATTTAGAAACGGTCCAAAGAAACTGGATGTTTCCTCTAAGCATTTTGCAAATGAGCTGCCATTTCGGTAATTTCGTCAATATAGTTTAATATTAAGTTAAAGCGGATGAAATTTTGTATAACTTATGTTTATGACATTTTTTGGTAAAATTAATAATTTAGCTGTATGAGCAAATTCTATTTGATCGAGATCGTGCCTGCAATTAAACTAGTTAGCCAGGATTTGACAATTATTTTCATTCTGACAGTAGGTAGTGTCAAACGCTGCTTTTTTGACAATACCTACTGTCAATATTATCAAAATATCTGTCAAATCCTGGCTTACCCGTTTTATTTGAATGCAGACACGATCGATCTCGATCAAATAGAATCTCATGAAGCTAAACTATTAATTTTATATATTGTATGATAAAGTCATGTGCCTGGCCACATCAGATTTTTTTTTGTTAAGATTAGGAGAAAAAAATTTTATCTGTTCAAATCTAAACATTAGTTCTAAGTTCTAGCGTTTTTTTAATGGTACTTCGCACATTTTGCGACCACATACGTATCCAACTGACGGTGAAACCCCTGTATGATATGTAAATTATATAATTATTCAATAATGTGTTTATAATAAGTAAATTATGTGTGTTTTTAAGTGTTTTAGCCCCGCGAAATTTTTGCAAATAGCCCGTCAAAATTTTACGGATGTGGATCATTGACATTAGTTATGCTGACCAACTAATCTACACCTAAGTTGTCGAATCCTAGCTAAATTACTGCATACACGTATTGTAAACCATACAATTTCAGAAGAGACCTTGCCGCGGTTAACTTTGATCGTTCTGTTTGTTTAACATGGACCAATTTGTAGAGGCATAAATTGTTCTGGTTTACGAAATGACCGATATTTTATTTTTAAATTCGTGAATAAAAACAGCACGCAACGGTATGTCGAAGCGGCTGGTGTAGGAGGTTAGGGATTTCTCGTAAAAATAACCCGGGAATACTATTTTTGAAACCTGACAGATGTTGTTTTCCATTCATACGTTTCTTTACGATGCACATTCATTTAAATATGCACTGAAAATAATCTAAATTTTACTATAAATACCTTTTCACAGCTTTAATAAGAGTAAGGAATTTTCAGGTCAGTTTTAAATGTGTTACAGTAATATGTAATAAATTGTAGCGATTTTAGTCATTATTTTTTCCATGCTCGGAGTCAACAGTTCTTTCTGTTGAACATAAATTTTCCAACCGAGGTTGCGCAAACATAACAGTACGATCTCAAGGTAACATTGTTTCATTAAATATCGTGTCACGCATTAAAAATAGATCGAGTGTTTTGATTTGATAGAGGATGTATAATGTATGCATTATATTGTAAATAGTGTACCTATGCCAGTTATTTTAACTCATAAAGCATAAAAGAGACCAGATCAGTGAATAATATGTACACTGGTGGAATTAAGTATGTTCTGATTCGTATTTCAGTAGTGTGTCGATGTTACATCCATGTACGAGTTTTTTGTTACTCTGGTCGACCGCTCGGCCGCTAAGTGCAAAAAATTGTCCGTTTACGCTGCATACTCGTATATCGGAAATTTATTATTTGCGAAACCTTGTTCGAATGCTTTGAATTGGTTTATAATGATTTATGTATTTCTATTTATTAGCTTAATGTGTAATTAATTAATGTAATTCCTACATTGCAATGTAATTGTGTTTTTATTAAATATTATTTGTTATATAACATGAAAAGAAAATCTCTTTTCAATATATTGCATAAAACACCAACAAACTATACAAACTTATTACATCTAATAGCTTTTTTGCGTTAATAAATACAAAAATCATTTTCTTGCTGTGAGTATTTTTACTGAAGGTTATTTCAGGACTAATATGTATTATGTATTAACATTTATTCACAAAAAAAGAAATAAATTAATAAAATTAAATTGTTTTAAATTTGTATTTATGGTAATTTGTTACTTGTGATTTACTGGTGTTTTCGTGATATTTATCTTCAACGATATTTTGCAGTGTTTAACTTAATAACCAGAAATGAGTATGTATTTTGTATAGCATGAATGTATCGCTACAATTTTTTTATATTATTATTTTGTATTTACTTTACAGCAATATTTTTCAAATATCTGACCACTGAAAATAATGACAATTATGTATATCACTAATTTACAAAAATTGATAATAGCTTGTAGAACCTAGCTCTAAATTTTCGACGAATTTTGATGGAATGTAAATATGTAATAATTATTATTTTAAAAAATAAATAACCCAAACGACGACATCTACGACGACAATGACCATCTAAAAGAACATTTAGACAACATAAAAATTATTATTGTTAAAATTAGTCCCCTCTATTACAGATTTGAATTAATTACAATATTCAATAAATTACAAATGACTTAGGAATAACTGCACTTTATAATTATGTATTGTATTATAACGTGCTGAATATATTTCTCATAGAAAAAATGAAATATTATTTTAAATTACCAAAAACCTTCGTTTTTAAACATAATGAACGACTTGGTAACACCTGGAATGTGACAACGTGCATTGATTTGGCATGAGTTTGATGCAATGCATCGGGATGGCATCGTGCCGCCATTTTGATTTTACGGTAATGTTTTGGGTAAATATTTAAGGAATTTTATGCAAATATTCCAAATTAATACAGAAGTTTGGTGATGGCAGATGACTTGACAGAAAGACATTAATCATTATTGACATAATTACCTAATTTTTTTAAAACTAACCTTCATTATTCTTAAGTAATTACCTAGTTAATTAATTTAAAGTAAATTTTAATAATTCGAATTATAAATGAACAATAGAAGAAACCAAAATGTTTTTTTTTTCTAGAAAGTAGCACGTAATAAGTTTCATATTGGTTTTCTCTGTTCCTTTAGGACTTGGAGCCGTTCAAAATAAGATATTGTTAATAATTCAAACAGCTGTAACTTTTTAATAAATTGAAAAATAATTTGCTTTCTGCACAAATGTTTTGCAGAAGAACCGTGGGACACCCTGTATATATTATTGCTATAGTTTTAATTATTTTGGTTGTCAAGCATGTATTAGATCTCATGAAAGATAATTGAAACATTAACTGCTGTAAAGTAAATACAGATTCCATTGTGCTTCATACAAAATACATGCTCCGACCTAAATATAAATTTAAATTTAAATTCACAGAATTTATTTACATTTAGTGAATATATTTTAATATTACAATTCTGAAATAGTCTATATTCAGTGATACTCCTTGGCAACAAGATGATTTGTGTATTTACTTACTTACCTACTTAAGTCCGTCATTCCACTGCTGGGCAAAGGCATTTACTTACGTAATTAATATGTGTATTAGATAAAATAAATTTATTTATAAATTTATATTATCAAATTTCATGTTTATTAATATTATTATAAAAGTAATTCTATATTTAATTAAATGTACTACTCGTAAACTTAACTGTAGTGGTCATATTACATGTATTACATTGCAATGAAGGATCACATTAAGGAAAAGATCGGACACGCCCAAAATAAACTAAATCCCGTTACATTACGTCCATCGAAAGACCATCTCGTGACGGACAACTTTTTGCGAAGCGGCCGAGTCTATGGAAAACAGTACACGAATATATAACCGACATACTATTTTCAAATCCTGCTATAGCGTAGCGATACGAACATACTTATTTCCATGACTGTACATACAATAAATACGTTCTTATATGAGTACAAACACGACATACATTCATTAATACTTTCCGAATACTCGAAAAAAGAACGACGAAACGGATTGCGATGTTACGCTATGGATAGACGAGCGCATAAAACGTTGCGGGCAACACGCAACTTTTTTATAAATGGAAGAAATACATAGGTTTGTCGGCCGTACCCAGACATTCTTTCAGCGTGCAAAACGCTAATGTATTTCTTCCATTTATTAAAAAAAAGGTTTCGTGTCGCCGCAACCTTTTATGGACTTGATAACGAAATAAAAATCTACGAGTGGAGCATTTAAATATATGCGTAATAGAAGCGTCGTAAATTATCACACGCTCGAGTCTCGTTCTCACGCGTAAAACTTACAAACTTTCTTGTGGGAATATTTCAGTGTCATAGTAAAATTAATAACCGTTTTACGGCGTAAGTTCCTAACCTATTCCAAGAATTCTCGCATTGCATTCAACGCAAAAATCGCTAATCGCTAATAAAACTGAAACAATTGACTGTAGTTAAAGCTACGATAAAACAAATCCGAAGTCAACGAACTGACAATAATTGCAATTGTGTTCGCTGCAATCATTGCAAATGGCAACCGATACCTACAGTGTATGCAAAAAGTAGTACTACATTAGATTGTCAAGAACATACAAATACAAGTTACCGACAGCTTTTCTTGCTGAAAACCGCGTTAGCACATGAATTCATCCAGTTCTAATTTAAAATTTAGAAATCGACTAGGTATTTTTCAGTTGCTTATAGCTCGGGAACCGACCGCGAGAATTCCAGCCGATAAGCTTACAGCATGATATTTGTAAAAAAATTAGGTACTGATAATTATCGTAATTATCGATAATTACATCGTATCACATCTGAAAACTATCAAATTAAAGCCTGGGCATCATTTTAATAGAATAAAATAAGTTGCCACTTTCAAACCAGTCCAGAAATCATGCAGCCATTTTTTATTTCGAAAATACATCGTTTTACAACGAGTCGCCGTATTCGAATTTTCCGGTATCTTGAGAGATAGAAAAACATATGATACATAAAACTTGTTTGTCCAATTATTTTTCATTACGAGCAATTATTTGTATTTATACAGGATGTTGCATTTTGGCGTGGTGGATAAAATAAGCAGTTCTTTAAATAAAATACCATAGCGCACTATAAATACAAAGAAGTTGTCTTACCACCTCTACAGCTTGTACCCATTCAAAGTCCATGAGAATTTTTTTTAGGCTTTCGTAAACACTACATACAATTCATGGGAAAATAGTTATTACGTAAACTCGTCAGTAATGTTGAATCAACCAAAGAAGGGAATGTTAATTAACCCAGGTGAGGATAATTTTTGGAAAAAACATGTATTTGAACCATGAACCCTCCAATTTCCGGTTGACAGCTCTCCCAGTTGAGCTACAGAGGCTGTGGAAATTTATAGGTTTTATTTGTCACTTCAGGACTTGCAATCCGAGTTTCGAATTAAACAAACCCGTCGTGACACCTATTGGGGCTAGATGGAAGTTTGATAACTAGGAATCGCTAAATGTTTATTGCTAAACAACTCATACAGATGAATAAATTCAAGGGAAAATGGTTATTACGTCAACTCGTCAGTAATGTAGAATCAACTAAAGAAGCGAGTGATGATAAATTAACCCACTACTGGGAAAGCTGTCTACCGGAAATTGGAGGGTTCCTGGGACCCAATTCTCGGCATCTTTTTGAAGCGAATGCGTGACTTTTCGAATGGAGTAGGGATATCACCAGTTGCCCTCTGGTTCGTATCTAGGTTGTTGCTAAGAACAATAACGCACGCGCCACGCCCATACTTTTCAATCAAACGTATGGGAACGTATGGGCGTGGCGCGTGTGTTATTGTTCTTAGCAACAAGCAAACTTGCTCATAGATACGGGCAACCGGTGATATCCCTACTCCACTCGAAAAGTCACGCATTCGCTTCAAAAAGATGACGAGAATAGGGTCCCAAGTTCAAATCCAGGCGGAGGTGTTTTTACTAAAAATTATCCTCACCTGGGTTAATTATCATTCGCTTCTTTAGTTGATACTACATACAATCTACAGTTTTAAAGATATGATATTATGTTATATTAAATAACGGAAATATAGAATACTGCGACACGTGAAACAATGTATTTTCGAAATAAAAAGTTGGCTGTATGATTTCTGGACTGGTTTAAAAGTGGTAACAAAATAAAATACATTTTTTTAAAAGGATACCCTAGCTGTAATTTGATGATAGTTTTAACTTGTAAGTCCATGGGTATAGTAACGTTGGAAACAATAATTCGAAAAATATTATTACGGGAGTGTTTAAGCCTGTTGCGCCCAGGCACCCAAAGCGCATCTTCTTCGATATTGTCTGTACTAAAATTTTAGGCACATTTCATGCTGTAAGCTTATCAGATGGAATTTTTGCTCGGCTCCCGGACTATTAACGGTTCTAACTATTCAGAACAGTCTAGATAAAGTGCTCACACTGCTCACCCACTTGGGATATTAATGGCCACCTAAGAATTGAATGATAAAAAACCAAACACTATATGGTTACATGCTCGATGGTTCTTATTGTTTGTCTTTTAACTTTTTAGTCTAGATGCTGAGCATGTCACATATTTCCCAGTACCGTAAACTTGGGTGATTTTGGGCACCCTGGATGGGCCTGGACATTGTTTCAAAAATTGAGAGTATTTTTTTATTATTAATATTTACGGCACTATATTGAATGTAGGTGAGATTGTAGATTGTAATATCTAACAATGGCCAAACCCACCGGTGTACCGATCCTTAATTTGTCAAAAATACAACAATCGAACTAAGTACCTAACTATCCTGGCCAACAATGAACAAAATCAAACAAGTAGAAACTGTTTCTGGTATGTTTTTCGTAAAATTGAAATCTGTAAGCAGAAATCTTGAATTAATAAGGCTCAGTGTGTTCTCTGTCCCTTGGAACACGTAGATTCATCTTCAAGCCATGGTTTAAATTTAATTTAATCACATTTTATTGTTTTTATGACAAACCGTTGTTTATAAACCTGACCTGAAAACAAACTGAATTTTATGTTTCCACCAACTCCCAAACGCAAGCGAACGCTCGCATGATTACACGCTCGCCTACGGCTCGCGTGTAAACTCCATGCTCGCGATTTATATCCTTAATTATGTGTTCGTCAAATAATATACTATTATTCGACACTTGTGACCACAATCTTAGGTTATGTGACAGGTAACAGATTACATAGTACACATTATTTATTTATTATATTTAATTTTATTGCATAGTTTTAGAAAAGCGACTATTCACATGGTTTATGAAATTAACCATATGATATCAAATTATGGTGATATTTATTTGATTGACAGTGTACTATCCAAACATGTTTATGTCACTTTAAATTAAATTGGACCATAGCATATATATTTGAACGCCTAGAAGTGATCGTTTTAATTGCAAATACATTTTGTTTTCTAATTCACAGGCGTTTTCCTTAAAGTGGTATAAATAATGGGCACTGTCTTGTTCGTAACATATTCATGTACGAACGCACACAGTGTGACACATTTTCAATTTAACTCAAATAATTTAAGAAAAAATTTACCTTAATTTAAATGAACGAGATTTGAATAAATTAGCGGCCCACGTCGTTAGCACTAAAAGAAAACAATTCGCAGTGTTTGCGTGTGACGCCACACAGTCTGCGGAGATATCCCGATAACTGGGATTCTTGTGAATTTTACGACTGAATATTAATTAATACCTGTTATGTGGAATCTAGAAACTAGTTTTATCGAATTATTCAGATAACAAAAAAATAATTTCAATTTCAAAGTAATTTCACTGCTCTGACAATCTTGTGTAACCGGGTGACTCGGTTCTAGAAAGTAAATATTATATGCATGAATTGACGCCCGAAGTATTCACCGTCCCTCGTCGCTATACAGTGTGTCCACGAAAGTCCGCACCATATGGGAAATTTTTTAATGTGTATTTCTCAGAAAATTTTATTCTTTATAAAAGTTGGCGGCTCGTGTGAAACCAAAACTGCAACAGTCAAATATGTACATTTCGGTGCCATATACCGAGCGATTCAGAATATGTTTATGAATTTGTGATAAGAGCAAAGTACCTTTATTTTCATTATAATCGATAACGTTTATTTGGAAATGTTGTTTAGAAGTAAAAATTATATTCAAATATGAAGTCCACCTACCTTGAAAAAAATATTTTCACTGTTTTTCTTAATTTCTTGTGACAAATATTAGTAAATGCCTCTGACACTAAAAGGTTCTATTTAATCTATTTTTTAGAAATTTGAATACATTATTTATGGGCAACATCTCGGTACGGTCTATTTTCTCCATGTTTACGACAATTTCAACTTTTTGTTAGAGTGTACGCATTGTTTTAAAAGTTACAGCACATAAACTAATATGTATTAATGTATGTATTTTTGTAATTGTAAGTAGTAGAAATAAAATAAGTTCATAGATAATAAATTAGTATTATTAACGTATGTGACCTGGTCGACGAAAAAGGGGTTTATGTGTCAACAGGTCGATTTTGACGTTTTGTGTGATTCGAATAGAGAAAAGTCCCCTCTTTCTAACGAACCCAAGCCCAGCTTGGTAGCTGTCTTAACGGCCGAGTTATTCGTATTTGAAGTTAGAGTACACACAATAAAAACACAAAATGTAAAAAAATTATTTTAGCTATTTTTCTTGTAAGTAGTAAAATAAATCAAAGAAATGAAATTTCTTATAAAATACAAACCAAATGACAATTTACAAAATTATAAATAATCTATTCTTATAGAAAATAATATTTATATTAAATTCAACCTCTCTAATTTTTCGTCTTCATGGTGTCTTTACCATCTACTTTTTCACTCCGCTTCTTTTTATGATTTATTTGGTCAGTTTGTTTGTTTAGCCTGTGATGTACCTGTGATGTACATGAGGACTTGTTTCGCAGTTACGTTTACTTTTCTTTTTCTTCTACTTTTTCAGCGGTTCTGGCGCTACTTAGCCCTTTTTTCTGGCATCAATTGCTAATTTACGAACGGTGTTGAATGTGTACCACTCACACTGCCTTTCGAGTTACAATCCAACTGGTTAGAAAATGTCAACATTCGTCACCCAAAGTGACAACAACACTGCTGAAGACCAAGAGTGTAGATTTGTGGAAGAAATCGAGCGCACCGTTATTCAAAACTTTACCAGCGCTTATCTCGGTAACCGGTTTTCGCACATAAACAAACCCCCTTTCCGTAGACCAGGTCAGATATTCATAATAGTTATTAACTTAATAACGGGTAAATCAGTCATAATTAATTCAAGAAACAATAGATGTTTGATACTTTAGTTATTTTTATTACATATTAACAGAGAAAATAAAAGTTCATAAGTGGTAGTACCGCGCGTACCACCACTTGAGAATCGCTTGCTGTAGATGGATAACTACTATTATAAACCTATCCATAGTCATGAATATTAACCGAATAAAAGGTAAGTAACGCTCCTGAATTAGTTATTGTTTGATATATTAATATCTCCAGGGCGAAATAACAACTTCGCACCAAGAAAATGAGTAATTTTGAGCTAGTTCTTAATAAACATTAGTTATCATATCAAAATTACAAAAAATATAAAATATGTTTCAAATTTCTAAAAATATATTAAAAAGATCCTTTTAGTATCACTGGCATATACCAATATTTGTCACAAGAGTAATAAATAAGAAAAAAAGAATTTTTTTTTTCAAGGTAGGTGGGTCTGTCTTCGTATTTGAATATAATTTTTACTTCCAAACAACATTTCCAAATAAACTTTATTGATAATAATGAAAATAAAGGTACTTTTACTCTTATCACAAATTTATATATTCTGAATCGCCCGGTATATGGCACCGAAATTAACATATTTGACGATTGCAGTTTTGGTTTCATACGCGCCGCCAACTTTTATAAAGAATAACATTTTCTGAGAAATACACAATAAAAATTGTTTCCGTATGGTGCGGACTTTCGTGGACACTCTGTATGTATACGTGATTTCTATTCGTCTATATCGTAGAACAGCAAAGAGTAGGGGATTTCTAGGTTTTTAATGGAATTCCAGATGAATTTGTATTGAGACCATAACAGAAGGCCAACCCAGACCAGATACCAATAGATCCCAGAAAAAGCAGGATTGAATTTTGTAAAGCTAATCCTACTGCGAACTAACAGAGCCACACATAATAGACATAATACCATCTACTGTTTAAAAGTCATGTACTGTACCATCCCGTATAAAACTTCAAGAATTCTGTGGCAACCAGGCACCTATACAAAAATTATTTTCCAAATTTGCACATCCAATAAAATCAATAAGCAGTTGACGTCATTGATTACTATCAAAGTAAACAATAATAATAGTTTATTGTATATATAGAAAATTTGGTCGTTCTTATCAAATGTAGCTCATGTAAACAATTCAATTTCCTGGACAATGTCAATTGTAAACGATTATCCTGTCCGAGTATTATATGGATACTATGGAAAAACACCAAGTGTGGTTAGCAAAATTAGCGTACCTTTATGATTGCGCAATGGCGATGATTATATACCAAAATTTCCACTTTTGTTAGCGTGTTTTGATGCATTGTAATTATCTGTCTACAATATCGCTGTAATATGACGTGTGCACAAACAGGTTTAGCAAAAACCGTCAAAATGAAAGAGCGATAGTGGGGTATGGACTGTGAATACAAAACATAAGAATAAAGAAACAGTTATTTTTCTAAAACTCACATAGGGCTCATTCAAAAATATAGGGCGATTTGTTGTCTATGAAAGTACCTATGCAAAAAAACACCTGAGATACGTCGATTTTGAATTATCAGAATAGGTCATATTTATAATAAACAGGATTTTCGTGCTTCAATTGTTTTTCACTTATACGATCATACAGATTTTCTTAACCCTAGAACACCAGACCAGACATTCGTAAATTTTACGACGTTAGTGTCTGGTATCAACGCGATATCAAAATAGTCTGGTATTGGTCTGTAAATAGTCTGTAAAACAGTGCTACTTGATAAAACATTTTTTGGATCTTCCTTCTTCCAACAGCTAAGCGTGAACATACGGGGCTCTATAAGCAACCCATCCACCGCCTCTGTAACATCTTCTCGTTTATCGAGCTAAGAAAGCGCAACAAATCTGGCAGATCTGCCACATAACTATTGAGGACTTTATAGGTAGGTGAAAATACCAGTCCCTATATAACTAAAGATGGCTTTACTGACATACAAGTTTTAATATACAGGAAGGGTGCAAATTTTTAAATATTATAAGAATTACAGCCACTACCTGGATTTGAACCAGGGATCTTTGCGTCGCCAGCACAATGTTTTTACCTACCGAGCTATTCGGACCTATGACATATTTTAGGGATAATTGTCATATCAAGGAAAGGTGGCAACACTACCAATGGCTAACCTATCAAATGTCACCTATGTGGAAGTAGTGTTCACACCAGATATGAAATTAACAGCCTATTCCTGAACGTGAACAACATAGTTATATTTCACTATGATTTGTCTGTCTACTGCCTAACTGCGGCGTTTCCTCGGATAGCGGCACCGTAATATGACGGACGCAACATAACGTTACCAACATAACGGACGTTCACAACAATACGGGCCGCTTTTTGATATAGCTTCGTCGAATTGTTTTGAACGGTTGTTATGTGTTTCCAGTGAACTCTAATCTAACTGGAAAGGACGCGCGCTTTACATTAGCTGGCGAGAATTGCGGCAGGCGCAAGCAAAAGAGACAGAGCAATGATGTGGGGTATGTGTCACTGTCTGACTACCATATTTAGATAGCGAAATGCAGTAGAGCTTTTATTTTTGAATTGAAAACGATATCTGAAATAAAAATGTCAAACCGCATACGGCCATGGTACCGTATGAGATTATAAAAATGGCTACCTCATATCACTGCGGGTTGCATACCAAATGCATTTGCCTCACTTATCGACCATGTAGCGTCCTTTCCAGTTATACGTATGTATTTCCATTTCACTGTGTGTTTCAAAAGCCTCAGCGTATAGTTTTGAACGGTTGCTACCAGTTGCTACGTTGATAACATTACGTCCGTTATATTACGTCCATCATATTACGGTGTCGCTATCCGAAGAAACCCCGCCGTAGCCCTTTAACCCTTTACTCTTACAGTACAACAAAATAATAGCTCGTAAATGGGTGGGATGATGGCCTAAATTGTCGCCAAATGTCACAAAAAGATTCAGTTGAAAGCCAAACATTGATCATTTTGATATATTTGCCTTCTTTGCTTTCCTGTCGAATTTACGTTTCCGACTAAGGTAGGTACCTTTTCCTTGGTTGTATAACAATATTGGGTAATATCCATTTAACTTCATTAAGTAACGGCCAGAATCATTTAGAAAATAAATTGCTTTCGTGTGTCAAGATTCGTAAATGCTGACGCTTTGCGAACCATGATGCTCGCTTCTTCAGAGCTAACTGAATACTGAAGACATACCATAAAATCCTTATATACCTAATTTACACAACACTGCCCGCATGTAAAGCTACCGCTCCCATGTGCTTTTCCACCTGACCGCGTTAGGATCGATTTCCAGACCCTACTAATGTCAGTGCCTTCCTCACGATTGATGTTGTTAGGATGTTTGTAAATTTCGATGGCTTCTCTAAAGAGCATTCGATGATAAATTAGTCACCCTTGCCAACAGCTTTACGTCATCGAAATCCATTGTGCTCCTTGACTCGACATTCGATGCTTCGTCCTGGCTATCCTACGTATAGCATGTACCACACTCAAATGTTATTTTGTATACCCCGTCGTTCTTCAGGAGAGCACCTTAGCTAGTATTCTGTACCTTATCGTGATACCCGATTTATTCATTTATCTACCTATTCTTTCTGATACCCTACTTACGTATGGTAAGCAAGTGAAACCTCTTGCGGTTCCTATGGGACTTGCGGTTTTCTTTGTGTGACACCCAATATGTCAGACTTGTGTATACTTTCCGACGTGGGGCCCAGTGGTTCCGTTCGTCGTGCAAAGTGCTGGAGTTGCATACCTTCTCGGCTCTGTTGAACAGAGTGTTAATAACACTTCTTTCCTGTTGGGGATGGTGCTGTGATTTGGCGTGCCAGTTCCTATCGGTATATGTCTTCTTACGGTAGACTACGTATGTCCAAGCCTACCCGTTGCACATCCAAGAATGGCAGCTGATTATCCTTGTCTATTTCTATCGTGAATTTGATGGAATGTCAAATACTGTTCAGGTGGTTAGGATACACACATATAGGCAAAACCGGGAGAGCTGAAGTTGACTCATCGCTTAAAATCGTATGAAGCAAGATATGAACGTACCGCGTGGATTGGTTATATAGCTGTGTATATTAATTTAAGCAATTTTTATTTATATACGTATACATATAATTCGCACATCTACATATACATATACGGTATATTCATCCTTCTGTCCTCGCCTCGGATGGAGAAAGAATGAACAACCCCCTCCGGGCTAACGGTATTGAAGGTGTCAATTTTTTGTTGGCGGTGTGTTCTCCCGACTTCACATCAACAATCTACGCTTCACCATTCTTTTGAATGGCCCATATTCCAGTTGTCTCACGCTCTTATCCAAGGTGTTGTAATATTTCACAGCCTCCGTTGTAACAGACAGTGAGTACCGGTTGGTGTTTGTTTTTTCCGGTCTTATATTCGATCGCCGTCGGGTGGAGTGGTCGTGTGTTTTACTGTTCTTCAGGAGCTTTATATTGGTCTTAATTTTTTTGTTTTGCACTTTGTACAGTAGTATGATGTTGTTCATTGTTATTCTTTGTCGTATTGTTTGTTCATTTATGTGTCTGTGCACTTCCGATGTTGCTGTTCCTCTGTCGAGATTGTACAAAATCTTCAGTATTTTATTTTGCTGGATCTGCAATTTGTTTATATTGCTTACAGTTGTAGCTCCCCAGACCGGCGTCAAGTAGTCTATTCGGGATACAAAGAAGGCGTTATATATTGGTTTTCTCAGGTGTTCTGGCATGTAGCTTCGTATCCTTGCAGCTATTGCTATTGTCTTCGCATTTGATTTTATTAGTTCTGCAACATGTGAGTCCCATCTTGCATTGTGCGTTATATTTAATCCTAGATATTTGATTTCATTAGCTTCTTTAATTAGTGTTTTATTGATTGTGATATTTAGATTTATTTTTTGTTTGTTGTTGAATATTATAAAGTTTGTTTTGTTTTCGTTTATTGTTAAGGAGTTCGCACGGGTCCACAACTCAAGCTTTTTCATATCTTCGGTAATATCTGCTTGTAAGGTTTGAGGATTTTTAGCAGAGTATGTGTTGCACGTATCATCTGCATATGTGCAGATTCTTCCTTTTATGTCAAAGTCGTGAATGTCATTTGTATATATAATATACAATATAGGGGAGATATTTCCTCCCTGTGGTAGTCCGTACTCTGCATATTTTTCATGGCTTTCTTGGTGGTTTATGATTGTTGTTTGTGGTCTGTTGGTCAAGTAGCTCTTAATGAGTTTTAAGTCACATTCCGATATACCAACCGCTTCCAGCTTTTCCACCATTCTAGACTTACACACTGTATCGAATGCTTTTCGCATGTCTATGAATATGGTTGCAACGAGATTGTTTTTGTCCAAGTGTGAAAAAACATGTGTCACGAGGTCTAGAGCAGCCGAGGTAGTTCCCGATTGTTTTTGGAAAGCGTATTGCTGTGTGCTAATGACGTTGTTCTTATGTAGATGTTCCTCGATTCTTCTTTTGATTACTGTCTCCAGTATTTTGTTAAACTCCGAAAGAAGGGAGATCGGTCGGTAGTTTTCACATTTTGTTTTATCCACTTTCTTGAAAATCGGTTTGATGATAGTTTTTTAAGATGCTGCGGGTATATACCGGTCTCAATCACAGCGTTTGTTAGTTTTGTTATGATAGGTGTCAGTTTTTTTGCATTTTTTTAATTATATTGTTTGTTACTAGGTCGAATCCAGGTGCTTTGTTGAGTTTGAGTCCTTTAATGATACTTCCTATTTCTTCCTCATTTGTTTTTTGGAACGCAGAAAGGCTTGATATATTTCTAGCGGGCCTTACTTTTTGTGGTGGGTTGATATTTCCTACCGCCAATTTCTACCGATGTTACTAAAATAGTCGTTTATCGCATTAGCAATATCTTTGTCGTTCTCTGTCATGCTTCCGTCGGATTTTACTATTCTCTGTATAGGTTGTTTTTTCTTTTTGTTTTTGGATATGATTTCTTTGATGGTTTTCCACACTTTTGTAGGTTCGTGTCTAATTTCTTCGAATCGTTTCAGATAGTATTCCTTCTTTGCATCCTTTACCAACTTCCTTAACATCCTTTTCTTAGAGTAATACCTTTCTTTAATAGCATCATTTAGTGGGTGATTTCTGTACTGTTTAAACATTTTGTTTCTCTCGTTAATTTCCCTTATTATTTCTTTTGAAATCCATGGGCATCTTTCTGTTCTTTTTACATTAACCAGCTGCTGACTCTCCAGAATAATATTCTTTATTTTGTTTGATAGGGTTTCAAAGTTTTCTATTTCGTCTTCATCTAATTTATCTATGCTGCCAGTTATATCATGCAGTTTTGTTGTTGTATATTGGTAGTTGTTGTATTTCAATTTGTGTTTTCCTTTGACAGTTGTTAATATATAGGGTAGTGATCCGAAACGTTTGCGGCTATTACGTTAATTTCTGACAAATCGTCTTTGCAGTTTGTGAGGACTTGATCCAAGATCGTATTACATCCAGTGTCATTTGTCCTTGTGTAGTATTTTGGGGTTGTTTTGTTAAATACTGTGTATCCATGTTCTGCTATTATGTTTTTGTACTCTCTAATATTGGGGTTGTCATCGAGTATGTTTAGGTTCATATCGCCAAGTATTATGTGTTTCTTTTTCCTACATAGTAGCAGGTTTTGTAATACTTCTTTAAAGTCAGCAAATGGCACTTGTGGTGGTTTATATACCACTGTTACGGCTGTTTGTTCGTTTTCAAGTTTGATTTTTAAGAATTCGACACCCTTCGATGTAGTTTTACTCTTTAGAGTGTACTTCGCTTCGTCAGCGATAAACATTGCTACACCGCCACCTCTATGACCGCGTTGTCTTGAGTGGTATTCCGAATTATAGTTTTTGAGATCGAACATGGACTCATTCATAGGCGATAGCCATGTTTCTGTTATGGCAATTACTTTAGGTTTGTTGTATATTTGTGGCAAAATTTCTAGTTCATGGTATTTGTTTTTTATGCTTCTCATGTTATGAAGATATATAGAGTAGGTGTCAGCCATTTTTATTTAAAATTTTTATTTTTTTTTTTAACTTTTTTTTTCTTTCATTTTTTTTATTTTGTTTTTTGTTTTTATTTATTACAGGTTTTGTAGATCCGCCTTATTTTTTATTCTTATTCTTTCGCTGGTTTTGTCCTTGCTCATGTAGATTTTTCCGTCCCGTGTCCATATGTGTCCATATTTCTTTTCCTTCCGTACTCCTCTGGCTTGATAGAAAAGTTCATTCGTCTGTTGTGTTAGTTGTTCGTTTATGTAAATGTGGGTAGTCTTTCCCTTCAAAGAACAGTCGGTGGTAGTAATGGATCCCATGTCTCTACGAGCCTTAAGTAATTCTAATATTAGGTTGCCTACTAGGTAGTTCCTTAAAGATTCATATTTAATTATTAAAAATACTGTCATTTATTTGTGATAATTATCCTATCTAATTTATATATCCATCATTACCATGTTTAACAGAAGCAAAGTGAAAACATACCAACGAAAACATCTTGTTCACATCACACGTTCGCGCTCGAATTTGGAGGTTAGGTTGCTACCGCTGTCATTCCTTCTTATGGTTCTAAGAAGAGACGTACTTTTTTGTCTTGCCCATTTAAATTAAACAGCAGACGTATGAAAAGTATGCTATTTCGTTTTAACACGCGTCAATATTTAGAAATAATCTGTAACGTATGTCGAAAATAACAGCTGAAATCTATGAGTAATCTTCAGCTCTCCCGGTTTTGCCTATACACACAATTCCATGAAGAAATTGACGATTACCGGTGAAATAGGGGACCCATGGCTGCACCCGCTACCTGCTCATACATCGCTCCCGCCCGCTTGAAGTATGTGGCGGAGAGACAGTACTCTACAAGATCCGGTACATCTCTCGGTAGACCTAGGGGGCCAAGTGTTGTCCGAAGGTATTTCGACCGTCTCCTTAATCGGAACACACGTGACAAGAGTGATGTTACGTCAAAACTTACGAGTATATCCTGAGGGTCAATTTCAACTTCCTTCAGAATCTGAATAAGATGTTCAGAGTTTTTGTAGTTCATGTAGTTTGTCCTACAAGCGGCTGGATGGTTTTCGACAAGTATTTTTCCATCCAATAGGTTGGGGAGCCTATTGCGCTGACGATTGGTGTCAAAGGTACGTTACCCTGGTAGATCTTTGGCGAACCGTAGATTTTAGATGCCCTAGGGGCTTGAACAAAAGGCTTCTTTGTTCCTGTTCGGGAGTCTATGTTAATTTAACCAATTCCTTCATCGTCTCCAATCTTCAAGATTCAGCAGTTGCTCAACACTGCCATGAGTCGGACCACACAATGGGTTTCGATGACGTGAAGATGTTGGCAAGGGTGAGTAGTTATCATCTAAGGCTTATTGGAGAAGCCATCCAAACTTACAAACATCCTAACAAGATCAATCGTAAGGATCGCGCTGACATTAGTAGGCTTTGGAAATCGATCTTAACGCGGTGAGGTGGAATAATACATGGAAGGTGTAAATTTAAGTACATAGGGGGGATCTTTTTGGTAGGTCTTCAGTACTCAGTTAGCTCTGAAAAAGCGAGTAGTGCTCATATTTTGTTTGTTAACTTTAAATAGAAAGTCGATGCTGGATAGATAGAGTAGATAGTTAGCGCCTAAGTGAACCGTTTTATTTCCTGCCTTGGTGGAAGTAGGTTGAGAATTTGTGTTGGCTGTGGCCGGCTGCGGCGTCCTAATTTTGATATATTAATTTTAAATTAGAATTGGTAGTTTCTGTTGACTGCTACTCCATTTAGTATAAAACAACGTGCCCAGATATAAACATCCAGAAAGTCCATTTTGTAATTACATTCTGAATGTCGTGTAATTGCTATATTCAAGACTATATGTATATACTATTTGTTACCTACAGTGAGTTTCCTACACTATACACAGGCCGTGTAAGATCCGTGTGAGCTGTCAGCAATAAACATTTAGCGATCCCTAGTTACCAAACGTCCATCTATCCCCAATAGGTGTCACGACGAATTTCTTAATTCAAAAGTCGGATTGTATATCTTGACGACAATAAAACCTATAAATTGCCTCTGTAGCTCAACTGGGAGAGGTGTCAACCGGAAATTGGAGGTTCGTCTGGTTCAAATCCAGACGGAGGTGCTTTTCCAAAAATTATCCTCACCTGGATTAATTATCATTCGCTTCTTTACTTGATTTATCACCAATGTGCTGCTAAAAGATCACCCAGTATAGCTCTGTAACGAAGGCATTTTTAGGTCTGTGTGCTAGAGAATGTACATTGTACACAAGTCGATCATAATTGACGTATCAGAATGTGCGTCATACAACAGATATGTTCCACTAGCCCAATCCATTCAACAGTTAGTATCCTATCTTAAAAATACGTATAATGCCATGTATCTGAGACGCAATAAATTCTGATGGGGACTTTTGCCAAGTGTCGATGAACTAAGAATGGCAGGCAACGTCCTAGACTACAGACCGCAACAGGTGACTGCTTCCAGATTGAACCTTTGTGTGTATTTGCAGAACTCTGTTGGAGAAGTCACGGTCTGAAGATTTGGCACGCTTTCAGGCATACAGTAGTGAGAAACCAATACATACAAGTTCAGTAAAATTAATTTCTATACATGATTTAAATCAGATGTAGTCCATATGAGCTAGAATATAATTAATGATGTTGAGTTAATCATATCTATTTGAGATTAATAGAAGTTTATGGTATTATCAATGAAATGTTTTTCACATGAGCACCCAAATGGTAGGTTTATTAGGTTTTAACCTTCTATTGGCGACTCGACATATGATGTATGTAAACAAACATAAAATTATTGCATTTGTTATCGATTTGACGAAAAAACAATATGCAGATACTAATCAGAAGAAAATGATATTTGAAGAACGACGTAATTTATTAAAATATTAAGTGTAATGACACAGCGGCGACATTTGCTTGGGAATGTTCCTTGCGGCTTCTATAATTTTTCATTTTGCGTTTTACTGCGGTGGTGTGGAAGAAACGGAGAAGTTTTGATTTGCCTAGCAATTTTTGCATCTGGAAATAAAAGAAATTAAGAAAATAAAAAATAAAAATAGAATAATATTATGCATTAAAGCGTTAATTTGAGTTGAAGCTTGTTTCATATTTGAGTCAAACTATCAACCTTCATAGTAACATAGTGTACTTTTGAATTTCACCAGGAGATATTTTAAAATAGTAATAATAATAATCCACGCCTTAACATCCCCCAACAGCTTTCTCCACTACGGGGGCATCGGCAGGCCCGAATTATCATTATTATGGCCCGCGTATGTGGCACGTCTTAAGTTGTTCGACTTTCACCATTCGCCGAGGAATAATTGGCATTTCATGAATAAAATGGTTTATATAGTAAATAGTTACATATCTTAATTTGACCTTGAAAAAAGCTTCTGTCCAATTTTTACATAGAATGGGAATTGTTAATTAATAGTTATTGTTAGACTATAAATTTCACGCGATTTAAAAGTTTGAACATATTTGACGCATTATTTCAATAGAGATTAGACAAAATCAGTATAAACATTTCCCCTCTGTAACTTGATCCGGGAACACACTGTATATATTTCTAGTGGTTTCTTTGATACAAACTACTTTTTTCTTCTCTGTGTAGGTAATCAAATGTATATACTTATTTTATATTTATATTTATTTTGAGCAAAGTTTCTGGAGTATTTTATGCAAAAATATATTTTTTTGATCAATTTTGTTTTGTTCCAAAATAATAAAATCAAAAGAATATGTTTAAGTGTGTCTAAAACATAAATATCTATGTGATTGCCATATTGAAATGACTCTCATCTGTCTTCCTAGAAGTACCTATATGAAAGTATTTATTATGCCATCTTAATGCCTGTTCAGTATTCACTCTAGTGTGACAAAAACTGGCTTTTACTAGTTCATTATCCTTTGACTTTTCAGAGATTTTAGCAGATGAGAAGAGATGATAAAAACGCCACAATAAAATCGCTATAATCACCGAGATGTGATTGGCAGTTGCCAACATTATTCGCTTTTATTACTAAGTTAATCACTAAACCATGACAAAATCTATTACGTTTTTAGTAGCCCTCAAAGTACTGGAAGTAGGTACATTGGATAATAAATTTTAATTAAATTTGTGATTTAAATTATAACAATAAGGTAAAACTGCTTTGAGCAATTTTTTACCGCATGGTGCTGGTTATCTGAGTCTGACATTACTGTAAAAAAAATCTGATGAGGCCAGGCACATGACTTTATCATACATATGAAATTAATAGTTTAGCTGAATGAGATTCTATTTGATCGAGATCGATCGTGTCTGCATTAAAATAAAACAAGTTAGCCAGGATTTGACAGATATTTTTATTCTAATGACAGTAGGTAGTGTCAAACACTGGTGTTTTGACATATATCTCTATCTCATCCGACGTAGTGCCACTGGACACACTAACGCATGCGTCAAGTTCGGGGATTCGATTGGCTGGATTGGATCCATAGGCTGCCACCATCTATGCCCTATAGGCTGACAGTGGTCTGGCGTTAGTGAGCTGCCACATGTATAAGGTTATCTATGGGCTCTCAGTGGTTTCGCGTTAGGGAGCTGCCATATGTATAAGGGTATCTATGGGCTGTCACTGGTTTGGCGTTAGTGATGCCGAATACTACCGGCTAACGGCCGCGGTAACACCGACCGCGCACTTTAAGCTACAATAGCGCCATCTGTCGACGGTCCTACTAATTACTGGCCACGCATGCGCAGTTTGATGCCGGGCACCACATCGATAGACACAATATATATCTCCGTCTCACACCGTCGGAACCGAGACTACACATTGGCGCTATAGGACAAGCTCCGTGTAATCCCTAATACGACAGTAGGTATTGTCAAAAAACCAGCCTTTGACACCACCTACTGTCAGAATTAAGATAATTGTGAAATCTTCGCCAACTAAATTGTTAATGCATACACGATATTGTGCAAAAAGATTTTGCTCATACAGCTAAACTATTAATTTTACCAAAAAATGTCATAGACATAAATTATACAAAATTTCCTCTACTTTAATTTATTATTTAACTAATTTGACGAAATTGCAGCAATGGCAGCTCATTTGCACAAATGATCAGGGGACCAAAAAGATCTATTTCGGCTTAATATCATATTTTTTTTTCGGCACGATTACAATACTTTATCATACTGCGTATGATATAGTAAAACTACATTCTTATGTAGGATTCAAACCGACGAGCATCAGACAGGCTATGCGTACATTTCACAAATTCACAAATTTTGAACAACTTTCTTCCTCCCGAGAAATTTAAGCTAATCATTATTAGAATCATTATTCTATATGACCCTCTGAACACATCCCCCAATGCGTGTTTCTAGGTTAGCTCGAAAAGGCGGTTAAGAAAACACTGTATATTGCGGCAAAATTATGAATAAAATTAAAAATAAATTTGCAAATATCTCGCTTAATCGAGCCAACCTATAAAAACGCCCTTGGGGAACTGTTCAGGGGGTCATAAAGAATCATTATTATTTTAAATTGTTTGTTGCACAGTGTTTTCGAAGAATTATACCTTATACTGAAATTAAAAAAATAGTAGAGGTAGGTACCAAGTGGTAATTACCGATTCCCTTTCGAGAATTCAGGACAATTTTCAATTTTGCCAGTACTAATGATTTAATTTGTAGCAATGATATACTTTAAACCAAACTTCATAAAACATACCAAATTAACTCATTTTTTAGATTTTTACAGTGTAGCCGTAGAATCGTATTGCCAATAATGAATTTTGCAGATGTGGTGAAATCTCGTGGGTACAATTTATAAATCAAGATTAGCGAAATATTAATAATTTATGGGTAGATTACGGCGAAATATGTGGCACATGACCGCTAACGCACTATTATAGTTTCATGGGATAATAAATAAAGTACGTTGATAACACTATCTCCCCCTCCATGTTAAATTCTGATACGAACTGTTGCCACATACGTCGCATTTTTACGCAAATATTTCCCACTTAATAATGTCAATATTTCCAATTGCATTTTTAATCAAACACTTGCACAAGAAATACCGCGTAAGGCATAGATGTTTACTTTTTCAAATGTTATTGCATGCGTTATCGTTATGTTAGATGTAATGCACGATGTTATTTACTTATGCATCACTCATTTTATCAACAATACATTTACTTCAAATACTATATTCATCCGATTTTAGTCGTACGAAAAACTATCGTACCTTCCTAAAAATAGATATTCAAATCCATAATTGAAAGCTATTCTGTTTTTATATTGTAGGAGACGACCGCATCATTTATCAGCCAGTCACAGTACATACAATGAAGTTCGAATGAAAAAAAAAATACAAATAACATAAATACATAAATATTCAATAAATAAAGTTTCTTGAGTAACTGCGTTGCATGCGTACGTGTTTTGCAAGTATTGAGCAAAAATGAAGTAAAACAATTAATTATCAAGGTCAGAAATTTCTTTCTCAAATAACTAAACCACAACTGTTGTATCTGCCAAAAAATCACCATCAAGGGAAGGTACTTCTATTAGACTTGATCGGAATTATATAAATCGGTTGCGATGAAGTAAAATTATTGTGGTTAGGTAACCACAGGTGTAGCCCATTACAATTGAATTAATCTCGGCTTAAGTAAAAAAAAGTTGCAAAAAGCTTTTAAAACAATTATAGATATGTTAAATTTATGTAACAAAGCACTGTTTCAATTTTTGGTTTTGAAATAATAATAAATCACAACACAGAATATGTATACCAAAAATAAATAAATATCACGTATGCTATTTTAAAAAATAAAACCGGACGAGACAATGCCAAAAATTTTGAATACGGTCCTGAGAATTGATCGTCGCGCGAAGTCTAGCATCGTTTCCCGCGCGTAATCCCCTTGCCCCGAGGGAAAACCATCCTCGATCTCATCAGTTTTACTCTTAAAAATTCCTAAATAACTTTTATGTTATTATACATCTATGGATGAGTATTACAATAAATAAGGATTGTTTACGTGCTAACTGCGTTGTCCTGCTATCGTTCGTTTCTGAGATAACCGCATCCATAAAAAGCACGCTTACAGACTTTGTTACATAAGAAACCAAGAAAATAAAAACACCAATCTATAGAAGAGATTCTAACCGTAACCTGAACAAAAATTAAAATGTTTAAAAGTTTATGAGGAAAAGAAACGAAAAGACGAGAATTATTTTAAAACCGCAAAATCGGGTACATTTTTTTACTTTACTCGCGCTCGTGGCTAAACCGATGGGAAGAAAATTTTTATAGTCACACCTGTTATGTAAAAATGACTCAGGAGTATAATGCACTTTATTTAATCTTTTTTGTTCAGCCATTTTAGAGTACTGGGCTTCAAACACAGGGGTCAATATTTTTGCAACCGATAGTACTAAAAAACAGTGTATACAGGGTTTATACGAAATGAGTGAAATAATTTGGTGGGGCATTGTGCACACATTTTCCTAAAATGATCATCATACTAAATGTATGTGATAATTCCAGCTAACATAATGTATAAAATAGATCTACACATCTTCACATTTAGACGTAGGTATATACGTTTATGTGCCTTTACAATAAACTTATAGTATTTTGCATGTTGTATTATCAATAAGTCATAGTATGGTTTTGATAGTTTATTGGACTTACTCGGTTTCTGATGTCTCTATACAATGATGTCATCACTTAATTTGATGAATTGGTTATACCTGTTAGAGCATTAAACTCCAAGATCCCTGCTACAAATACAGGTTGTGCTCTGTAATTTTTTATTTATTTTTAATCTACATTTGAAGTTTATCTTTACAATCCGTACAATCATCTTTAGTAATTAAATTAATCATTGCTAAGTAATCCAACGTCCAAAACAGTCGACTGGAAATAACCAGTGGTGACATATTATTGGAGATAAGTTATCTGAGACTGGATCACAATTAATTCTGTCGATTTCTATAGAAAAATCAATACTGTGTTTGCCGTGATTACTCTCCAGTTTTATTTGCTGAAGCAAAAGACTATAATACGCAAATTCGATCACTTCTCGTACGATATACGAAACTTATGTACTATTGGGATACAAATATACGATTTGTTATCATCATTAATTAATATGTTTTATTAAAGTAATTTATATTGTCTGTCGATATAATACAAAACAAGCCACACCAATTCATATTGAAAAAATCTTCAATTAAGTAATCATTCAAAATACATTAAGTTTGTTGTTTTGCTTGTATTTATAGAGTTAGAGGTACAAGTGGATACATATTTGTTGTTTTTAGCCAGATCACAGTTATCAATTTTTATCACAAATAGGTGACAATAACAATTGAACCGTCGTTCCATGTTGTTTTTGTCGTTTTATCTTTTTATCGCCCGTACAATCTCACACGTGTGCAGTGAGTACTGATACTCGGTGGTATTTGTGGCGTAAGTGACCAAGGATAACTAAATTAATTGGACAGTAGTCCATTGCCAAACGTTTCATTGCTCAATGTTTATATTATTAATGCATCACATAATAATGTGTGCCGACGTTATTTTGAAAGGTGGGTATGTAGCACCTGTAGCGAAGATTAACCGTATAGAAGTAACCGTGCCGCCGGATTGGCCTTTTCTCCTGATAGGGATACATTAAGCGCCATCTGTTCAATTTCCCGGGAAATGGAAAACCCGCCCAGAGCACACCTAATCTATTCTCTGGCCAAATGCTCCAACCGAGCTCTGTATTCCCTTCTCCCATTAATAACGCAATACGTATACTTATACCTTTTCCAAGTAAGTTAAGAATTCTATTCGACTATTCATTATTTGATATTAGGTACGTAAAGGTATACAGGGTGAGTTATTAGTTGATAGAAGTTGTGTGGCTCACTAGTTTCTATGAGGTAAAATTATTTTCATTTATACAGGGTGTTGCATTTAGGCGTGACGTAAAGTATGTACTTTTTTTTAAATGAAACGCTCTGTATATTTTATTATTGTGTGAATACTAATAAATTTGGCTATCCAACGGTATAAGTTGCTAACTGTCGGCGTTAGTAGTTCCTGAGATATTATTCAATTATTTCCCCAAAATATGCCCGTTGCAGGATCTTCTTTAAAACTATGTAAACGCGAAATTTTTGCAGATTTTGCCGTTAAGCTATATCAGACAATAGTCAAAGCCAGTAGATAGATGATAGTATTAAAATATATATAGTATTAAGAGTATAGTATTATACAGGCCGTTCATAAAACTTAAATTAAATTTTGATTATTTTCAAATCGCTTTTCCTTGAGTTTTTTAAATGGAACATCCTGCATTTTATGTGCTATTTGAATTGCCCATTGGGTTCCCTTAATATAAGGTTGTCAAAACATTGATTATAACAAGTTTCATGTCTTCTGGTGAAGTAGGTGCTGATTGGTATACCAGCTCTTTCACATATCCCCATAAAAAGAAATCGGGTTTGGTGAGGTCTGGAGACCTTGGTGGCCACAATGTAGGACCTCCTCTTCCCTCTTTGGTCACCGTTTTAGTTCTTGTTTTGTGCCTGTTTCTTCAAGTTGCAATCGAATCCTGTTTATAACACTTGGTTGGGAATGCCGGTTATCCGGATATCGCTGTTCATATATTCTAGATGCTACTAATATATTTTTGTCGGCTTCGCCATAGATGTAGATCATGTTAATTAATTCTTTGCTATAATTATAACCCATCGTTCAGAGAAAAGACAAATATTATTACTAATTTTGACAGCAATAACTTATTGACTGGCGTTAGATCTCAATTGTTTGTTTCTGTGATCAGTTAATGCTAATAGTATTAATAACCGTTTTTTAAAGTTGTATTTTAATACAGTGTTAGTGATTTACAAATGAGAGACAAACAAAAAATAACAAAAAAAATAATGGCCTTATTAGATAATATTACACATTTTTCTTTAAATTGTAAATATCACGAAAAGTACTACAATTGAACATATGACATACTTAACATAAATTAAAGGGAACTCGGGGGCAATTCAACTAGCACATAATATACAGTCTTTCCATTTAAAAAAAAACTCAAGGAAAAGCCATTTGAAAAGCATAAAAATTTACTAAGTTTTATGAACAGCCTGTATAGTGAATCTAATATCTTTTAATACTATCATCTATCTACTGGCTTTGACTATTGTCTGACATAGCTTAACGGCAAAATTTGCAAAAATTTCGCTTTTACATAGTTTTAAAGAAGATCCTGCAACTGGCATATTTTGGGGAAATAATTGAATATCTCAGGAACTATTAACGCTGACAGTTAGCAACCTATACGGTTGGATAAACAAATGTATTAGTGTTGATATATCAATGAAATATACAGGGCGTTCCATAAAATAATACATATTTTCCGTCACGCCTAAATGCAACACCCTGTATAAACGAAAATATTTTTGCGTTATAGAACCAGGGGAGTCAAACAGCTTTTGTGTTAAACACTTTTTTCTTTCTCGAACGGTTTAATAATAACTCATCCTGTATAAATAGCAAAATATGCAAATTGTTAGTGTTGCAATAACGGCCGTGAAATATAGAAGAGATAGTGGACCAGAAGAAATACTAGCGGAATTGATATACATATAAGGTAAGAGTGTATGAGCAGTGAAAGTTATAAATACAGAACATATGAAATATGATATTCAGAGCAGATCGATCTATAAATTTTATATTATGTCGCAATTAAATGAGAATAAACCTGCAAACAAATAGAAAGTAGACGGAGCGTCTACTTTCGCAAATAGCAGAATAAATATTATTATTTGACAAGAAGTTGATAATATCTTTAGGAAGTTGGATGTGTATTCACTGCGTGGGTGTTAAAATAATCCGTTATTGAGTTTAATGACATTAATGAGTTTAATGTACACCAAACGGTAAAATGTTATGTGGGGCAGCTAAAATCAAAAGTATTATGTTATGGTCACTAGTCAATAAGAAACAACAGTTTAATAAGTTGTTTTTTACTGTCAGTGACTATAACACATAAACCTTATTAATTTACGTAATATTTTTCATTATGAATATAACACAGGTAACTTAGATCCTTTATTTTGTTGACTAACATAACATCTTTCACATGTTACATTCATATAAATATACAATAAATATTAATGGATGCACTGCGTCTTTGTTTAAATAATCCGATATTGAGTTAAATGTATACCACGGTAAGATATTATGTAGGGCAGCAAAACTTAAAAGTATTATGTTAAAAATTTTTCTGTGTTATGGCCACTAGTCAATAAGAAGCAACAGTTTAATTAGTTGTTTTTTTTTACTGTCAGTGACTATAACACATAAAACTTATTAATTTACATAATATATTTAATTATGTACATAACACAGGTAACTTAGTTATTTTGTTTAGTAACATAACATCTTTTACATGATACATTCATAGAAATATACAATAAATATTAATGTTGTAATCAGAGATAACCGTCTTGTCTGCCCACCGCACGTCTTCTTCGCTGAACTTCTTCTTTTCTTACTTGCTAATGGTAAGGCAACCTGTAATACACATCCAAATTTATGCATATCAGTGACGAAATACGTACAGGTCCACCAACTTAAAGTTGACTCGATGTGTGCGCAGAACGAGAACAAGGACGACATTCGGCGAAAGCGAGAGGCACTGTACGCTCGGCATCAACACAATTGATCCCCTCCACCAAATCTATCCCGTGTCCACTGCGCATCCTAATGTTGAGAAGACATAGCATAGAGAGTGGTTTGAGATGTAAAACTAACCATTTGCAAGCATACCGCTTGCTTAATATTAAAATGTAGTTTTTTTGTGTGTGCTTTTGTAAATGGTAGGCCGATCATCTCTTCCTTACTTTGTATTTAATTTTATTTTTAATGTGGTTTGGATAATCTGAGAACTCAAAAAGATTTGATAGATTTAGAGTTTCAGTACATTTTTTAATTTTTTTTTGTTTAATTGTAAATGAATATTTGTTATTCTTTTATTGAGATTTAAGTTTTATTTATGAATAAGTTTCTTTTAGTATTTAAAGTGAGCAAACCAGCTACAATTTAATGGTGGAGATTTTGATTACATTTTTATTGAGTTCAAATAGTGATTATCTTGGTAAGAGTGCTGAGCTTTGTCTGATAGAATACTGCATTGGTCCTATTGCAAGAACTTACGTCCTGAGCGTGTTTAGAGAGATAAACTTCATAATGGTTAAGGTTGTGGTACTTAGATAAAGTTCTTAAAACTAAAATTAGGGTTACTTAATAACCAGGTTTTACCCAACCGACGAACTATTACACTTCAATGCCAAGTTTTTGCAAAATATTCTATGTGTCTATAAATTTACGATGCTAAATTTCTAGAAGTTTTTTTGATATTTTCAAGTTTTATACGCTCAGAGCTGACGTTTGTAATATATGTAATATATCAAGAGTTGTATTTATTTTATACTGTTTCTGCATGTATTTAAATATTATTAATAAATAAGCTGTTGAAACTGTTATAATAGTTTGAATATGTATATAACAAAATCGGGCATACTTTTTAAATATTTTTTGGGTTTATCCAGCAAGCTTAATTTAGTATTCACCACTAATCGCAAAACCTGATAACTCCATATTATTAGATTTATCCAGTTCCATCAAAATCTTGTTTACAACCTTATTGTATAAAAACGGAAGAAAACATAAACGCCAATCGATAGAAGAGATTTCTCGAGTACCGGGTCACATATTATAATCAAAATTATGCAAATATTAAGAATTTAATTGTTAGTTAAAATTACTACCTTGTCAAGTTATGGTTCTTTTTGTGTATTGACAATAAGCTGCCCCGGTTCTCCCAGCTGTGTCGGTTTTCTCCTACATGACTGCATCGCTAACGCCTCCATTCCCCGCAGCACCCCAAAGACCGTAGAGCGTCGGTATTCACGCGGAGTTTCAGCACGATCTATTGTATGAAAAATGCAAGATAAACAATGATTATGTAATAAACTTTAAACCTATGAATTGTTGGGTACCCTATAGTCTATATTTCATTATTCTAGCTCTTCTAATAACGGAATGGCTGGCATTGCATAATATAGCTTTTTGTGGGTCAACCACTAATCCAATGATTTTACAAAAATGCACATTGTAAGCTAGCATTCCGCAGGTGATTTTACTTTTTAATTCGTTCAAATCTATGTATTATTTCCGGAGTAATTAATTGCTAAAGTTAAACGAATAAAATTTCCGTGGCAAAAACAGCAGTTGTAGCATATTAATTAAGGACAGCACCAGAATTTTTTCAAATTTTTTCGCCCCTAAGTTTCCGAGAAAATGGACGTCAAAAGAAGGGACATAATATATGGCCACGATAGTACAAGCCGCACCGAGCCACAGCGGGCGGGCACTCAAAAACTGATAAATTAACGATATTGAAGCGCTTTGCGCTACCTCAGATGTAAGAAATCCTACCTTTTCAATAATTTTGTATGTTTTTATAACACTACTATAAAGGATTTGCACTATAGCAGCCCAATATGCATCTGTTACTTTTAAAAAAATATGAAATCTTCTGATTTTCGTGAAATTTCAAGTGTAGTTCTTTGTTGCATTTTAATTGCCTAAACTTTTTTTGTATAGCTTGAAGAAAAAAATTTAAAAAAATTCTTCTTCTCATCTACTTCTTCTTTTCGGCCAAAACAAGAAATCATTGAGATTCATGTAAATTGTACACCAAATAGGACCATGACCGTGCCTGCCAAACTACCGGGCGCCATAACGGTGCCCAGCAACCAACTTACAATTTCTGTGCAAATATTTGGCTCTCAGACGCCGAACATAAACAAACATTCATCTTGCACTGTGCAAATAACGGCTACTATGTATATAAACCGAGTTGTTTTCGAAATATCGTTGCGACCTTGGACAAGAATAATTCCTGTTGCAACAAGCACATTATTCGTGCAGTAAGCCGATTAACACCTCGGCAAAAAGTTTCGTTTCCTAGAACCGGTAAATATTCAAAATGCACAGCAATTGGACCAACAAAATTTGCACATACGAGAAGATATCGAGTAATTAGCGTATTTGGGCGACAGCCAATTTCCATAATTCCGACGATCCAGTCAATTACTTAAAAATACATATCGATGTGAGAGTTCTAAAAATATTTTAATCGAAGAGAAATTTACACTGCCTCACTGGACTGCTATTATAGCGCCAATTAACGAGAGTGGGTTTAAATAGTATAAATATAGTTGGTTAAAGGGTTTGCTGGGTGATATTTAAGAAAACATTGCTTAATATATATTTTTTTATTAATAAGTATAGTACTTTGAAACTAATCCAAAAGATTAACCATCAATTTAAATCTGAATTCTTAAAACTAGGTACTTGTCTCTACAGGCTATCCACTGATGCCCTATGTTTTCTTTGTCCTAAACAAAAAGCACTAACACTTCTGTTAGGTAGGTTTAGTTTTTTTTAGTCTTCTCACTAGATTCTGGTTGTCCAGTAGCTGCATGGCCTCTACGTTGACGTGATGGCTTAGGCGACATTCATGTTTATTGGCGAATCTTTTTATCTCATGGATGACTTGTGGGACACCAAGATCACGACGCAGGTCACTATTCCGTATGTACCAAGGAGCGTTAACCATATTCCTTAGTACTTTATTTTGAAAAGTCTGGATTTTGGAAGTCTGGCGCAAGCCCAGTGCAAGCCCAGCACTGTCTCTGCTTTTAGAAGTAACACCTACAACTAGCACTTACTCCGCTTTTCCACTAACTCACATTCACACTCCATTTTGAGGTACTTTGTGGAGATCATCATTCCTAATGTACCAAGGCGCATTGACAATGCATCTCAATAGTTTATTTTGAAAGGTCTGACAATTTTAATGTTACTTTTTTTGGTGTAACCCCAGAGTTGAGCACCATACGTCCACACAGGTTTAAGAATTTGCTGGTACAATAGTAGCTTATTATGTACGGACAGCGTGTACTTTCTTCCTAGCAGCCAGGACATCTCTCTGTAACGGATTCCTAGTTCCTCTCTTTTCTTTTTGATGGGCTTTCCAGCGGAGCCTGGCGTCTAATGTCATGCCGAGATATTTGGCTGTGTTTGCGTACGGTACTATTTGGTTATTAATAGTAACCTGGATCTGTTGCATTTTCTTGTTCGTAAAGTCAACATGTAGTGACTTGAGTTCGTTCAGTTTGATTCTTTTTTTCTTTGTCCAGCCCTGAAAATGACCAAGAGCGGTTTGGAGTTTTCTCGTCGTTTCTTCATTGCTGTTCCCAACAGCTAGGATAGCCGTGTCGTCTGCAAAAGTTACGACAGTATTATTTTCTAGTGCTGGGAGGTCGCTGGTGTAGAGTAGGTACAGGACCAGTCCTAAAACACTACCTTGCGGCACTCCTGCTTATATTTCCTTAAGGACAGAGCAGGTAAGATTTTAATAGTTGTGCAAACTGTGTTGGGAGAATACTTCCTAATTTATTGTTCTGTCCTTCATGCCAGACTTTATCAAAAGCCTGTGCCAGGGGATGACAGCAAAACAAACCTTTTATTCCTCTGACGATTTTCAATTATGTTGGTTATTTGGTGTATCTGATCAATAGTAGAGTGCTTATCCCCTAATCCGAACTGGTGGCCTGGAACAAGCCTTTTGGTCTCAATTATTGGCTTGAATCTATTGAGTAGTAATTTTTCGAAGATTTTTGACATGATAGGCAGCAGAGAGATAGGTCTATAACACGTTGTTTCATGTGGAGGTTTTCCAGGCTTCAGTATCATGATTACCTCTGCTACCTTCCACAGTTCGGGAACATACCTTCGTCTGAAGGCAGCATTGATAATATTTGTAAGCTTAGCTCCAGTTATTAAGTCATAGCCTGGGGCTTTTTTCCGATTAATGTATTTTTTTTTATTAATTTCTGAACTTCTGGTGGTGTGGTAAGCATGGTTTGCGTGCCTTCTTGGTCATTCTCCTCCATATAGATTTCTTCATCTTCTTCATGATGAGGTTGAAATATGTTTTCTAAATGGTCAGAAAACCTATAGGCTTTTTGTTCAGTATTCTTGGCCCGGCTTCCATCACCTTTTCTGATCGGTGGACTCTGTATTAATGGCCTCCAAGCTTTTTAATTGCCTTCCAGAGCAATGGTGTCGCTGGTGTTGGATAGTTCCCTCATGTAGGCGTTGAAAGATTCATTTTTTAGTTCTTTAATCTCTCTTCTGAGTTGTTGAGTGAGGTTGTTTAATCTCGCTTTGCATAGACATGTATGCGGTTATGTACCCTTTAGGCGACCTCTCTTACGACGAGAAACTAAAGCGCCATCTATCGGCATCCTTCACATTATTTTCAAAACAACTACTTCTTTAAATCAAAACAATCGTTTTTTCAAAAAATATATTTAGCTTGTTTTATATAAAAGAAATATTCTTTTTATAGATGTGTCGTCTTAAAACAAACAAATTATGTTAAGAAAATTATTTTGTTAACATTAGACAACCATTTCTCTGTGTGTATCTAGATCAGATAAATAGGTACTAATATTGTGTGTGAATACCATACATGTAATCTATGTCTACAGATAATATTGGTCAACAAGTAATATCAAATTTCTATGTATTACATTTGCAACATCAAATAACTATTTGATGATTTTATGTATGATTTTACGCCGAATCAATGAGTAAAAAATATAAAGTGGAAAACATCTATATTCTTCCCTAGTGAATACTGATAATAGAGTTATCTAACTTTGGTGTGGTATGCCAGTGATTGATAATATCTGGCGCCTGTCATAACCGTATGCCAGATCAAATCAAGATCCGCGGGGAATCTTAGATATCTGGGAATTACGTTGCATTAATATTAGGGTTTATACAAAACTCGGTTATCGATTTCCAAATGTTCAAAACCCGGTTTATTGGTTTTGTTAAACAAATCAGTATAGTTTAGCAGTAAAACACCGTCTAATTAAAGGTACAAGCCTCTAACATTTTGCTAAATTTTATTGAAAAAATTAATTGTAGCCAAATAGTCTATTAGTCTAAAATCAATAAATGTTCTGGAAAATAATGAAAATAAACTCATTATATTTATTAGTAAAAATATAGTATAGTTATAGGTATTAGATTCTAAGTGAAATTGAAAAAAAGAAAAACAATCTCCAACTGGCTACTCAAGTTAATTTTATTGTTCTCAGAGGATTTAATAATAGTGTAATTTAAATATACTAATAATTTAATACTTTGGTCGAAGTTTTTAATAAAATTTTTGTTTTGACCATGTATCAATAGTTTTGAACACAAATAGGGATAACTTATATTTTGGGTAAAATTTGTAGAATATGAATTTCGACGATATTTTGACCATCTTCCTATAAAAAATTTGCCCATGGAGATAGCATTTTCTTCATTTAGAGATGAAACTTATTCTACAATTAAAGGTTATTAATTTATGCGAAAAGTGCGATTTTACAAATTTAATGAATGACCTGAATTTCACGATACATTCATAGTTTTCCGAGCGTTATTTATAACTTTTATTTTTATTTATGGCTCTTAAAGCAAACCGTTTACGAGCATTAACTAGCTGGTAAGTAGAATTTGTATTTTATTCTACTCATCAACCGAGGTAGAAAAATTAATCTGAGTCTTTCTGAAGTTCTGGAGACTTCCACAGCTTAATGAGGAGTTTCCTCATTGTTTTCTCCTTCGCGGGCTGTTTTATTTGCGATTTTGTTTGAAAATTGTTGGCTTGCTCAGAAGAACTACCTTGTATATGGAAAAAATTAAGCGTTAATTTAGAAAATATTAACTTTTACTTAGCACCTGATAAGAATTATTGGTAAAACGCTATTGATACATTATTTGAATAGCCTAAATAAAGCTACGCGGTAACGTTGACTTAACTGTCGCATACCATCGGACGCCTATATCAAAACGATTAGCTGTACGAAAAAAGTTGATAATTATACTTGCTAAAATTTTCATTATAACCATTTTTACTATAAACTTACATTATCAGACATAATCCCAGAATTTTTGCCAGTTTCTCTATCCATAAATTGTGGTGGTATTTGCTCAGGCAGAATATATTTGTAATACCTATGTTTGGACTTGGAATAAAACTTTAATCAAGAATTTAGCTTGTGGTGATTGTTTTTTATAGCTACATTCATTAATACACAGAAAGACGGTAAAACATTTTACGAACAATTTTGACAACTGACATATTTTTTTAGAAAAAAAATATAATTGAAAGGTTTAAACGACATGCTGTCCGAAAGTATTATAGGTTTATGATAAAAAAATATAGTTAATTTTTTAAAATAAAAAGTGTTAATAATTGATATAATATAATGCGCCAAATTGCAAACGTTGCTCATGCATGTGACAAATTCAATTTCACACCTATTATAATAAAATAAATGTCTTTTTCATTTACCTACAGTGAGGTGGTAAAGTATGGAATCATGACAAAAGCTTAAGTGATGGTTTGTTATATTCAAAAATCCTCAATACGTTGATTTATAATTATTAAATTACACATTTCTGTGAAAAGTTCAATTTCCGCCCGGCAATTATTGGTACTGAATTATGACGTCATCGACACTTTTTTAAATGGCATCCTCATTTTTTTGTTACTAATTCTGGTAGATTATTTAATTGTTTAAATCATATCGGAAATAATTTTACGGGCTTACATACAATAATTTTCAAAAAAAAGACAATAGAAGAAGAAAATATTAAAATATTAATCCTTCGGGGTACCTAATAGGTTTTGTGAATAAAATATGAACTTGCATTTGGGTAGAATTAATTGCCATAAAAACGAATCCGGCCTCTAAAATTTTCTATCGCATAAGGTTTTCGCAAAAGTGTCAAAACGTGCGATTTTGGTAATTTTTACCATTTTTTGTCAATTAACAGATCTGTCAACAGCAATAAAAAATATAGGGTGACCACTTAAAAAACTGTCGATGACATCATAAATTATTATTAATATTAATGTGTATTTTGATACTTTGAAATCCGCGTCCGAGGATTGTTTTAAATAACAAACCGTTTCAGATATTTTGTCATGTTTCCATATACTTTGCGCGGCCACGGTATTTTGTGGCCAAATATCTAATACATTCCATTATTTTTTTAATTTAAACAATGAAAATTGTATTCTTCGGTAAATATCCATCCAGTAAATTTAACGATAACTAAAAAAATATTTTCTTGTTGCAGATATCATCAGCGACATAAGTTCTTTTTAGTTCTTCAGAACAAAAAACATTTGGTAAGTAAATATTATGTTGATAATTTGTAATTTATTTGTACGTATTATAAATTTACTTAATGTAGCTAATAATCAATTCGAAATTGTTCGGGTATTTTTAATTTCTTTGAAATAACAAAATAAAATAGGTTATTAGAACTATTTTTTCTTCTCATTCCGCATAGAGTAATTTTATCGTTATACTAAACCATAATTATTATTACGTACATAGTAATTATATTTCCTTTCCATCCGTTCATATGACAATCTGTAGTCTCTTTATTTCCACAATAAGCCACGTGTCTTTAAAGCCATGGTATCGAAGAAATGTCCAGTATGACAGGTATGGGTAAGCCGGCCTTGGTATATATCAGTATATATCTGACATTCTTTTTTTTCACGTGATATGTCACGTCACATTTTTTTTCAGCTCTCTACCAGAGCTTAAAATTTTAGCCATGGGAGCATCCTGGGACCAACGGAAGATGGAAGTAATCAAGTCTGGACTGGACCCACATCATCTGGAGCATATCTAACAGCGAGATCTTCTTCAAAATCTTAACCTAACCAGTTGGCTTAGCGTTCATGATTGATTTATTCCCGGATCTGTTGCCGGAATATTGATCATCGATGAAGATCTCAACGATGCAGAGGAGGTTGCCCTAATGTTACCAGATGGTGACATTTTTGGCTCGCCTAACATCGCTTACCGTCCGGCTTCTTCAAAATCTTAACCTAACCAGTTAGCTTAGTCGTTGAAGATCTCAACGATACCAAGGAGAATGGCATGGCCCCGGCACTCACTGTCACTGTCACTAACAGTGATTTTTTGTCAAAATTGACAAGCTGTCAGGTCTGCACTTTTTTAATGTTTACCTTTACCTACATTTCCTTTAGCCCATGTAGAGGAAGGTCGTGTTCTTATGGAAGTGGCAGGAAGTTGCTCTTGATGAACACCGAGAGCGCCCCGTACTCTTCTAGAGTACCGACAGATGCATCTGGCAGCCAGTGGTCACAACCACAACCAGTGCCCTTTTGCTGACACACAGACGTCAGTGCCACCTCCGGGCATGCCTAGGCTTCAGTTACACGCATGTAGAAGAGGGCCGTGTTGTTGTGCGTAATAAGCTGCATTCTGACATCTGATCCATGTTGGGCAAGACGACGGACACCAGAGGTGCGTTATTCTATCATTCACCACTTCAAGAAGACCACAAGTGACAGAAAGCTACTCTTGGTGTACACCGAGAGCACCCAGTAAACTTCTAGAGTGCCGCCAGATATATCTATCTGGCAGTGGTCCCAGCCAGTGTACCTTTTGCTGACACCCAGCTGTCGGCGCCTCCTCCCGACATTGGCCAAGCTGTAATTTCAGTAATGCATTACACAATTCAATGATGTATAAACACTATAAAATTTCCGTAGACTGGTCCAGAAATTAAATAATTTTTTACAGATTTTTGAGATTCAACGCATTTGAATACTAAAAGAATAATAGTCCTCAGTTTTGGGGGAGGAGTATGTGCATCAAAATATTATGGTCTATTTTGCAAAGTTAGTGGATCAAACTGAGGTTCCTCAGTTTATTACTTTGTGTTCAATAATTATGGCGACTTACCGTTAAGTTAGACAAACCTCACAATGAGGTCATCAACAACTCCCCAATCGATTAGTTATTGATTGTTGAAGTTTTGTAATTGTGAATATCGAACTATTCAACAATATGCAGAGACCAAAGGTCAACTTTTTTTATATCTTGCGAATTCTGGCGCAATATCCTGGGACGCTGATGACTGGTCTAAAGTACCCTTTCAAGGCAGACATCCTTATATTTGGTACCAGTATACAATATCCCAACCGTCAGAACCAGGAACGTTTCCTATCGGAAGCCAGTATTTAGACCATATTGAAATGCGTACATTGGGCAAAGAATCTGGGTGACCATATTTGGTCGTTATTCAGGGCCGACTAAGATATGTTGTATCAAGGTGGACCAATTCTTCTGATCAGTTTCTGCCCCCAAATTTTCTTAAGAAAGAAGAACCGGGTGACTCTAATAGAAAATCAAATTTAGTGGAAATTGAGATTTGTCATCACTTTCCAAAATTGCAAAATTCTGTTCGTGAATTATAGCTCTATTACTCTGTTACTCTAGTAATTATTAAAATCAAACTCTAAATATTCAGAGAGAATATTTCAAAATAATGGAGATTGGCAAAATTTTTAATGTTGCCTTATAATTTGAAATATATTTCGGTCTATACAAGACTATTTTAAAGAAAGTGTCTTGTCTTTTAAGCAAAATTCCTTAGCTACCATATTCTTGGCTTGAGTGCTGTCATTAGATGACTCTATATAAGGTGGTTCACTCCGTATAAAGACTGAAATGTTTTCAAATGAAAACTTTTAGATATCCCTATCGCATTGCTTTGTATCAAGAAAATTGCTGTCGAGCATTTGACAGATTAAGCAAACCATCCCAAGGATGTTTAGGACGTAAAATTTGTTTGTTTTCTAAAAATATGTTAGAGCCGATTTTGCTTCAAGATCATTAAAAATAGACTAATATCTGATAACTGAATTCAGCTAATTAATTTTGCTGCCAAAAGGATTACTCAATGTTTGGATACGCCTTCTATACTTTTATTTGTACCGAAAAGTATTTAATCGGGGCACGCTTGTTTGTTCCTGGTTAAAGAACCTAATTTCATAGCGGCTGAAGTCCCCCATTTTTTTTTTGTGGCAAACAACATTCTTTATTCTTTCTTATATTTGCACCTCTAGAATACTCTCCTAGAAGTAATCCTACAACAAATTTCAGTTGTGCGCTTTGGCCGTTACAACCGCAGTTGTCCTATTGTACAGAGCCTTTCCCTGTTGACAGGATAGATGTCAACCAAGCTCTAAACCGGCTAGGGATTAGGTATGGAATCAACAGATGTTGCTCATAATTCTGCTGCAAATTTTTAAATTCACATAAATTAAAGCGACATTTGGGCTGAGATAAAGGGAATTTTCATTTAAATTGCCTATTTGACCAAAATTTTCAACGTTATTAACTTGCGTATCCTCCACAACGAAGTTATTACTTCCTTCGGTCATTACGGCATCGCAACGTTGCATGCGTGTGTGTCATATGTTTTATATGACTATTAGTACCATGACTATTAATACCTTTTAGAGTCTGCCCAATAGGTTTTTACTCTTTCATTAAGAAATGCCTGCTGCACTTTTCAGATATTTTGAGCGGTTTGGGTGCGCAAATCAAAGATTCCTGACACTCCTGTATAGGCAGCTGACTGTTAATATAAGCCTTGAAAGATATATTTATCTTTTTTTACACTTGTTTTGTTACAATAACAAACTTAATAATTGGGTCTAAGATGGATCCCAAAAGTTACGCTAACGGGGCAATTACTTTGTTTGTTGCGTTGGATCGACCAAGGGCGTGAACTTGGAGCAGCTAAATGGACCGTTTATATCTGCGGTCCTTCTCCCGCTCACGGGCAGTCCCATAAGTCTGCTCCAGTCCTGGGGGTACGCGGACCCCTAAGTTGGCGATCGCTGGTTTATATTAACCATTTGGATACGGAGGTCGGCTCATTGTTGATACGTTCCTGTGAACCGTTACCAATAATTTGTGTTTTTACTTCTGGACAATAATAACCGCGCAGCCGCTGCTGGGTTAGTTCTTTAAGTGACAGTTCACCATGACTACAGTCAAAACAGTCTAGAGTTGTCTTTATAGTCAATCATATGTAAATTAGATGCTGAGCCATCAAAACACTAAGGAATTTATTGGATACCCTTTCTTTATTATTTGTGGATAAAGTTTAGACCGCTCATGTTATCTGAAACTACCGGTAAACGGTGTTGTCAAGTCCCGTCCAACTAAGCTTAAGTTTTTACTTGGTACTCAGCAATTGTATTGAATTATATTACTTTTCGAGGCAGTAAGAAACAATATGCATATCAAATATGGGACACCATTAGACTTATTGAAATAAAGAAAAGCCTAATTAAAAGATCTAATTAATTATACTTTTGCCTTTGTCCGCTGCTCATCGCGTTCAAAGATTTTCCCAATGGTTATTAAACGTCTAATTTTATTCATAACCATATGCAATTAATTCCAGTCTTTATTTATATACATCTATGTGTGTTATCTGTTGCTGTAGGTACGATTGTTTATCTATAATATTAATCTTTTTTACAAAGTACATTTACCGATTATTTACAAAGGTCTACATCATGATATATACCTTCTTATTGTTTATAGCCTTAAAAGGGCCACATAGACAGGTATATTAAAGTATTTATACTAATTAGTACATTGGAATTATTAAAAGTTGATTCATATGTATTCCGTACTGATGACGACTAATAGTCCGAAACACGTGCCTATGGTTGCTTTCTTCGATGACGGAATTACCCGATAATTACCTTTCTCCATATGTATTTCATGCACTTGTCACAAGTCATGCAAGCATTGGCATCTAGTCTTGTGTTGGCAGTTTGCCTAAATTGGTTGAAATACCCACAATTTTGCAATTGTTCTTCAATTTTACAACTGCATGCATGAAAAGAAGTTTGATGAAAGTTTTTACATTTGACTCTTTAACTTTGAATAACATAACGATATATTGTTGCAATAACATGTTAACAAAATGTTAACATGTTCTCTCAAGTGCATTTTGTTGTTTCTTATTCATAAACAGACGATAATGCTGTTTTGGCTCTAAATTGCTCTGTGCTTTAAACATCTACAGATTGTCATATGAACGGATGGAAAGGAAATATAATTATATGATTAAACGAACTTACCTTAGTGAAGTTCTATCATAATTATATGATCTTTCCATCCGGAATATGACATAACCCACCCTTCCTTTGTTTAGACTTTCCCGAACCCTGACCAATTTAGAGACCCTATGCTTTCAAGAGAATGTCAGATATATACTGATATATACCAAGGCCGGCTTACCCATACCTGTCATACTGGACATTTCTTCGATACCATGGCTTTAAAGACACGTGGCTTATTGTGGAAATAAAGAGACTACAGATTGTCATATTCCGGATGGAAAGATCATATAATTATGATAGAACTTCACTAAGGTAAGTTCGTTTAATCATATAATTATGTCAGTAACGTAGGTTTACTCGGCGGAAAGTTTGTGGATTGCTTACGTAAAATGACTCGGAAAAATTACGAATATAGTCGTAATTATTTCCAACAATTTCTTTCCACAAAATCCTTAATAATGTTTACCTTCATAACTGATGATGACCGGGCAGTTCTGTATTTCTCGTTAGCATGTAGACGAAAATTCTGCTACGCAAATTTAAACGATTCACATGTAAAAATAGCAAAGAATACTTTCTACATTTACTTAAAATAAAACATAATAATATGATTTGAATTTAAATTTGTCTTAGTTTTTAATTTCTGCAATGATACACATTTGCATCTAATGATTTACACTTCCGTGCAATAATATCGGTCCACCTAAAATGTACAGGGTGGGCCAAATTTGATGTTACTATAGGAGATCACGGTAAAATTTCATTCTTTTATTTAAATTGAAAATTACGGAATGCCGTTTGAATAGTATGAAAAATGCGCAATAATCGAATGCTTTAATCAAAGTAATAACAATAATTGTGATATAACATCCGAAACATAATTCACTCGTTATCCAGGTAGTGCAAGACTGCACAAACTAGTTTTTGGCATTAAAAGAACATCAATTACGGGTTGATTAATATGCCAAAAGCCGAACATTGTGATATGGAAGTGGTATGCTGAAGAAACTGTCATGAAAGTATGTAGCCGTGATCCTACAATTTCCAGTCGTCAATCTTCACTTTATATCGACATGTCGAGGGTATAACTGAATGGTTAAACATTGCAGGATATCGTGTTTTATTCGTAGTAAAATAATTAGAATTATTGGCGCATTTTTCATACTATTCAAACGGCATTCCGTAATTTTCAATTAAACTAAAAGAATCAAATTTTACTAATTTCACTGATTAGTAGTATCAAACTACTACTGACATACGCCTACTCAAAGAAATCTCGAAGACAATAATCATAATGCCGCTGATATATGTCATATCCAGCTATGGTTTCCGTTTAAAAAAAACACAACTTTATGTTATATCTACAAAACTATTAGAGATATTTAAAATCTGCGAATTCCACTGAATTCTAATCGAAAAAGTGCCTGAAGAACGTGCAAATATCATTCGTCTGGTTTAACAAACAACAAAGATATCAACAAGTATCAAAATAGCGAAAAATCGAGTGTTGTGTTACAACTCGAAAACAAAAGACGATAGCTAATTTTGGTTTTCACCATTGAGTTTCTCTCAAAAAAAGACGACACAACAACCTTACTCATTTTTCGATATCTCTTTTAGTTACCCAAATCTTCTATAGTAACATCGAATTTGGCCCACCCTACACTTTAGTTGTACAAGTTGGAAATTAAACCAATTTTTCAATTTGTATGATTTTTACTTAATTGAATGTTATTTCCTCAACAAGAGCACTGGGGTAGTATTTTTTAATGATTATTTAATTTTGAGCATATACAGGGTATAAGAACTGAGGTAAGTTTTTTTATCGAGATTTGCAGAGTTTATCCACTGCAATCAAACCGTTCCCGACCTTTTTAAACATTTTGATTTTAAAGGTTGTCATTATTTTCTCTTCTAATAATGATGCTACAATAAGAACAGTAATGACATGACGCGAACGGGTTAAAAACGGAGATATGAAGTCCGTTAATTATTGAAATTTTTTTGCATTACTTATTTTACTGTAAAAGAAGTGGGGATGTTAGCGTTACATTTGTTAATCAATGCTTTTTAATATCATGACATTATGTGACGTCCTCGTGTTATAATAACAGCTATCTAGCCGTTATTCATAGAATTAATTAATTTGTTTAATTTTTTTGATTTCCTTATAAGGACCATTTTCAATTAAGTTATCAATCCTATCAAAATAATCCGCTTTATCCAGGATGACCACCTTATTACCTTTGTCAGCCTTAAGATAAAAACAATTCTTCTTCTTGAGTCCTTCAATAATTTTGTATTGATCTTTACATTCATTACTAACTTTAAAGTCCTGTTGATTCAGTAAAAGCTGATTCTTACAAGAGCTCCTGATTGCAGCTTTTGTGGTGTCATTACATTGGCCAATTGAAGATTCAATTCCTGATATAAACTCTATAGTAGGCATCGTTTTATTAGGCAAGTTGTATTTTAAGCCTTTATTCAGAAAGTTAATTTCAGTTTTTGAGAAGGACTCAGAAGATTCATTGATAACTATGTTACAATCTAAATTCTTAGTTGGAAATTGTTTCAACAAAACATCACTGTTTCGTTGAGATAGCAAAGAGAGTTTCTTCCTATGGTTGAAATTAACCTTATCAATTTTGTGATTGATGATTTCGTACATGTTTTGTTGAAACACTAACCATTGTTGGTAATTGAGATCTGAAAGATCTTTACAAAGTTTTAAATGCAAATTATATTTTTCTAACTCTAACCTACTTCTTTTTGCGTATAGATATTTAATTTCCAAATCAAGCCATTTTCTTTTAGCAAACAACGTCAAGGATTCTGTGAATCTTGACTTAACATTTAAATTAATATGAACAAATTTAGGAAACAAACATTGATTTTTGGATTTCTTTAGAAATGAAATATCTGCACCTATTTTACAAATCTTAGTACTAAGTGAACTATATCTATTTAACTCCGTTGACCGGGAAGCCATGTTAATGACAATATTTTGGAGACTGTGGCGAACTTAATAATAAAATTATAAACCCCTAACCACAACAAGTATTTTAGAACCTAAATACGTATTTCAGCAACTATGTTGCCATCTTCAGTAGAACCTAAAAAGAGGAAAAGAGAGATTAGCACTTCATAGTATCTTTACTGGATATTGTCCAAGCAAATCACTAGTGGAAGTGACGTCCATGTTAAAAATTACCCTATATATACCCATTTGTTGTTCGCACCTCAGTGAATTTTGATCATTGAAGCGTAAAAAACAAGTTTTAATTAAAGCAGGTCAAACAATGGCGAACTAGGTATAGGACCCCTGTCTGAATTTATTAATTTATCTCTATTCAAGGGAATAAAGATACTTTCCAAGCTGTTTAGTTCCCTATTATTTGACACAGCTTTTACAAGTTTTAAGTCATCTACAACTACTTTATGACCTGTGTCTAAAATATGTTGGGCCACACTAGATTTTTCAAAACGATTATATTTAAAATGAGCTACATGTTCTTTGAACCTAGTTAAAATTGTTCTTCTAGTCTGGCCTACGTATTCTTTTTCACAGTCATGACATTTGATACAATATATACCAGATTTATTTTTGTTTGAGTTTTGTTATTTTTATATTAGTAGCGTTACCCTTCATGATGCCCGTTATGGGCGAAACCGGTCGCTAACACAATTATATTTACCTTTTGGAACAGAGAAGAACGTTCGTTTTATTTCTACGAAAATTGATAATAGTTTTGTAATTTATATTATATTTTATAAGTTTAACAATTATTGCCCCTAATTCCAAGCTAAGCGTATATTTTGATCCGAATATTTTGACACCTAAGTGAACCTAATTTAAACAGTGCTCTTAAATCAGACACTTCTGGTAGATTATTCCGACAAATATAAACATTCTAGTAAATATTAAATGTTTTAAATATTTATTATTAGGAAATGTTCTTGCATCTGGAATTTTTAGTGTTTTTCTTGGCGCCGCTTTTTATTCTGTTCCTTTTTTGCTTCCTTTCTTATTTCTCTAGAATGATTTTCTTTTGTGTTTTTTTCTTTTTTCTTTTTGCTTAAGTCGAATTGCAGTTTCCTTGTAAGGAAAATATCAACTTTTAGCATGACACTCAATGATCAAGATCAAACTTTTAGGTTAGGTTCTGACCATTAGAACATTGGCAGAATAAGAAACGTTTGTGCTTTGATCAGTGTAATGTCAAATCAACAAACAGAGTATCCTAAAATAAACTTTTAATGTTGTAGATTTCTTATTTTACCCAACTAAACAGAAATATGTCGGAATTTAGGACACATTTGGGACGTTTACCTTACTGCTGCATGGTACGTTTTAGGCCACTTCGCATCATGTCATTGCTGTTGTTATTGTAACATCTTTATTACGAGAGGAATTTATGTGAATCATTAAAATGTAAGTGTTCGAAAAGATCGGGCTACTGATACCAGTTGATACATATGGCTATATCAGGTACAATCGTCAAAGAGCTGCAAATTTTGATACAAAAACATACCTTAATTCTTACATTCTTAATTCTTACATTCTTATATGCTCAAAACTGAAATTTCAATAAACAAAATACTACCCCAGCGCTGTTGTTGAGGAAAGATACTTAACGCGAAAGTTGACATACATTTTACGTAGATCGATTTTACATTCCAGTTTATTGCCTATTGCTCAAGTAACTTGGTTTTGTTCATAATTGAGAAACTAATTCGGAAAGTTATGAAGTTTGGGGAAGATGGTAATGTAACAGCATAAAGGTCCTAGAAAATGTCCCGGCATCTTGGACGAATATCAACAACAGACCTGTCCCATCCACCCATCCATCCCATCCACCATTTTTTTAAATTGCAATGCGTATGTATTGCTCTTCAAATCATAGTGTTGCAAACATGTACATTACGATTCCATTACAAGTGTCAAATGCACCAGAGGTCTTATAGTGTACTTTCAAATAGAAAACTTTCCGAATTATGTCTCTGATTTATTAATGGAAATAGAGCTTCGGCACTATCTTTAAGTAAATTGAAAATTTAGAGTTCCACTGGCTTTCTGAATAATACTGTCGGCGTATCGATAGGTACCTACTTTGTAAGTTGAGCGTCCTAACAATAACACGCCTGAAAATGTAAAGCCTATTACATATCGCTCTCTGTCATCGCTCTGAATTATTCATAAGCGAACAAATGACTGCTGCATACAGATTGCAAAGAATTGTCACGGCATTTTTAATAGGTAGACCTGTATATAGAAACGCATCCTGCAGTTGTTTTCAAAGTGTTTTTAACCTTTCATGTGATGCAAATGGATGCTATTCTTGGGGTTAAGTACATACTTTCGTACTATCATAACAAATAGTATGGTATTCATATGCATTTATTTCAATATATTTCGCACGGAATATCGTGTAGGTTGTAAATCCACTGGCACATCAAAATTATGACAAAAATGAATTTCTCTATATGCCCTTTTATATTATACCATATTATAAAGAATACTAATTACATTGTCTTTTCAACTATTTAGCTTATACCCGTGCATAGGTAATGAAAAGGTTTCGGACATATTCAATTGTTGCTCAATAAATTTTCCTTAACAACCTTGCCTTAAAAAGACGTATAAACTACATGTATTAGCTTACACATGTTGACTTTGTTAAATAATAACCAAAATCAATAGGCATAAGGAAAACTACAAAAAAGTATATAGTCTTTTATGCTTTTAAACAAGCTTTTTCTTGAGTTTTTACTTTATCATACGCAGTATGCTAAAGTATTGTAATCATGCCGAAAAAAAAAAAATTGAGATTTTAGCGGAAATAGGTCTTCTTGGGTCCCCTGAACATTTTTGACCAATGTACAAAAAAATGTCTGTGTGTGTGTGTGTGTGTGTGTGTGTGTGTGTGTGTGTGTGTGTGTGTGTGTGTGTGTGTGTGTGTGTGTGTGTGTGTGTGTGTATGTGTGTACTCGATTTTTGTGACGACGATTCCGGAGAAACTACTAAAGGTATCGGGACGAAAGTTCATATTTAGAAGTTTTATGACTAAACTTAGAGCTGAAAAGCTTTTGGTTCAAAAGGGTCCAAAGGAACTGCGTATTTACTCTTAGCATTTTTCAATGATTTTGCAAATGAACCGTCATTTCTGTAATTTCGTCGAAACAGTTAAATAGTAAATTAAAGTAGAGGAAATTTTATATAATTTTTGTGTATGACATTTTTTGGTAAAATTAATAGTTTAGCTGTAGGAGCAAATTCTATTTGTTCGAGATCGTATCTGCATTAATATAGGATTTGCCAGATATTTTTATTCTAATGACAGTAGGTAGTGTCAAAGGCTGATTTTTTGACAATACCTACTGTCAATATCTGTCAAATCCAGGGCAATTCGTTTTATTTTAATGCAAACACGATCGATCTCGATCAAATAGAATCGAATGCAGCTAAACTATTAATTTTATATATTGTATGATAAAGTCATGTGCCTGGCCACATCAGATTTTTTAATGTAATACCAAAGATAAGAGAATAGAAAGATACGACGCTTCGGGTCTGCTCCGTTGATTTAGTGGGGTCCGCATTCGTTGACCTTGAACGCATGTGGGCTTTAAATCGTTGACCAAACAATGCGGAAATTGGCGGGAGTTTTAAACTAACGAATACAATGCACGATGGGCGGCAACGTTACCGACCATTACCGACATTAGAGGTTATGTAATGCAAATAAAAACAAATCAATATTCACATATATAAATAAAATAAAACGTATCCGATAGTCGCCTAAACGGAATATTAACAAACTGACCACTCCTTAAAATGCTTATTAAAACACTGCATACACAATCTTAAACAATCCAATAAACTTAAACACCAAAGTAAGGTTATGTCACCCGATGTCACCCGCTAGTATACAAACACAATCAGCTGTTGGTAGCCATCTTTTCGTTGACCAAATCTATCTCACTCTCGAACCGCGTTTTCTTGTCTAGTGACGTATCTTATAATAATTCTTTTATCTTTGGTAATACCGTTGCAATTTGTTTTCAATTATACAGTGTTTTTTTTTTATTGAGTGTTTTATAGTTTGACTTAGTGTTTATAAAGGGTGATAGAGGATGTCATTTATCCCCTATTTAACCAACATTAACAACAGTCTACCTACTACCGCAAGTGCCGAACAATATTCAGGTTACTGGTTAGTAAAATTTACCTCATTACATATTTTCTTGGAATTACAATTAATATTACATAAACTAGAAAAAATAATTACGACATCTACCATTCGCTTTGTTTATTTTGCGACAAACTTGTAAATCAAAATCTGCAAAAATATCGATGATATGCATTAAAAAAATGGAATACTTTATTTTCAACCCAAAAATGTCAACTCAATTGTCAAATTAGAGTAGTAAAAAGACCAACCGACTTACAAAATAAATATATTGGATTTTATTACTCCAGTTATCAAGATTATTTCGGATAGACCTGTATTCAAGCCGTTGTACAGAAAATAAAATATATTAAATATGTAAATGATTTATGAAATGATATCGATATGTAGTAAATTTGTTATAGTAAAGCCGCAATTTAACCAAGGTGATAGTGGAAACAAATATACATATTACTATTGACAATACAAATAAAAATATCAATACCAGATATGATACATGTCACTCACTCTTTCCTCAATATATTTGAAATAATAAAATATTTAATAAGGAATCTCAAGGTGGCATTAGGTAATCCAAATAAGCATACCAAAGGTTATAAAATATAAAAAAATGTAAAAACTATCAAATGTATAAAAAGATTATTTTAAAAAAGAATAGACAAAAAACAAGAAGCTGTTTAACGGTACTGCTTTAGGAATACTATCTATTATATGTAATCGGATTTCCGTAACTAGTTTTAGAGTTTTAAAAGGACACTACCGATATATCCTTTCGATGGTACACGTTATCCAATGGATAACTATGAATGGATGGGTTTAAGACTGGCTGCGACCGAAGTACACGATCAAAACTGTCTTGTTCTTGTGTTTACTTATATTTTGTTAATTTAAATGGGCCTTATATACGTCAAATTATGTTTTTGTTTTATTAATATCTGAATATTAATATTACTCAATTTATCAGACTGCTTGTACATCAAAGACAATATGAAATTTGTTTTGCATTACAGGACAATGTCAGTACTTTCCTAAGATCCTTATGATATAATATGATATAATATCATAATACGCACAATTACTATTTGACAGTACACGTGCAATAATGAAGAAGACCATACAATAAGAGAATGATTCCCAGAAGCACATACATTATCAATTTCCAGAGAACAAAATCAAAATATTTCTAAACCGGCTTCTCGAGATTTTCTTCCGTCTACTATAAAAGTGGAAATAAGGAAAAATTTAAAATAGGATGCTTTAATAGTTTATTACGACAAATATAATCTATTTTTAAGCTAAAGTGCCCCAAATTGTTCAAAATTAATGTTTTTAGTAAGTTTGAAATTATTGTTCTTTTGGTACTTTTCAAGAATTCTGAATTATTTTGATAGATTAAATATTTAATTGGCACAATGCAATACAATATTTTTAATTGAGTTTTATGTAAATTATATCTATATCTTACAAACCAAGCATATTTAAAGTATGTTTGTTTAAAGCGCTTCGTAAATCTAACGCAAATTAATTAACACTCATCAATAAAAAGGTTCGTAAACGTGAAAATAAAAATCTGTCGTGTACTGTCGTCCCTCATTTGACGTTTCGAACCCCTAGTATGTCGTGTCGCCTTTGTCGTTAAGAATACCTAATTTGTCGTTTTATTTTTTTGGTCTGAATATATGTGATCCCAAAAAAACAAGTTAATATATATCAGAAGCTATTCAATTTGTAAGATTTCAACTAGATACAGTTGGAAAGACAAATGTATCAGTATTCGTAATGTGTTATAAAATATACAGGGCGTTTCATTAAATAAACCACGCCTGAATGCAACACCCTATATAAATAAAAATATTTTTTTATTGCAGAAAAAGATGGGCGAAATAGCTTTTATATAAATCAACTTTATTTTTTTTCTTAAGACCACCGAAATATCTACCGAACGAACGATGTTGTTTCTTTCGTTCTATGTCATTGAAGATTCCAAATTATCAGATTACCGTCACTCGGAATTTTATAAGGAGAAAAAGGTTAAGGCTCCGTTGTAAAAACATCGCAACTACGAAATAAATTGTTTAGATTCGATGTTTTTCTGTTGGGGTCCGTGTCTGTGCCGTGGTTTACGTATCGATTAAAGCTTATGGTGTCTGCGATGAGCTGGCCATACGTTACAGCCGAAATACGGCCATTGTTTACATATCTGATATTATCAGATAAATTATCGCATTTTTCGGTTAGCGTAAAAGTTATAATGTTTCGGCTGAAATTGTACATAGATAAAAAATCTATTATTGTATTATGACTTTGGCTAGGGGTATTATATTTGAAAAAAAAGGGAAAGATGTAGAAGTGAAATTTATTTTTATCTTACTAAAAATTATTTTTTGCCTAGCCGAACTCCTTATATATTTAAGAATTGACAGTGGGAATTTCATCAATTTTGAACAATCAATAACGCCGTTAATAGAAAACGCGTTTTAGCACAGGTAGAACTGGGTCTTAAGACCCAGTTCTACCTCTCCTAAAACTCGTTTTCAAATAAAAGCGTTCTTAGATAAATAACGAGATGGGCTGGATGAAAAATCATGTTTTGGAGAGGTGAAAATTTATTTTACTTCTACTTATTTGGATTTTTTCAAATATAAAACATCTAGCCCAACTCATGATACAAAAATAGATTTTTTATTTATGTAAAAGTTTAACCCAAACATTATAACTACGATAATAAAGCGTAATTGCCAGAACTGTTTTATTTGCCCATTTTACTGCTGCCCGGTGTAGACACCAGACGTCAGGAGCCTTAACCACCGCCTATAACTGGCGACTACGGATTGACGTTGGTAGGGGACAGGCTGACCACTCCCAGCAAAAAAAAAACAACATAGAAACGAACCATTTCGTTTCGGAGTTGCGATGTTTTCCGAACGGAGCCTTAAGGACAATGTGTAGATGTAACGCCCAACAATATTGTTATAAAAAATGAATTTATTTTAATGAAAATTTTATAAGAAAATTCAACTCCTTGTAAAAAGAATCCTTTATGTTTTTCCGTTACAGAACTACGGCGTTCTTAACATTGAAACATACATATACATGGAACCTTATGATTCTTCGTCGCGATATAATATAGGGTTATGCCACTCCGCATGTTGGCCCAAACTTTTAAGACTCTTAAATAACTATTTTCTATAGATCTGACGAAAGACATTAAATAGATTTTATTATAAATAACAACAACAAAAATTAAGTAAAATGAAATTTAATGTTATTAGATAAAAGTAGGTTTATGACACAAGTGCGAAAACACGTAGGTATCTGTTTATAAAACCCAGTGTTAAAAATGACTTTTTACAGAATCTTTTACCAATGTCAATATTTTTCAACTGTCGGAAGGGAGTGTGCAAAATTGCTGTTTGTTCAGTAGTGACTATTAAGAAACGTGAAAACTTATTTATTGTCTCTCTTGCCCTGTCGGAATCAGAATCGTACACTTTGCTCCGTTATTCCTCCTAAAAGTAGTTATTTTTAGTGTGCCATAATAAACGAATGCTTCAAGTTGTTGAAATTGTGAAAGTGATAATAAATGGCATAGCCTTCTGAGTTTTATTTATGTGTAAATAACTCAATAAAAGCACATATTTTTCGCCTAGAGTCAGTTAAGTTAAACAATCACGTTTTGATTTCAGAATACTTAATTTTACTGAATTATTTAATGTTACTTTTGTAGCTCAAGAAACTTGCAATTAAGATTATTATAAAAACAATCAGTGTATTGATACTGGTTGTTGTAGTTATATTAGTTATATGTTTTGCTAATTTCTGAAAACTGTACATACGAGATATTTCATCGTAATATTTGAGGAACAATTTTAGGAATCTTACAATAAGTCTTTAAGCAAAAATGCTTAATACTTTCTAACGATGAAGAAAATTACCATAAACTCGTTATTGTACTACCAGATAAACGGAGCATTAAACGGTGTTAAAAACAAAAAATGCCAAACCGCGTAATATAAACAGAAAATGACATTAGCAGAATTCAATAAATCCTTACTGAATTCTTCAAGTGAACTGGTAAATTCCTTAATTTGCACAGTTCATTGAAATTTCTAAATCTCCCGTCACGACCGTCCGACTTCGCATGGTTTCAAACTTTTTACAAAAGTAATAAAATTCATCCACTCATAAAATCAGTGAAGTAGGACAGCCGTACGAGTACTGCCTAAGAGAAAAATTACTTTTGCCTTGGCTAGAGAATATTTTTTTCTCATTATTCGACCAGATTTCTACAATCAATTATTTTTATCAAATAATCTATTTTAACGAAATAACCACTATGTGGAATGCATTTTACATCCAAACGTTAGAAGTTGTTCTGAAACTTAGTAATAACTAATAGTACAGATTGTGATAGTACATTAAAAAACAAATGCGTACAACGTCAATTCTGGAAACAATGGAATGTAGGACACGCGTTACACATGCGCTCGATTCTTCGTATTGGCTGTAAATCAGCCTGGGTAATCTATGGTAATGGCCTGGGTACCTACGGTTATTTATGCGATTGCGAACTTGCGTGAAGAACTCGGAAGTGGAAAACTTGAGGTTGAACTACAGTTTTACTAGCTCGACCACTTGAGTTTTATGATTATCGTTGTACATACAGCGGATATAAAACCATAGTCTCAATCACAACCATAGCTTCAATCACAACGTAGTTGCTAGCTGATGTGAGGTCAATGAGCCACGTGTCATGGGTCAACGTTAATCGAATGCAGAACTCAACATTCAAGTTGTTTGATACTCAAATGTCAATTTTACTAACTCAAGGATGTCTGTCATTACGAAAAGTCAAATTAGCACCTGTCAATACTCATGAAACGGACCGTAGACCGGGTTGATGATAACATTATTAAATTTCCTGATGATGTGGTGGATTGTTAAGAGGAGATATGGAAGCAATCTTTAGGTGATGACGTTACGATGTTGAGCTGGCATTCGGGGTTCTGCTGAAGATCAAGGTTCTCAGCGCTCGTTTCAGCCTACTTATGGAATTCCGTCCGGTTGCGTTATTCTTTATGTATCAAAATGTGCTGCGGAATATAACATTTTTTGCCACTCTTTATGTGTAACGTAAGAGAAAACTTTAGCAGGCACGAATGAAACATATATATATATATATTAGTATTGTTCATAAAAAATCAATAGTAAAATGTATTCTCCTGTCATTTAAGTTTTTGCATTAAACAGTAACAGAAAACGTTTTACAGCGTTGTCTCATGTTTTGTTTTCTCTTTAAAGTTCTGGCTTTCATTGCATCCTGCTTTAAAACTTCTGTCAAGTTTAACAATGCATGAACGCATAAAATGTCAAAATGCACAGAACTTATTGATACCTAATAAGAATACGCGACCTGGCACAAATCTCTAAGAAGACTGAAACAAAATCTTGAACCTTGATCATCAGTACTATGAAGAGAATAGCTAGAGACATTTACTGTGGTAGGGTATATTCACTTTGTCATAACATTTCTAACACCCTTAAGAAAGTGTGGCAGGTATAGATCTTTTTGATCGGCTTTGAAAACTGACTCGATTTAGCCGATTTATTTATTTATACAAGCTTATCTCTTAAAAAGTAAGGATAAGTTCATGAATATCAAAAATCTCCATTTTTTTTCACATTCACACAATATCTGCCGCATTTTAGAGCAACTGATCTGAAATGTGGTATACAAGCTGATCTCTTAAAAAGAAAAGAACCTTTTTGTGAATGGGCAAAATCAGTGAACACCGTTTTTTTATAATTTTCTTACTAGTTAAAACTGGTATTTCGCTACTGTAAAATTCATAGTCATTAGTTGTCTTGTATTAAATTGTCAGTATTTTAAAAGCGTCTCTGGCAATACTTTAAATTAGAGGATGGGGGGGGGGGTGGGGGGGGGTCGATGGCGTATAGGATAGAGCGGCTGCTATCTACGCTGGAGGCCCGGGATCGAATCCCGGCTCGGGCTACAATCGACTGTCCTGGTATTTTAGGCAGGGAACAAATACCTTTGCATGCCGCCTACCATCGGATGAGGAAGTAAAGCCGGTGGCCCCGTGTGCTGTCATTATGCGACGTGCACGTTAAAGAACTCTTACTGGCGGTTGGAATTCCTTCAGTAGGACAAAATTCCTGGGTGTGTGTAGCCTGCCCTCAGCGTCGGTGATTGGCCTAAGTTGCGGAACTAGACCGACGTAAAATAAACAAGTAAAAAAAAATTAGAGGATGATTAGAGGTAGAGCCAGGAAAATGCAATAACTCTGTCCAATCAAAACAGTTTTCGATTCGGTTTGACGTTTGTGATTAAAACGCCAACGGATTTTACTTGTCAAAAGCCAATATGTCAGAGACTAATGGACTAATGTCTTTAGAAAAATGGTGATTATATTACGATATTGTTGTGTAGGATAAAAAATTATGTGTGCACCACGCCCAGAAAGTGGTTTTCCGGACCTCAAGAAGTGCCGAGACACGCTACGCTCGCCTGTGCAACTCTTCTCTCGCCCCGGAAAAGAACCACTTTCTCGCCTTGATACACAATATACTATTGTTATCAAAGACACAATCTGATAGCATTTATAAAGCATCATTACATCTCTGCAGTGTATGTAGATTATATAAACACGTTTTCCGCCAGTGGTGTGTAGTCTACAATAGTAGGTACGCCGTCATTTTTTTGTAGCATTTGGGTTCATTTAGTAATCTAGATGAATTGGGAGAAAAATGCAAAATGCAATACAAGAGGTACCTGCGTTTTGGTATATTAAGGAGAATGAAGGCTTAAGGAGATAGGGAATGTTTACTTTGTTTGATTTATTTCATATGAATTCCAATTTAGTCTAACTTTGCAAATAGGGGAACCAGAATTATTTCCCTTATTATACGTTATATTGTATATAGGAAGCGACGGTAGCTGCCGGAATGTCAACAGGGTACATCAAACGCTTGCTTATCTGAATCTATAATTACCGCGTTTGATGCATGCTTTAATTTGTAGATCGTCATCTTAACGATTCAATTTGTCTCGAGTCGCTAAACATAGAACGCCACACGACACCTACTTTGGTCGATAAATTTACTCGGGAGAATGCAAACAACATGATTATAGGTTTGTTCTAGCAGCAGTAAAACAAGCACCCGGGTAATTGGGTATTCTTCTACGCATGCGCAGTAGAGGTTTTGCCTTTCAAAGTTCTTTTGCGCATGCGTAGACGAATAGCCAATTAGTTGGGTACTTTTCTTACTGCTCCTCGAACAAGCCTATAGTGTCGATAATATGAAATTGTTTTAGTACAGTAGTTGCCGATTGTGTTTACTTATTATCCCTTATGCCAATTATGTTGATATCGGATTAGCCGCTACGGGCACTGTGAACTATCAATAATCCTCACCATTTATTTATCTGCTTATCGATAGCGCCGGTCAATCCCACATCCGGCGATCTTATGTCCATTGTCAGAGTTATAATGTGTTTTTTTATAGAACTACTTCAAATAGTTGTATCACGTGCTGGTTGCTTACTCCTTTTCAATTGGGTGTCATTTTTCAGCACGATAAACTAGAGTTTCTCAATGGTTTCCCACGATAAAATAATGTAACTGGCGATAAAATAAGCATTTTAACGACAAAATGTGTTTTACCAGTAGATAATCTAATCTAACGCTAGAATATGTTTCTTAACGACTACAAGCGTAAATAGGCGGCAGAATATGTGTCGTGACTCTTGAGAATGCTATTTTCATATACATATTTCATATACAGCCCGTTGAAAAGTGAATAATATTAATTGAATATTTATTTACACATTATAGGAATGTAGGAGGCAACATCGATTTAGTTATTGTTTATTTGACAATTTTCCACTACTTTCACGAATTCATTGCCACCTAGATTAATAAACAATAAAAGTTCTTTTTAGTTGCCTGAGTGATAAAAATGTCATCTCATTCAAAATATCACACAAATAATATAGGGTGCCATTTAAAATTTCAGTGATGACATCATACTAACTCCACCCGGATCCCAAAAAATGTCATTCGTGGTTTGGACGAATTGAATTGTCAGAATGAGACCAAGGGCATTACACGGATGTTTATGCCCCGAGAATATAAACATGTTTATCCTACAATGGTTTTGTCCTCCGTTTGAATAATATTAATTAATATTTTGACGTTATCAAGTGACATGCGTATCTACGGAGTTGAATAACAACACAAGCAATTCGGAGTTGAGTGACAATACAGACAATTAATTGTCAAACTTATAATCTTAATCACCAATAATTGACATTGACGATTTAAAATATACGTTTCGAATGACAAATAATTGATATATTTGACATATAACCATGGCAACCCTTAATTCCCGCGCGGGCGTTAAGAACGTTAAGAAGCAGTTTTTGCCCCGGTATCTAAAATGTAAAATGTCACTTTATGATCATGTAGGACATAAATAAAGAAATAAACGGGAGTACCGATGGCGTGGGTCACTCGATATATACGTATAACTTTTTGTATGTCTTTGAGTACAAAACCAAAGAATTGCCAAGGACGTTTCTCTGATTTTAGAGTACGTATAATACAAACAAAAAACAGTAGAGATACGTTATAATCCATAACAAAGTGTTTTGTACTCGGATTATTGAAGATAAAATCTTTTCTTGCCCTGTATTATAAAAAAAAATCTGATGTGGCCAGGCACATGACTTTATCATACAATATATAACATTAATAGTTTAGCTGTATGAGAATCTATTTGACTGAGATAAATTGTGTCTGCATTTTGATAGTCAATAGTATCAATCGAAGGTATTGTCAAAGCACGCTACCTACTGCCATCAGAATAATAGTTGCTTAACTCACAAGTGCCGAAAGTACGGAATAGCACAACGAGAGGTGATATGGAGGTGATGCGGCGCGTCACCGATGACGAAGCGTCGTCGTCGCATGTGAGCGAGTCGCGCTAGGTAGTTTTCGACAGCAGTGACATCAACGTTATTTGTGTTGCTTTTGAGAAATACGTATTTTTTAAAAAATTAAAAAATGGTTATATTTCGGTATAGAAAATGTTAGGTTGATACCACTTCTACGAAATGTCAAGTTTAAAAAGCTAATTCAAATTCTGACAGATTTATATTCGTTCATGACACTGTAGATGACGTTCCATAGCGGGTCTCCGAGTGTGACAGCGTGGTGACAGCCATAGACATTTCTGTGGTGACAGCACAAAAAAATATTTGTCAAAATCCTGGCTACTATGTAGTTTAATATCCATGCAGATGCGACCGATCTCGATCAAATAGAATTTGCTCTTGCAGCTAAACTATTAATTTTACCAAAAAATGTCATAGGCATAAATTATTCAAAATTTCCTCTGCTTTAATTTATTATTTAACTATTTTGACGAAATTACAGAAATGGCGGCTCATCTGCAAAATCCTTGAAAAAGGCTTAGAATAAACTACTAGTTCCTTTGGACCCTTTTGAACCAAAAGCTTTTCAGCTCTAAGTTTGGTCATAAAACTTCTAAATATAAACTTTCGTCCCGATACCTTTAGTAGTTTTTCCGGAATCGTCGTCACAAAAATCGTTTACACACGCACACACACACACACACACACACACACACACACACACACACACACACACACACACACACACACACACACACACACACACACACACACACACACACACACACACACACACACACACACACACACACACACACACACACACACACACACACACACACACACACACACACACACACACACACACACACAGACATTTTTTTGTACCTTGGTCAAAAATGTTCAGGGGACCCAAAAAGACCTATTTCCGCTAAAATCTCAATTTTTTTTTCGGCATGATTACAATACTTTATCTTACTGCGTATGATAAAGTAAAATGCAAATGAAAACATGCACTTGGATTAAAAATCGTCATAATCTTCAAATTGACAAATATTTTATTCATATCTTCTTGGTTGGTATTTATTGTATGCGTCTTTTGTTCATATATCCTAATATGCAGTGTCTCACGGGACGTTGGATTGTATGGGTACTTTTGTTATTATTAGAGATACAAAGTCGCTTAAATGGACAAAGTAGTGCATATTTGTGTGCTCTTTTATAATTGGTTTTATACATGTTTGGATTCATCATTTCTTTCTGAGTAATTTGGTATGCCACATGCCATGTTCTGATTACAATAAGATTATAGAATTGACTGAAAGTTGTACACTTCGAGAATTGCTGAAAATCGCATGGTGCCATTGAGTCCGTTTTGTGAAACAATGTTATATCTATCCATCTGTACCAATCTGTTGAAAGAAATCGGTGAAAACCCAGAAATTATAAAAAAATATTATGGTTCCATGAATCATATTTTTCTAACTGCGGTATTTTTAAATGAATGAAAACCGCACTACTGGGCCCGCAAAAATCAGCACCTTTTTGTACCACGCCATAGTCAGGTGCGATTTGGTTTTAATGTATGGTGCGGTATAGTGGCCAATCGATTAACCGGACCAATTTTTTATAACAATTTTTTTTAATTATTTTAACTTTGGAGTTGTATCTAACTTCGGAGTTGTATCGGCAATATCGCTCTCTGAGGACATGGAAGAAAGAATGGGCTATATACCGTTGACGTTACGCTAAGGTATGTGGTTCCAACAAGACGAAGCACCTACACATAATCCCCGAATCGTGAGGAACTATTTAGATATAAGACATAAACGGAGAGTAATTGCGGGATCTTACCCCTTGTTATTTTTATCTACGGAGTAACTTTAAAAATAAATAAGATGTATGGTGTTTATAATTTTGGAAACGTTGGAGAGTTACGTGACACCGTCATCGCCGCTTTCAATTCGATTGACAGAAGAACCCTCGCCAGGTCACCATATTACGAAATGCTGTGAAAAATGCCTCCATGAAAATGAGTAGATTTTTGAAAACATTATATAGTTTGTCAAAATGTTGTTACCTTTTTAAGTTGTGTGGTTAGTATAAATAAATACATTCCAAAAGTTTACTGTAACTTGACTATGGGCACATAAATACCGTATCACTCAAATGTGATTTTCATGGAACCATGAGATCATTTCAGATATTAAATAAAGACTCCAATTTTGTCGGCTTATTGGGTTCTAAATATGGAAAGTGGCATACCAAATTACTCAGAAAAATGCTGAATCCAAACATATATAAAACCAATACGGTGTCATAAGAAAAACAAAAGTTTCGTTTGTCCCTTCTTTTGACGTCCATTTTCTCGGAAACCTAGGGGTGAAAAAATTTGAAAGAATTCTGGTGCAGTCCTTGATTAATATGCTACAACTCATAAAAATTAGAAACGTATATGTGTTGGCGTATTCCCGATTTTTCCAAATTAAGAAGAATTGGGGCTGTTTTTGCCACGTAATTTTTATTAGTTTAACTTTAGCAATTAATTACTCCGGAAATAATACATAGATTTGAACGAATTAAAAAGTAAAATCACCTGCGGAATGCTAGCTTTCAATGTGCATTGTTGTAAAATCATTGGATTAGTGCTTGACCCACAAAAAGCTATATTATGCAATGCCAGCAATTCCTTTATTAGAAGAGCTAGAATAATGACATATAGACTATAGGCTACCCACTAATTCATAGGTTTAAAGTTTATTACATAATCATGGTTTATCTTGCATTTTCCCTACAAAAGATCGAGTTGAAGCATCTCATGATTGCTGCAGTTGACGCGGCGCTCTACGGTCCTTGGGGCGAGCGGGGAAAGGAATCGACAGCGACGCCGCCAGTAGTGGCGGATCGCACGTGCATTACTATAGTTACTAGTGTTTACGGACACAATACTACGGCGATTATGCCTGGCCAAAGAAATTTGGATATCCGGCGACAGATTATCGAATTAAAAAATAATGGGAAAATAAGTCAATAAGATAACAGAACAACGAACAGGCATTTGGAAGTCCCATGGGAATTCTTGGCAATTTAAATCGGGTTTCGGGTTTAGTATTTAAAATTAATGAGTTATCTGCAAAATATTGTATGTGTCTACAAATCTACGATGCTAAATTTGTAAAAGTTTTTTGATATTTTTAAGTTTTATACGGTCAGAGCTGACGCTTGTAATATATCAAGAGTTGGTATTTATTTTATATTGTTTCTGCATGTATTTAAATATTATTAATAAATAAGCTGTTGAAACGGTTATAATAGTTTGAATATTTATATAACAAAATAGGGCATACCTTATAAATATTTTTTGGGTTTATTAAGCAAGCTTAATTTAGTATTCACCACTAATCGGAAAATCTGCTAACTCCATATTATTAGATCTATCCGCTTCCATCAAAATCTTGTTTCCAACCTTATTGCATAAAAAGTGAAGAAAACATAAGCGCCAATCGATAGAAGAGATTTATCTCGTACCGGGTCACAATATTAGAATCAAAATTATGCAAATATTAAGAATTTAATTGTTAGTTAAAATTACTACCTTGTCAAGTTATGTTTTTTTTTGGTGTATTGATAATAAGCTGCCCCGGTTCTCCCAGCTGTGTCGGTTCTCTCCGACATGACTGCACCGCTAACGCCTCCTTTCCCCGCAGTACCCCAAAGACCGTAGAGCGTCGGAATTCACGCGGAGTTTCAGCACGATCTTTTGTATGAAAAATGCAAGATAAACAATGATTATGTAATAAACTTTAAACCTATGAATTATTGGGTAGCCTATTGTCTATATTTCATTATTCTAGCTCTTCTAATAACGGAAGGGCTGGCATTGCATAACATTTTTTTATTATAATTTCGCAAACCAACAATATTTAAAGTACGTATTTAAACCTTTTCATGAATCTCATAAGATTAATAAAGTTATACATTTTATCCTGCCTAAAAGTGTAAAACGTACAAATTCTAAAATACGTCGTGCTGTTAACCTTAATTGTCGTTAAGAACTCCTAATTTGTCGTGAGAAGTATATATTGTGACGTGTACGACTATGTTGTTATTCCCTTTTAATTCATCACAATATACATACATAATGCAATGTGACCTGTATCACCGACCTGTTGGAACTAACCTCTTGCTAATTCATCATCATACAGTTGATCTATTAATCTGTCTGAGAAGGTTGTCCGGGCATGCCAACGTAACTGGTCTACATCCGGACCATGCGGCGTTTCGTTCAATAATAAAGTAGTTACGAGCTCTGTAGAGTAGTTCTTTATAATTAGTCATTCCACTGTTTGAGCGATTTTCGTAGAAATCCCCAATATTAACAGAATACTTCCATGAGCCTTAGGAATTTTGTTAGTCGGAAAATTACGTGTACAATTAAAGACCTTGAATTTCCCCTTTATATATTTACTTTTGACTCAGTTAATTAATTCCGAGAGGTTCGTCTGAAACGAGTACTTTGCCGTAACAGTGGAAACGTTCGCTGTAAGGTTTCATTGTAAATTTGCGAGAGAGTACTCCCTAAATCTAAAAATTTTCCGAGGCCATAGAATTTGTACTGGAAAATTTTGCACTTTACATTTGATTGAAAACTCATATAAATAAAACAATGTTAAAGGAAAAGTTTACGATAACCGTACAGTACCGTAATTAATTGCATTTACCTGTATATTTTTCAGTTTCTGACGTGACAGGAAACTTTTCACCATGATTTATAGTTTATGCAACAAAAACGTCAATTCACTTTCAATTCATCGTTTCAATAAGGGAATTGACATTTTTAGGATACCCCTTAATTTCCTCATCGGCTCATTCTGGTTGTTTTCCCGAATTGTAGGTACATTATCAGGACAATATATGATTTCATCACTTGCCATAGGCCTGTACTGCGCAAGAAACACGGGTTTTATCTTTCCTTGTAGTGGTATATTCGACTTTGCAACTTTTACCAATGGACCTTTACCTATTCGGTTGTCTTAATTTTTCTGCCCACAAACTCAACGATTCCTGAGCGCTAGCGCAGTGTACACTGGAGGAATTAAGTATATGTTCTTATCAGTATTTCAGCAGTGTGTCGATGATACATCCATGTACGAGTTTCTTGTTATTTTCCGCTGAGCGCAAAAAATTGTCCGTTTCCGCTGCAATCTTGTATATGAGAAATTTATTATTTGAGTAACCGTGTTCGAATGCTTTGGTTTATGATTTGTATGTTTATATTTATTAGCTTAATGTATAATTAATTAATGTTATTCCTACATTGCAATGTAATTGTGTTTTTATTAAATATAACGTTAATGTTTTCGATTACATGAAATGAAAATCTCATTTCAAGGTATTGCATAATAAATAATAACACAACAAATTATACAAATTCTAATAGCTTTTTTTGCGTTAGGAAATACAAAAACAAATTTCTTTGTGTCAATATTTTTACTGAACGTTACTTCAAAACTAATATATGTATTAATAATTATTCACAAAATCGAAATAAATTAAAATTAAATTAAAATGTGTTCTACTGGTGTTTTCGAGATCTTTAGCAACGATATTTTACAATATTTAACTTAATAAATACATAGGAGTATGTATTTTGTATTGATTTATTCACAAAACACTTTTTACTGTTTTATTTCCATTATTTCCATTTTTTTTGTATTCTGAACATTTTGTAATACAAATTTCCGATAAAAATTTCTAACATGATTACCAATTTCCTGATTGTTTCCATTGATATTGCATGGGCCTTTGCATTTGAAAATGGTGTGTACTTTATGGTCTAAACAAATTTACTTAAAATGCACAAAATATAAAATGAAAAAGATATTAGCATGGTATAACTTTATGTGGAACATAAAGTTTATATTTTACACACAGTTTACACAGTTTATATTTTTTGGAAATAAAAAAGGCCTATATTTTTTATGTAAATGCATTTTAATTATCCTGACAGTACACAATAGGTCATGTAAAATAAATGAAATAATAATTTATAAAACAATTCATAAGTCAAAATATTATTTATAGCTTATTGTCGTTGTTAATGCACGACTCTTGCTTTATTTGGAACTCCCTAAAATCTCTGAACTGGAACTATTTTACAATAAAACTTCTGTATGCAGTAGCGTTCTTACTGCGAAAGACGCTACAGAACTTTAATTTACAATTGACTTTATTAATAACAGCGAAATAAATAAAACAATTTTTTAATATCCTCATAAATTAGACGTGATTTTTCTGTTCAGATTGATATGTGGGTTATATTTATCAGCACAAATTAAACAAACCCTCAACCTCCACTAATAAGTGAAATCTCTTGGTGAGGGATTTCACTTAAATATGAATCAGGCCGTACAGCCTGACTTCTCATAAATAGAAGCGAAAATTGACATTCCAGATCTGTTCATAACATTTAATCATTTAATTTTTCAGATCTGATCAGATACCTAGTTTGGAAATATTTCACTTAATAAACACAGAAAAGTTATTAACAACAATAATTATTATTGTATATTTATATTCCATAAATTGTTCGAAAATACTCCACGAGGTCTAATCTAAGTACCTATGACACCGCAAAATAACTAAAAGTGCATATTAAATTAATAATTAAACACAATTTTGTATTTTAAAGCTAAGGGAGAATTGCAAGTGTAAGATATACATTATATACAGAATGTCCCACTTTTTTTCTGCAAAATTATTTTGAACAACGCAAGTGTCATTCTGAGAAAATATTTTATATAAACTTATTTGTTTTTCTATTCCAAAGGAGTTACAGCCCCTTGAAGTATTAACAAAACAGGAGAAATAAAAAAATAACTTGTTACGAAACAATGCAAAACCAAAAGTGTAACACAATAAATACCCATTACAACAATAAAAAATGTATAATTTTAAGTAAACATATTAATAATTGGAATTAAGTAATGAACAAAAAATACAGCTTCATAATATGGACTTCATGGTTTTCTCTGTTCCTTCAGAAGTTGGGGTCGTTTAAAATAATGTATTGGTAATAATTCAAATGTCTGTAACTTTTTAATGAATTGAAAAACTGATATACTTTCTGAAAAAATGTTTGTGGAACATACGTTGGTTGTCAAACATGTATTAGACCTCATGAAAGATAATTCAATGTAAATACCATTAAATTCCATTGTAATGCTGCCTTCATACAAAATACATGGTCCGTCTTAAATATAAATTTAGAAAATTTATTTACATTTAGTGAATATATTTTAATCTTACAATTCTCAAATAGTTTATCTTCAATGATAAAAATCATTGACAAGTTGATTAGTGCATTTACTTACGTAATTAATATGTGTATTAGATGACATATTATATAATGTGTCGTGATATTACGCAATATCTTAACATGTGATTTTCGTATCATATTATCAAAAACTTTCATGTATATTAATACAAAAATTATTTTATATTTAATTAAGTGCATTACCTACTCGTAAACTAAACTTTAGTGGTTATATAACATTTCTTACAATGAAGGTATTGCATTAAGGAAAATATACGAAAATCCCGTTACATTACATCTTTCGAACAACCGCCTCGTGACGGACAACTTTTTACGAAGCGGCCGAGTCGAGACCAGTACACACATATACAACCGACATACCTACTATTTTCAAATACTGCAATAGCGATACAAACATACTTAATTCCATGACTGTACAAATGCCATTTAACAGAGACGAAAAAGAGACAAACATGTGAACGATATAATATATTTTGTTTATACTTAAATTTCTATAAAAATGATCAGAAATACTAGATAAAATATATCGGGGACGTCCATTTTTAATAACCAAAGTCTTCCAGATAATCAATGTAATTTGTTTGAAAGTTGCCACCTACTGTTTTTTCTGCATGCCTTTTTATGTCTACCGATCAATACCAGTTTTCCAACACTGATGTCTTTTCAATTATCTACTTTGTCGCTGGAAATGTAATCAATTAGTTGGTGTTTTTTTGTAGCTCAACACCTAGTAAACAGAATGATTATAACTCTGACGGCGTGAAATGCAATAATAACTGAGCTAACGATATGAACTGCTGAGTGGTTTACATCGAACTACACGGACTTTGTTGTTTAGTAATAATTTGTCGGTCTGATGATTAATGATCAGTTTAATTTGAAACTGGCATTTTATTATTATAGTTGAAATGGTTGGTCGGCAAAATATACAATTCAAAACAATATACAGTACTTAATTTGTTGTTTTACTTGCATTAAAAAAAACTGTTTTTGCAAGCAGATCAACACATCTCTAAAATTAATTGAAAGTAAGGAAATCTAAATAACGAAAACTTATCTTTTAATAGTATTTAGCAAAATTCGGTTTAAAAATGCCAATTTGGCACTATATATACTTTTATTATTTCAGTATTATTAAATTCATAAATCCCAGTAGACGCCATTTTTAAGCATCATTATATGTTTATTTAGTTCCGTCAATAAATTATAGTTTAGTATAAAATATTTAACAATAATCCGTCACACTCTTTTTGAGAACTCATAAATTTATTCTCGCGATAGTGAGCTAGCTACAAGTGGGTGGTCGTAATTTGAAAGGCTTTGTTAGTAACCTCATTCGGCACGATTTTATAAACATTATTAGTATTCGTATTTCTACTGTAATCGTCCCGAAAAAAAATTCTTCAAACCTAGGACTAACGCGTTATACCTAGGTTTGACCGTATTTCGGGCTTTTACAGTAACATATGCACTTCAATGGTTAATTATACTAATATAACGAATCACGCGGGATTTATATTTTTGTCTTGGTGTAGTTTGGCCTATGTGTACTATCCTTCCATATGAAAATGAAAATTTTTGATTTTTGTCATCGTTTGCCACCGCCATGCAATTGTTCGATTTTTATGATTGTTTCATTATATTGAAGGTTGTTTTTAACAACAGCGCTAGGGTAGGACTTTTTATTGAAATTTTAGTTTTGAGCATATACAACGCGTAAGAATTAAGATAAGCTTTTTTGTCGCATTTGCAGCGTTCTGAGGATTACTTGATACAATCATAAGTATCAACTGACAACTGATATCCCGATCTTCTGAACATTTTGATTTTAATGATACACATCAATTTCTCTGTTAATAAGCAAGTTACAATAAGATCAGTTATGACATGACGCGAACGAAAAATATACCCAGCAGTAGTACTAAGTGGGCTGTGGGAAATTAAAAGGAATGATGAGGTACCAGTTAGTATCCCGGTTATAGACTGGCCAGAGGCTCTGTTCCTAGAACAATTCGAGAGCTAACAATAGCGTTAACAGAAGTATGGGACAACATCCCACAAAATATTAAAATTAACTTAATTAATTCAATGATAAACCGCATGATAGATGTTGTTAGAGCACGAGGAGGTAACACATGTTATCATTGGCGTAACTAGGAGTCAGTGGGGCCGTGTGCGAACAGAAACAATGGGCCCCTATTTTATTTAATACTTTGAAACACTTAAACCGTTATTTGACTGCCCACTAAGACTTTTATCCTTTTTATACGTTTATTATACTTTACACGGTGTGTCGCACGGGACGTTGGATTGTATGGGTACTTTTGTTATTATTGGAGATAGAAAGTCGGTTAAATGGACAAAGTAGTGCATATTTAAAGTGGTGCTAAAGTAGTGCTCTATCAAAATCTGCTCAGAAAACAGTTGAATTCCAAATGGTTTCCAAGCTATTTTGAAAAACTAAAAATGTCATTGTTTAATTATGACCAGAACTTCTTTATTTGTGATCCTATCAAAAAAAGCGTTTTGACATAAAGGCACTTTTTTCCCTACAATTTGACGATGTCAGTTTAAAATTTTTTTCTCTAATGAATTCGTCAGAAACAGTCGAAATTTTTGTTTTTCTTATGGACGCCATCTTGGTTTTATACATGTTTGGTACGAGTAATTTGGTATGCCATATTTTGATTACAATAAGATAATAGAAACTAAAACTTGAAGACTGACAATTGTACACTTCGAGAATTGCTGAAAATCGCATGGTGCCATAGAAGACGTTTCGTGAAATAATGTGATATCTACCCGTCTGTAACCATCTGTTGAAAAAAATTGGTGAAAACCTAGAATTTATAAAAAAATATAATGATCCGATGAAACATATTTATCTAACTGCGGTATTTTTAACTGAAACGAACTGGACCCGCAAAAAATAAAACCTTTTTTACCGCGCCATAATCGGGTGTGGTTTGGTTTTAATGTATGGTGTGGTGTAGTGGCCAACCGATTAACCGGACCAATTTTTTATAACAATAATCTAACTTCGGAGATGCGTCGACAATATTGCTCTCTGAAGACGTGGAAGAAATAATGGACGATATACTGTTAGTCTTACGATAAGGTATGTGGCTCCTACAAGACGAAGCAACTGCACATAATGCCCGAATTGTAAGGAACTATTTAGATCTAAGACATAAACGGAGAGTAATTGCTACCTATTCAGAAGTATCATGGCCAAAATTGCCGGATCGTACTCCTTGTGATTTATATCTATGGAATGACTAAAAAAATCTGATGTGGCGAGGCACATGACTTTATCATACAAAATATAATATTAATAGTTTAGCTGCATGAGAATCTATTTGATTGAGATAAATGGCGTCTGCATTAAAATTAAACTAGTTAGCCAGGATTTTACAGATATTTTGATAGTCAATAGTATCAATAGTAGGTATTGTCAAAGCATCAGCATTTGACACTACCTACTGTCAGAATAATAGTTATTTATCTCACAAGTGCCGAAAGTACGAGCGGTGATGCGGCGCGTCACGGATGGCGGAGCGTCGCCGTCGCATTTGAGCGAGTCGCGCTATGTTGTTTTCGGCAGGAGTGACATCAACGTTTTTTGTGTTGGTTTTTGAGAAATACGCATTTAAAAAAATCAAAAAAGGTTATATTTATGTACAGGAAATGTTAGTTTGATACTACTTCTTCGAAACGTCAAGTTTAAAAAGCTAATTCCAAATTCTGACAGATTTATATTCGTTCATGACACTGTAGATGTCACATCCGTACCAACATACTATAATATAACTACACTCATCGCTATACTTTATTTACAATTTTCTCAATATCGTTTTTACAATTAGATAAAACAACGGGTTGATATTTCTTATCAACGAACAATAAAATTGGTGATCTTATTTTATTTGAATTTTGTACTTTGCCGCACTAGAGCGGCAACGTTCCATAGCGGTTCTCCAACCTCTGATGAAATCAGCGGTTGCCGAGTGTGACAGCCATAGACATTTCTGTGGTGACAGCACGAAAAAGTATTTGTCAAATCCAGCCTACTATGTACTTTCATATCAATGCAGATGCGTCCGATCTCGATCAAATAGAATTTGCTCTTGAATCTAAACTATTAATTTTACCAAAAAATGTTATAGACATAAATTATACCAAATTTCGTCTACTTTAATTTATTATTTATCTATTTTGACCAAATTACAAAAATGATGCAAAATCGTTGAAAAATGCTAAGAGTAAATAGCCAGTTCCTTTGGACCCTTTTGAACCAAAAGCTTTTCAGCTCTAAGTTTAATCATGAAACTTCTAAATATGAACTTTCGTCCCGATACCTTTAGTAGTTTCTCCGGAACCGTCGTCACAAAAATCGGGTACACACATACAGGCACACACACGGACATTTTTTTGGACCTTGGTCAAAAATGTTCAGGGGACCCAAAAAG